>VDFB02105785.1:473537864-473714875 GCA_007258455.2 Sequoia sempervirens
GGAAAGGAAACCCTCTTTCCCCTTTCCTCTATGTCTTGATGGTGGAAGCATTGACCTAGTAAATTTTAGCCTTCCATGCATCAAGTAAATGGAATGGTATTAAAAATACCAAGATTAGAAATCTATTGCACTCATTCTTTACTTACAGATGACACATTACTATTCATTCATCCCTTGGTGTGTGAAGCCAAAAACATAAAGTATGTGTTGGACAACTATTGTCTAATTTTAGGCCAAATGATTAATCTAGGGAAGTCAAAAATCTCTTCTTCTTTTTTTCTGAATACTAGAACTCTGGTAATGTGTTGCATCCTCTCTATCTTAGAATACAAACATAAAAAATTCCCTATAGCTATTTGGTCATTCCTTTCTTTCCAAGGGCTCAAAAAGCCTTATTTTGGCACAAGATCTTAGGACTATACAAAGAAGAGTAGCATCCTGGAAGGATAGATGGAACTATCTCTCGTAGGGAGATTTACTATGATAAGATAAGTGTTATCTACCATTCCAAACTACTTATTAGTACTCAAATACCAAGAGGGATTCATGAGAATATTTTCAAATGTGCAAGGATATAGTCTTTCAAGGTGTTGGTGTTCCAAATCTGGATTTGAGAAATATGGCCCTAGGAGTGAAGCTATTGTGGAAACTCTATGCAAAACCTTCTTCAAAATGAAGCCAAATTGTGACCACCAAGTACCTTGATTTGACAACCCTCAAAAGAATATTCACTTTGGAAAGCATACCAAAAGGATAAAAAAATTGGAATTTAATCGTCACATGTTGAGATGTACTCTAACCCTTCCTTTCATGGATTGTTAACAATGGTAAGAAAAGGTAAATTTATAGGAAGATTATTGGAATGGTTACCCTTTGCTAACTATAGTTGGTGGTCTAGAGGAGGCTTAGGCTTGGGTAAAATTAGTGTGGGGATCCAAGATCAAGAACTATGTAGTAAGGGGCAATAAAATTTTCAAATCCAACATTATATGGAAAATTTCCACAATCCCCCATTCCTCCAACAACAAAAAACATAAGCTATAAGCAATATTGGACACATGAACCATTTTATTTTTTAGATTATGAGGATAAAATTATTTGGGCCCCATCCAAAATAGGATAATATATTGTCAAGCAGGGATACACATCTCTGACCTTCAAGGATAGAATTCAACTAGGTAAGTGGTCAAACAAAGCTTTGTTGGTACAACTTATTTCTCCATAAAGAAAGAATTTTTCTTGGTTGTCACTTTAGAACTATGTCTTAACCAGTTGTAGGCTTTCTAGATAGGGCATAACCTAGCCATTCAACTATATACTATGCAGTACCCATAAAAAATTAATGGATCATCTTTTGATCCATTGTAATTTTTTTCAAACATGTTGGAACTAGATCCAAAATAAAATCCATTGGATTCCCCCCTACTAAACACCATCTTGGAGTTATTTTGAAGTTGGTCATTACTCCATAAAGTTCTCTCTTTCAAGCTCTATGGGTGGAGATGGATATGTGCAAGATCATGATGGCTTAAAAAGTGGCGATATGATGGGTATGTGTAGGGTATTTGGCCGACAACCTTTTTTTACCCAAAATTGATGAAACGAAAAGGGTTTTTAAAGGAGATTCTCAGCTTTCCACCAATACAAATTATGCTTTACGTTGAATTTAATAAATTATTATTATTAATTTTCAACTTGAATTATGACTAAAGTCTTGATTGATAGATGATTGAAAAACATCTATAGTTTCCAAACGATATCACATTTCTTAAATCCAAAACATGTGTCACATTCTATGCTTCGCATACTATAAGATTTTTTAAAAAATGAATTTCATGAAGTTTTGACCAAGGTAAGGTGATCAGACATATGCCTTTTTATATTTTTTAAAAGTTGTAATAAAAAAATCATAATTAATTATTTACTTGGAAAAAATTTACAAAAAAATATGCATCACATTGGGACATGAGTCCTCTACTTATATCTAAAATCTTATAAAAAAATATTATCATTTTATTGTGGTTAGGGTGGCCAGACTGACACCTTATTTTTTCCCTGAAATTTAAGTACTATTGCATTGAAATTTCAAATTTTCACCAAATAGATTTAAAAAATAAAATAAACCTAGTAGTTTAGAAACTACATTCAATTTGCTACAGATTCTATTCTTACATATTTTTGAAATAATATAGATAACTTATTCAAATTTTTACGTCAACTTTCCTAACTCTAATTTTTTTGAATTTTTTGCCACTTAAGGGCCTATTTTTTCCATGATGATCCTACACATACTCAGATCCCAACCTTACTAGTGTGGAACATATGGCTCAGATGAAATAGAAGGATTTTTAGAAACAATTTTTTTAATTTGGAAATTTTCCTCAACAAATTGAAGAGGAATATATTAGAGGTAGTAATGGAAGATATAATAAACAAACCAAACCCATGTAGCAAATTATCAAGCTAGGATAATGAAATGCTAAAGAATTGGTCTCTTTTGAAGGTTCAAAACTGAGAAACACATTTTAATGACAAAAAGGTTGTTACAAGTAAAATCATATGGTATGCCCCTCCTCCAAATGTCATCAAATTAAATTTTGACAGTCTGTCTAAAGGAAATTAGGGATTATGTAGTTTAGGTTAGTGTAATTCAAAATGACAAAGGAGAGTTATTAAAGGGTTTCTCTATGAATCTACCTAGGGGCACTAATAATGTAGCAGATGTGAATCGCCTTCTAGTAGGTGTAAAGTTGGCTCACAAAATGCAACTCAAGAATATTCACATTGAAGGAGATTATTTAAACATTATTAATACTTGCGAGAACTAGAAGGAAAACAATTGGGTCATTTCCTACATATTGAAATTAGTTTGGTATCTCCTTGAGAGTTTTGCTTCGATAACAATTACACCTTGCTATAGGGAAGCAAATTTTGTAGTAGACGCCCTAGAAAACTATGCTTGCAAAATGGAGAGAGAAATCCTTTGAATTGATTCATATAATTTTCTCAACTTGAATGGTTTTTTACAAGTTATTCACAAATAAATTCAAGCAACTGGAATTTCTAGGGTCTTCAGTTAACTGCATAGTTAACATCAAAACATATGTGTTTTGTACCTTGTTGGTGTGGTAGTTGTTCGGGTCAGTCTTAGATCTGTTTGAAAGAAGAGTACAAGCCTATATGAGATGTAACACTCTTTATGCAACTCTCATACAAGGGTGGTTTAGAAATCCTAATCTCAAGCGTAGTGATTGCTAGTGCCTAGGAAAATTTGGCTCGAATGATCTGAGGGATGGCTATCCTAACCTCCTCAAGCACAATAATACTTTCATCCCCCAAAGAATGTTCTAAAATACATATACTTTGAGCCTAATTCCCCCTAGTGTCATGTGGCCCCTACACACAAATTCCGAGTTTTCAGTGCTCAAAGGTTGCAAAAAGTATGACATTGGTCCTTTTTTGAGGAATAATCCTCCAAGGGAGGTCTCAAAAGCGTCACCTTAAAAATTGGTGTTGGAAGCACCATGAAGTAGTTATTTTTTTAGACCTCAGATTGAGCCTACTAAGGCTTTATGTTGACCTAAATTTGTGATAACTATTTGTGTTGTTCTCCTCCAAGTGAGGTACCAAAAGGAAAAAGTATCAAGCTTAACACCCAACAAAGCCACGTGTCACACAGGAACAAACTCAAAAAAATTCTTTAGCTTGAAGATTATGGAAGGTGTATGATTGATTTTTCAATCGCTTTCATGTCATTATCACATGTACTTCTTTTACAGAAACCCCAAGAGTAATCTGGAAAGCTTATACCACTACAATTTTTCTAGTATATTCCCCTAAGGGAAGTCCCAAAAGAAAGAAAGGAAAACATTATGGATGAGTCACCTAGAAACATAATGTGTCATGTGCATGCAAGCTCAGGAGAACTTTGAGCTTGTAGTTCACAAAAAGGTGCACTATTGGCTACCTTAATACTTGTGGGCCCACAAGAATGGATATGAAAGATCCTAATAAAAACTTGTTGTCTATTAGTGCCATGTGTTACTTAGGTGCAATCTGAAGAAGCTTTATGGCCAAGGAAAGCTAAATAAAGAGCCATTGGCTCACCATAACCTCTGGATGGAACATGGGAATCTATGATTGCTTTAATACATAGTATGATCTCTATTTTGGAATACCATTGCAAATGCTAGGAAGCCCCCTAAATTTTAGGGAATATTATTTCATCATTTTCTTGATCAAAGGTGGGAGTTTTCCTTTTGTACCACATCTACATTTAAACTTGATTTGATGGGTATTAATGACTAATTAATCTTGCAATGACATGCCTTTCAAAAATTAAGGAATCCAACCACAATCACTAACATTATATGCTCGTTCTAGCATATAACATTGTGGTTTTTTCTTTCTAGATTGAAGTTATGCACGTGTGAAGGTCAAAAACCATCATCACTACTGAATTACGTATACGGTTAATTTCTAGCAGGATATATTGGTACACTATATGGGGTTCCCTTTCACATAAGTGTATTATTAGAAATCACTATATCCTAATTGTCACAATAATCCAAAATTCATACCGTGCATACCTTCTTTAAGGGCTTCCTACATTTTTGTGAGTAGATATGGATTCTCCCATCAATATAATGAGTACCCATAGGTGGCCATAATTTGGGAGCTCTAGTTGAAGAGAGTCATAGTGGAACTAGATTTTATGTTAATTGGACTAGTCAAGCTCATCCTCAATCAAGAATTCATGGTATCAAACAATTGGTATAGGGTATATTTCCTCTTGGTTCCTAGTGATACTGCTGGACCTACATACCAAAAATGGAAGTGGTGGAAATGGCATGCAACCTTTTTATTCCTGGAATTATAGGCAAGTTGGAAGTGGTGATGGATGCTACCTCCTTTGGCCTTGGTCTTCCTAGGGCCCATGACTTGGAGTGTCTTCTAGTGTCAGGTGAGGAAGTAACCTTCTACCCCTTCATTTTGGATATCAAAGGTGAGTCGTTCAACATACATAGAGAGCAAGCAGAGGTGGCAATAAGATTTCTAAGGAAAATGCTACACAAGGTCCAAAAATTCGAATGGGTTTGAAATTTTATCAATTAAATATAGGATGTTGGCAATGTATAGTCCAAATTTTGTGGCAAGGTCTGAGCTCAATTTATTTTGTCCATTAGCATATAATATTTTGAATTAAAAATTCTTTTAAATGTTAGCAAGTTTTTTTGTAGTTTCTTCTAGCTGGATGGGTGTTTGGGTTTCAAATTTCTAAATACATGTCAAATTTGGTTGTATGTTGAGCACCCTAAATTTTAAGCAATTGTTTCAAACTACATGCTAGGTAGTAGCAAGGGTATCTTATAGATATTTCTCTACTTTTTCCCTTGATGGGCCATGGGTGCAATCAATTTGTTCCAATTTTAAGAGAAATTTCTAGTCTAGTGGGATATGTTTTCTCCCTTTGAACAGATACTCTAAACTCATAAGCATGTAACTAAGCTTTAAAATTGATATAAATAGTTTAGGTCTTTGGACTCTATCTAAAAAAGTTAAAAGTAAATACATAATAGGGAATACAAATGCTAAGGTTACTTAATTCTGAAAAATATTCCAAGTTCAATAGAAATTTGACCATATTAAAATTGGGATATATATTTTGATGAATTTATTAGGAAGACATAGGTGAAACAATATGGAAATTATTTAAAAGGGAACAAAGATTAGGTAAGATTTAGAGTGAGTATTGGGAGGATAAATTAATTCCAAAGTGTTGTAGTTCTTGCAAACTATCCTATATACTAGCATTTTTTGGAGCCTCTTTAATGAATTGTGTTTACAAGAATAGAGAAGGAAAAAATTAATATGAAAATCCTATTGAATGGGGTAGGTGTCCATACAAACTCATGTTTGCTCTTCAAAAAAATGGAGCACACTTCACAAATAATATGAGTTATATCATTTGATAGGAAATATTGTTATCCTTTTTCTTTGTAGCTCTAATGACATGCCCAATCATGTAATTTTTTTATTATGTTCATCCCTATCATTCATCTATTTTATCTACAATGCTTATTACCATTAAATTTAGCCTATTATAGTATTCAATATCATTAATATAATTTGTACTATTATGATTATTAGCTTTTTATTTATCTAAAGTTTATAACAATAGTGAAAAGAGATTAGCCAATAAAGTTTCTTAGCTCAAATCATTTTACAAAAATACCAAACAAACAAAATCAGTACCAAAAATGATGGAACACCTAAATAGGATAGAGACAATACAACTATATTGAATTTATCAAACAAAGCACAACATTTAAAAAGTATGCCTAAAAATTGCCAAAGCGAGGCCTAGACAATCATATAGTTTTAATCTTAGTTTTTCACTAAGAGATTTAGTAATGAGTACATTTCTTTTTTCTTTGAACAGTAGTACATGAAACATGATTCTCTAAGTTCAAAGACCAAGGGGGCAGTGGAAGAAACCTGCATCACAACTACCAAGACCACATGTGTGAAGTGAGGGGAACAATACCTTAATAAAAATTTCAATCATCAATGACCCTAATTATAGTAAGTATGTGTTATACCAACAATAAGGGAAGCTTAGGAGAAATCAAAATGGATAGTGGAGAAACTGGGTTGGTAACCATGGGATGCTTACCAATATGAACTAACAAAGATGGAGCATTCAAATTAAACTTACTATGAGGTAACTTAGGAATAAAAAGTCAAATAAGCTCAAAATGAGCTAAAATCTCTTATGCAAAGCTAGATTCCTTACGAGACATTGTAAGGTGGTGAGAAGGGCATTTTTCCACCATGTAGAAAAGGTCAAATTATAGATAGAAAGATCAAAAATTTAAATCTAAATGCTCCGTGGTATTGCAACAAATGTTGTTGAAGGGAAAAGCAATGTAGTCAATAGACTAACTCCAAGATTGCTTTCCACAAAAAAAAAATCTTCCTTGAGAGCCTTCAAAAACTCAATGCAAACCAAGATGTAGGAAAAATATGTTTTAGAATAGCTTCTAGTGGTAGTATCAACCTATAGAAAGCAACAAAGAGCAATTTTGATAGCCTTAAAATTCTAATTAAATGAAAATTTAAGTGATAGGTAAGGGAATCTAATATAAACTAACATAATATCTATAGACTATGCTAGAGGATTGAATGAAGGATTTTATGATTGAACTCATAAAAAAATGGTGGTTCCAAATTCAAACTATTTCATCCAAAATGGAATCCATGGTCAAAGAAGAATCAAAAGTCACCATGAAGAACCCACGTGCACATGGGTATATCCCCATCTTGGCCTCTAAAATAGAAAGTGAATGTTCAAAAGTATATTGATGCAAGTAGGGGAGTGAGAACCACAAGTGGCCAAATCTACACGCAAAACATTTATCAAGGAAGAAAAACTCATTATCCACCACATCCTGGCCGAACAACACTATGATAGTGGATAGAACACAAGGGAGTGACAACCTTTTTCAAGGAGGACAACGAAGGATAGCGATGGAATAATTATTGCTCACAACTGCAACATAGGAGGAAGGCAAACAGATACACAAATTACCAACAATTTGATGCATAGAAATAGACCCACCATATAGACTAGACAAAAGTGAAAAGAATTGTATGCCTTATTAAATAACTAATTATGAAATTAATTTTAAATTAAAATTTGAAATTTTATTAATTATTCTTCAAACAAACGAATAATCAGTCTAATTCGTTAACAAATGGAGTTACTAATGCCTAATTGAGTATAATAATATTTCCCTAAAGATAAATACTAATAAACTCTACAATACGTTTTGATTCTGCTTGGTTTTGTTTCTTAAGATTTATGAAACCATCCAATTCTTCGGCGGAGCCAACTCATATCATTACAGTTTTATTATTCGGAGTACATTAATAATTCGAATACCATGTCTTCTTCGTCTTTTATCTGGTTTAACACAATACGTATGTATTGCTTCATGCTGGTTTACGTTGACGATATGAAACAAGCAAAAGAAACAGCTGAACAAAGAGCTTGGCAGTGAAAACAGAAGAGTTGTTTATGCAAAACAAAGAAAAGAAAGAAGATAAGACAAAAATAAAAAATCAAACAGTAGTTGGTGATTATATCCATGGATTGTCAACCTCTTACTCGAATACGTGGATTGTCAAAATTCAAACAGGAGTAGGTAGTGATGATATCCTGTGTTACAAGCACAACCCAGCTGCGGTTGTGTTTTCTTCAAACCGAGGGCTCTACCTCTTTCATTTCTCTATAAATATTTATGAGCAGCGTCAATGCATTTCATCCCATTCACTACTAGTCCCGAAATAACACTCGAGTTTTTTACAGTTGAAATTAGTTTCTTATTCCATTGTGTACCTATGGCTTATCCTTGCTCAGGCATATTATTTGCGCTGCTAATGGTAATGGAAGTAATGCTGAGCAATGGTCAATTCGTACATTCACGGGCAAGTTATTATGGAACTCCAGATGGTTTAGGAACTTCCAGTATGTATATATTCCTTTTTCACATTACGATTTATTATGTCTCTGTTGTAAATGAAATAGATGAAAATGAAACTAAAAATGAATATATAGGTGGCTCTTGTGGATATGGCGACTATGGGAGAAACGTCAAGAGCGGAAATGTTGCTTCCGCCAGTCAGATGTTGTATAGAAATGGCGCTGGGTGTGGTGCCTGCTACCAAGTAATTATTATTATTCAATGTCTAAAAACCATTATTATTTTATTTGAAATAACCATAGTTGTATAATACAATAGACTGTATTGCTGAGTAATATTGCTGGTTAAATAGGTGAGGTGCAAAAATCAGGCTCTCTGCACGGCCACTGGAGTAACACTTGTTGTCACAGATTACGGAGAAGGTGATCGAACTGATTTCATTATGAGTCCTCATGCTTTCGAAACTATGGCCAGGCAGGGGAGGGATAAGCAACTTAAAGCGTTGGGTGTTGTTGACGTTGAGTACAAACGGTAAGACTAGAGCGTTTACAATACACTAGTTACTATATTCTCGACTATTACTAACTAATGTTGATGCTGACCGCAATATGTCAGAGTTGCTTGCAACTATCCAGGCCACAACATTTGGTTCAAGATTAACAAGAGCAGCCATTACCCCTATTATCTATCTTTGGTGTTGCTGTACCAAGGAGGCCAGAGAGATGTAATGGCTGTTGAACTTTCTCAGGTATATAAACCAAAAATCATATATTACAGTGCAAATTCATCTTGATCTTATAATATATTTTTCTATTGCTGACATGTGAGTGTAATGGCAGGAAGGAACTTCTGATTGGAAAGCAATGCGGAGGAGTTATGGAGGTGTGTGGGACACAGTAATGTCACCTCCCATGGGCAATCTTGTTGTTCGCTTTCAGCTGTCAGGGGGAGAATGGATTTATGCTCCAAAACATATACCTTCTCGTTGGATGGCTGGCGCTTTATATGACTCTGGCATACAGCTAAACTACTGATCCTTATAATAACTGTACAGCTTGGTGGCATTTAATCTAAATAAATTTAGCACGGAGATCGAATGAAATATTGTATCTTCCTGCACTTGCCTCCAAACTATGGCTATGCAACTTTTTCTAAATAATGTATTGAGCTTCAGGTGAGGGTAACTCGCTCTAGTTCAAGTATGCAATAAAAGCCGTATAATAAATATATGTCTTCCAAGAGTTTTCTTCTTTGCACATTTCCTAGCATTGATTTATACCTTGTTATTTTCCCTTATACTTAATTGAAGTTCGAATACGTACAGACTAAAACTTTCTTTTACTGTCTTAGTTCGTAGGTCTTATCATGGCGTTTTAAAAGTTTGAACTGATCCAATGTCAAAAGGAAAAAGAGAAAAAAAAAGGATTTGACAATCATTGTTTCGGTAGAACATGTTGGTGTATAAGAGGGTTTTTAGTGATACGTATTTTGTGCCTAGGCCATCTATCTTATTACAAATATTAAAATTAAAACTATTCTCCTTAACATTGACATTAATTCACTACTATTTACTAAATAATCATCATATTTACCGTTTAATCATATCCTTTATTACTTATTATCTATTTATTACATCACAAATCATTTATTAATTTAAAATTCTCATTTATCCATTCAATTAAATAATATTTTAATATTTAATTAAATGTGATCTAATTTTGAAACTTTTAAATAATTTTCATTTTCATCTCTTTAGTCAACTATTTCTTTTTTTATTAGTTAATGCCAATTAATTTTAGAATCTTCATTTTCCCTTATCAATTTACTCTATCTCATTTTAAAATGTTTTTCTTCATCTACCTATCAACTCAATCTCTCAATGAAAACTTGATGTACACAATTATCCATCAATTAGATAAAATAATTCAATATTATTTCCTCATTACTTTGAATGGAAATTTTCCATTTTGTAGTTGAGTTGACTCCACATATTCTCTAGTTAATTCAGCTCATCATCCTAATCCTCATCTTTGAATTGTTTTTTTCTTGAAAATTCTTTAAATTCAATCATTCCTTCACCATTTCATATCTCATGTCTTAATGCAAGTCTATTATGTCAAATAAACCAACAATCAACTCCAACATTAGCATGCGTCATAATATCATAACAATAACATCTGCATCATAATCATATATCATAAATCATAAACAATTATCACCATATATATGCATGTTTCATCATTATCATATCATAACATCATAAATAATATCATCATAACAACATAAAATAGTCATCATTATCATATCATAACATCACAAATAATATCATCATAACAACATAAAATAGTCATCATTATCATATCATAACATCATAAATAATATCTTCATAACAACATAAAATAGTCATCATTATGAATCATAAGCATGGCATAACTCAAACGTGCCACATCAATATCATCAATGTCATTATCATATAATACATAATGCAATGTCTATGCACATTCCACATGGGCCATATCAATACATGGGCATGGTGTTTACTTTAATATTATAGATGGGAATCAAATATAATCATAAATACATATGTACAAAGGTATGCATGCGATATCCTAAGCTCCCTCTTCTTGAATGGACTTGATATCACTTGCCCCCTCCTGATTCTAGTGGTTCTTGTGGTGGAAGTGGCCCCATGCTTCCCAATGTCCTTGATCCTCTTGACCTAGCCACTCTTGATTTTCTCTAGCATTATATTCACAAGGAGTAGGGTTGAGTATGCTACTTTGTAGGCACATATATCATAACCTTTTGAGTAGGTATCCCTATACAAGCCTCTTCCTCTAGATGTCGGGATCTCTTGGCATCCCTCTCTATAATGACCTGTGCTAACTACATCTCGACTTATTGTCTCATGATATTCTTTGCATCTTTCTCTACCATCACCTAGGGCAATTATCCCTAAATTTGAGCTAGCTAGGCCAATATCACATCTCTCTTTGTGGTCACATCCATAGCCTATGTATGCAAGATATCCCACTCTACTCTAGCCTAGTCATGATCTCCTTTGACCCTTTGTATTCATTATCTTTCCTTATCTCTCTCTAGTCATATAGTGACTATCTACACCTATAAATCCTCCTCCCCCTCTCCTCTTGTGCCTCAACCTATACCTCTACATATTACTAAATCTTTGATGGTCCATGGTCCCCCTTGGATGATCTCTCCATCATTTTCCTCTACCACCTCGGTCCATCTAACCATCATCTCAATCCCTATCATACTACTGTACCCCCACTCATGCAATTTGTTATCTCCTTGAACTAACTCTCCTCCATCCCTCTCCTCCTATTGGTGGCTAGCCCACCCTCTATCCTATAATTGTCAATCTTACTAGCTTATGCTAAGTCCTCCAAGTATCATAATCGACAGTAGTTCCCATATTTGCGATATTTTCGCTCAAATCCTAAGCTACCAAGGTCAACACCTCTAGCTCTTCTATATTTGTGTCATTTATAATTATGGCCCCTAGTTGACCACCTTTCTCCATGTTTGGGTGAATACTACCTTGTTGATTGGGACACCCTCTTTTTTCCCAAAAATTTTGCACACTCTTAGGAATATAGTGCTCAATAATGTGTACTATGTACCAAATAAATACGTAGGTTTTCTGCAAAGTGGAAGCTAGTCTATATCCTCCTCAGATGTCTCACAATCCCTCCATAGTTTTCAGATGAAGCTATCTAAGTCATTAATCTCCTGTCACAAATATAACATGTCTTTAAACTTCCTTTATATCATCATGCCTACATACATGTACAAATAACACAATCTAGCACCCCAAAATTTGCAAGTAACCAATTGTGTCACTTCCTTGTGCTCCCATGCCTAGATAAGTAGCAAATTTATCCCATAAGCCAGAATCACCCCATATCTTAAGACCATCAGATACATGTCATGGTATAAGTGTGTGAGAACACATGGTGCCCATGCATATATCATTCCCTCCTATAGCATCTCCTCTTGTACCCCCCAACTAGTTGAGAAACCTCTATATCTCATATCAAGTAAAAGAACACTGACAATTTAATTCATGTCACCAAAAATAAATTTTGGTCAAAGTGACCCATAGCCAAATGGAGATCCATCTCTCAATCCTTAATGCCTAGGTCATATGTCATGATGAATTGTATCAATGCACTCTCACCATGATCAGTGTCATACAAGACTCTCTCTCCTTGAATTGATATACGAAGAATCTTCAAGATGTCCTCCATAGTGATAGCCACCTCTCCTACAAGTAGCTTGAAAGTGATGATTTTTTGGTAACCTCTCCGCCAGTATAGTCATCATAGTTCTATGCTCCCTAAAATATAGAATGCATACCACAAGAAAAATCTTGATCACCCTTGCAGTACCTCTTCCATCTCTGCCAATTGTGCATGGCAACACAATGTCTCTCTCATGAATGTAGCTATTCATTGTCATCCTATATCTATAAGTTGCACACAAATTTCCTTTGCATAAAAAATTAAAAAAGTTGCATTCATTCTAGCTCTCTAATGTAACTCTAGCCAATTATGTATCATTTTTCCAATTGTGATGTATTTTCAACAATTTACACAATTCTACCAATTACACCACATTTCTCACCATTAGTACCACATTTATAGCCAATTTCATAATCTTAAAAATTGGGTAGTTTTGTGTTTCATTTGCACCACAATTCTTTGTATTATTTATCTTTGCTATATTTGTTACATTTTTTACCTAATACGTCACATTTCTAGCCAATTGCGCTATGGTACTAGATGTAGAGCTTTAACATCCAATTAGGCTATGGTTTTAACCATTTACATTGCAATCCAATAGCACCACATTTCTTGCCATATACATTGCATCAAGCCATTTGGTAGTGCTTTTGACTAATTACCCAACATCATGCCATATGCATGCCACTAGCCCAAAATGCCACTTTTGGTTCAAGGTAGTTCTACCTTTCATTAATGACCCTAAGAATACCTATCAAGTTTATAAGTAATCACTAGTGTTCACACATCAGTTGGTTGTTTGAATGTTCAAACTCAATTTATTGAGTGTGTAGTCCTTAGAATGTCTGTCATCTTGTGTGTTTCTCTACTTTGAAGTGCTCTAGGACTCTGGATCTCTAAGTACATGAAGTGTAAATGAGCCCTTTTATCCTTCCTAACATTATTTGTAGCCTTTGTAGCCCTTGGATCTTCTCCCTAGTCCTCCTTAACTCTATCTTTTCCTCACCTAGTGTCTATTTCTATCCATTTTTCACTCTTTTCATTATCTTATCATATCCTAGCATACTTCTTGTAAGCTCAAAAAAAGAGTTTTTCTCTAACTAATCTCTTGAGGGGCCATCTTATCTCAATCCCATGGTCCATTGGGGCATGTTTTGGAATATCATCAATCTTTTTTCTTTGAAACAACACTATCAAACATATTTTCCCAAAAAAGAGAAAAATGTAGACACTTAAAACTAACTAATGCAACTTCATCATCATCCTTATCATTTCTTCATTTATTCTATCTATCTTTATTAAATATTATTTATTTATTTAATTAATCTAATATTCTCCTCTCTTCATCCATAATAATTAAATAAGTTTTAATTATTTAATTATCTTAATATTTTAATCATGTTTACATTAATTAAATAATTTTAACTATTTAATTAACTCGCCATTTATCATTTTCCATCCAACATTAATTAAAAGTAAAATTCAATTAATCTTTTCCTCTATATTTAAATAATTTTCAAAAATTATTTAAATAGCAAACACTTTTAAATAAATTAAAAGTAGTTTATTTAAATTAAATATTTCCTTCTAAAATAAATCATATTTCTTCAATTATCATTTTTAATTCTTCTAATTTTTCCTCTATCCAAATTCAAATTTGGGTTTGCCCTATCTTGGATTTTCTTATCCATTCAAACCCCCTAGCACTCTTGTTATCAAAATCACTATAGCACTTTTATCACTCAAGCATTATCAAGCTTTTATTCTTATCATTGTCAAGCATATGTATCATTTATCTTTGAGTATTTCTCATTATCATTGCATCATATCATTATTGCTCTTTCATAATTTGGTACTTTGAAGAGAAACCAACAATAGAACATGTTAGTGTGAATATTTAATCTCTTCACTATACTTAAGTATATGTATGTTGATGAGGTTAGAAAACTTCTTGTCTAACCAAATGTAGAAACTTTTAGACCTCTAGAGGTTACCAAGTTATTTGGTAAACATCATGCACACACCTCTTGAGTTTGGAAGACTTTCTATCTGATCTCAAAGGTCACTCAACACTTGATACACAAGGTTGATGACTTGGTCATAGAGGTTGTTGGTTTGCACACTCCAAGTGATCCTAAAGTTCACACCTATAGGAAACTTGTCTACTCTTTTGTGCCACATTATGGAGAAATTGTCAATCCACCTCATTGGTGGATTGTCTCATCTTACCTATATATGCAAGGCCTTGTACTCATTATCATTTGTGTAAACTAAATACAATCTATGCTATTTTTCACTTGTAATTGTCTTTTATCTCCAAAATCTCCTAAGTTCTAATATGGTATCTGGGCTGGATGGAGATAGTTTTAGGTCGGATGGAGATAGTTTTAGGTCTTTAGATGAACTAGTTTATTTTTTTTAGTTTGATTCCTCTCTTCTTGCTAACAATTTATAGGAAGATCAAGTGTTTGAGAGGATGAATTTAAGGTGTTATTTGCAAGCCGTGATCATCCACTGGCCTATTTGTGACCCCCACATCATTTAATTTGCACAAGTATTCTTAGACCCGCAGCCTTTGGTTTTGCATATTGCATAGAAACGTGTCTAAAGAGGAGGCACAACGGATGTAGCATTCGTAGATCGGACACTCCCCTCATCCTTTCTTCAAGTGCGCGTTGGATAAAAGGAAGCACGATGGACATGAAGGGCATGTGAGGGCGTAATGGGCATGGCTCTTCGTTGTTCATACTAATTTTTTGCAGATACGAACCTAAGCTGCACTCCACGCACGATGGATTGAGTGTGAAGTCTACACATTTGACGGGGAAAGAGAGGCACAAACTCCCAACCTTTGAGAGCCTCACGTGGCTATTTTTGGCTACAGAGAGGAGGTTTGCGGCCAATTTTTTGGTCAACAAAGAGCTTTTCGAAGAGGCATCAGATGCCAACCACAATCACCCCGTCGCCCATTCCATCGCCCATTAACTAGAGGATGCTTGAGAGACACAATAAAGTCGCGATTAATCAGTCACTAGCTTCTCCCAATCTTCTCCGAACCTTTGTGGAGTTGTGGTTCCTCACTTGTAGGCCGTGAAGGTTTAAGAGGCCGAGAGTTTGATTCTGGCATGGCATTGACAACCATACCCTTCATTCCAAACCTCTACAATAGCGATCGTTTTCATCCTTTTTGCATCAGGCTCCCTCCACACACAGGAAAACTCACTTTTCTCTCCCCACACATATGATAGGGAGGATGGATACAAACCATAACAACACAAATTCAGAAATACAAACAAACAATAAACAAAAACTATTAACACATCATTTTTTCAATGTGTGCTACTGCACAACTTCTATTGCTTCATTAAAAACATTTATATCATGTTTCTTTTATAGAGGAGTTTACAATATACAAGATAATTTTGGAAACATACTATATCAATTCTCTAACTGCTGTTAACTAACATGGAAACAGAAACTTCCTAAATAAACTTCCTAAATACTTCTTGCATGCACGTGTCATGCAAAAACTTTCTACTGTTGTATGCCTAATTAACTATAGAATATATTGGAGAAATTACATGCCGACACTCTTCCTTAATTTCGACCACAAATTCTTTCAACTTTGAAACCAAGTCTTCAGACTCACCCAAATTCTTTTCTTCATGATACTTTCAAATTATCTTCAATATTTGTGGATCTCTCTTGAACTCTTCATCAGCTGCTACGACAATCCTTCAAACATTGAATTATCTCACTATCTGTAGCTTTCCACTTTTCATCATGTCTTGTCAAACCTTCAACCTTTTGTTGATCACTATCATCTTTCACATATGAATATTTATATTTAAACAAACTTTTCAACATACCTGTCAACTTTTTCCAATTTGATCCAAAACTCCAACCGCAATTCAACTGCATGAATCCTATCATAGATTCAGTCTTCCAATTTCTTTGCCAACACTTCTTTTCTGAATGATTTCTCAAACCACAAATAAGTCACGAGTGTAGATCCCAATATGTATCTTTTGTATGACCTTCCCTATTACAATTTTAACACTAAATACAATGAATTTTTGGAACAAATTTGCTTGATCCTGTAAACTTTCCTTTACCTGTAGTATATCTGAGACCTTCATATTTTGGCCTCATAACTGGTTGAATTAGTTCTTTTATTCCTTGTGCATTTTTTCCTAATCCTTCACCTTTATAACCCATTCTTTGCATTAATCTCAAACCAACATTTTTTTCATGGCAATTATTAAGATTTATATTATCATCTTCACATTCTTCTTCTATACATTCTTCATCAAAAATAATATTTGCCATATCACACAAACTACTTGATTTATCAACTAAACAATAGAAATCTTCAGTACCACAAGAAAATTCAATTACCAATGGTTTTTTTCGTAAATATTTATTTTCTTCTTTCAACTTTGATAATTCTTCCTTCTGTAAATAATTTTCATTTTCTAACAATTTCAGCTTTTCGTCTAAATCTTCATTCTTTTTCTTGATTTCATCAAACAACTTTATTTTTACTTCTAGCTCTTGATTCTTTCTTTTAACATTGCCCACTTCTTTTTCAAGATTCTCAATTTCATAGAAAGACTCATATTTCTCCTTTATCAACTCTTTTATTCTTTTTATAGTTTCAAAATTATCATTTTTAGCTTTCATCAATTCTTCTTCCAGAACTTCATTTTCTTTTTTTACTCTTTTACCAACTTTTCCCATTGATTATTTTTTTATTCAAATAAATTTACCTGCCAATACAATTGATTGATGACTTCACCTCACAAAATATTAACACTTCACACCTGTTATCTCCTTTGTGGCAGCTATGATTACCAGATGCTTTACTACAACATCTACCTTAAATAGTTTTCTATGCCTCTTTTTCCTTTAGGTGACTTTACGATTTAATTATTGCACCCCTTTGATGGTGTATTTCTTCTAGATGACATTTATAATATCTTGGAAGCATCTCTTCACGGTCCCCAAAATGGCTCTTTTACGGATAGTCTACAAACCACCTTCAAAACAACGATTCAAACCCTTATTTGCAAAAACAACCATACAATTTTATTTTTGCACAACATTTATGAACACTTCACAACATGCAACAGGTATTTTTCTAATTTCTTTGATCCTTTTTTGAACAGCAACAACTTTAAACTATGACAACCACTTTTAAAAAAATGCAATCAACTTCCTTTGCATTGACAAAATAACAATCCTTTCATCTTTGGGCGGCTTTTCAACAACGATTTCTCTAAACTAGCAGTTGCATTCTTTTCTCTCAATCTGATCTTTAACTCCTTGTGCTTGGTCACAATCTCACTATTTGCAATTATTTAATCCCATCAGACACGATCACATGCTCTGGTAAAACTAGCTCTAATACCAATTTGATAGGGAGGAGGGATACAAACCAAAACACAACACAAATTAAAAAATACAAACAAACAATAAACACAAAATATTAACACATCATTTTCTCAATGTGTGCTACTGCACAACTTCTATTGCTTCATTAAAAATATTTACATCATGCCTCTTTTATAGAGGAGTTTACAATATACAAGATAATTATGAAAACATACTAAATCAATTCTCTCAGTAATGTGAACTAACATGCAAACTGAAACTTCCTAAATAATTTCTACATGCATGTTTCATGCAAAAACTCTCTACTGCTGTATGCCTAATTAATTGCAGAATATATGAGAGAAATTATATGCCAACAATATAGGAAATCTACAACAAATCTGTTGAGTTAGAAATTACGTCAGAGGGGCATTGAGAAGGGCGTTAAATCTATTTAGAGGGGCATTGAATCTCCTCTGCGAGCAATGTTTAATCTCTATCTGTTATGCAACATCTGAAAAAGCATCCATGGATTCCTTTGTTGTCACCACTTTTTGTTGTTACACTTAGGCGTCGACTAGTAACATTGATGGCTTTACCTTACATCACCTCTGATCTCTAGTTGATGTTGTTTTAGTATGAAGACTATACCAACATACAACTAGGAAAAGTGTGCACAGTAGTCTATTGTGTCATGTTAATCGGTCAAATCCTCCATGTGCATTTGCTTCGTTCTCCAAGCATCTTCCCACACTCTCATACTCCCTTCGCCTTCTCTTTGACTTAGTCTTCATTTCAAATTGCCATTTTATTCCAGATATGCTCATTTGACTTGAGCTTTTTATGTAAGCAGTTTAAGTTGCTTTTAAATTGCATTTTTATTGTAACTACTAACAATTTTATTCTAATCATTAGCACCTATTGCTATTCAATAGTTGTTAGAATAGATTGTCTTCAATAGTGGTTATAATAGATTGTCTGATTTATTATCAAATGCTTGTACATGAGGGTCAATTTTGTTTTGCAATTGATTTGTAAAAAGGATATTTTTTTGTCATAATTAAAAATTTGTAGAAAATGAAGTCAATTTTCTTTGCAATGAATTTGGAAAGTTCGTTAAAAACTTGTAAAAATGGATCAATTTTCTATTTTTCAATGAATGTGGAAAAGGGAAAGTGTATGGGGGGAGGTAATTTTTTTTTCCATAGTTAAAAATTTAGGAAAGAGGAGTCAATTTTCTCTTTTGCAATGAATTTGGCAAAAATGGGCTTTCAATTTATGTTTTTTGTCTTTTATTGAGGTTTGCAAGACATAAATTAATCTTATCTTGTAAATCAACCTCATGACAGTAAAATTTGAAGAACTCATTATTAGCAAATAAGTTTGTAAATTCACAAATAAAGTGCCACAAAATTGAATGTGTTACTTAGGGAGGGGATTTTGGAAATTCTTATACTTACACTAAATTATAAAGTGTAATGGCCAACACAATAATGGATTCTTGTGATTCTCACCTCATGCAAGTGCGCCTTGGAGAATTCCATGTACATCTTTACATTTCTTGCACAATCTTGATCCCAGTTTATCATCTTATTTCTCTTAGCATTAAAGGGGGACTATAATGTGTTATTCTTTTTCAATAAAGCAGTAAACTAATCTACTTTTTTGAATGCCTCATGAACCTTCTATCTTGATATATCATATGGGGGATTAATTTAGTGGCTCATAGTTTGATATTTTAGTACTCATAATCACAATACTACCTACATTATTGACTTCATAGAGTTAGATTGACTTTGTGTACATTGGTTGAGTAGTGTCTGTGTGTTCACTCCTACAATGTTTTGTATCTCTCATCTTGATCCATATTTCTTGGAGATTCATTGATTTCAATATACACCAGTCCATCATCAACAAATTTTACAACTTTGACATGCTTCAGGAGATCTTCATCATTATGTTAGTATCATCAAGGGCCATTTTTAGAAGGTCTTCTAATTAGTCGATAGGCTATTCTACATGGGCGAAGCCCACCGGCATTTCCCCCAGTTTGACACTAGAAAAAAGGTGGGGTTCCCATCCAGTCTGATTAGCTCCCTGCAAAACGTACCTGTCACGTCGTATTCAACTGGTAGGTCAATCGTTTGGTTGTCTGACTTCATCACGTCTACTAAATTCGTCTGCAGGTTTCTGGGGATATAAAGGCAAAAGAAAAAAGAAATTTCAACCCATCGTAAAGTTAAAAAAAAGCGCCACCGTTTTTCACCCACTATAAGACGGTAAATAAGGAGTTAAAAAGGAGAAAAATAAATTATATTTTATCTTTAATGATCGTGCTACCAAGCTATGAAGCTCATCCACAAGAGGGATTTCTGTGTACACCGCATGCCAAAAGACAAACCACAAGAATTAATTTGCCTTCCTATGGAAAGTTTTTCAAATTGTATGGACGTATTTGGAGATTATATTAAAGATATTTATGTTAACTTGCAAATGAATATATATTTAATTAATTAATTTTTATATTAAATATTAAATGAGGTTTAATATATTAGATTTCACATATTTTTTAATTAATTATATTAAATGATAATAATAGTTTATATATCTTAATATTAATCTATATAGTATAGGTTGAGAGATAATATTTTAGAGGAGTATATTTAATTTTTTACTCTTTCTTTCAATTAAAAAAATACCCTCTTCCACGTCTACTATATAGATTAATATTAAGATATATATTAAAATATTATTAAAAGATACTAATATTGTATTATTATCAATATTATATTATTAATATTAGTACTATTTGATAGTAATATGTTATTATTAATATATGATATTACTATTGTTAAATTTATATTATAATTATTATAAAGTAATTTTATTTTTTAAAATTTTATTATTAGGTTTAAGGCTAGGGTTAAGGTTTATTGTTAGTGTTAGTGTTAGGGTTAGGGATATGGATAGAATTAAATTTAGGGTTACAATTATAGTTAGTGTAGGTGATTAATTGTATTCTCAATTCTAATCTGAACAATAATTGAAATAATAGTTCTATAACTCTTAACTTAACCCTAAATCATAAATCATAAGCCCTAATCATAACCCTAACTTACACCTATCCCTAGCCAAAACTCATAATCATAACCCTAACTTAACCCTAATATTAACCCTATTTCTCATAACCCTAACACTAAATTTAACCATAACTCTAACCCCAACCCTAACCCTAAACCATACCCACAACTAACTCTATCCTTATCATAAACCCTAAACCATAAACCATAATCATAACCATAACCTTACCATAACACTAACAAAATACCATAATCATAACCCTAACCTAACCATAATCGTAACCTTATTTCTCATAACACTAACACTAACCCTAACCCTAATTCTAACCATGATCATAACCTTAAACCTAATTCTTTTTCTCATAACCCCAACCTCAACCCTAAAAAAATTCTTAACCTTAATCCAAAATCCTATCTCTAATTCCAACCCTAATCCCAATCATAAATGTAACTCTAAACCTAACCATAAACCATAAACCATAATTGTAACCCTAAACTAACCCTGACTTTAACATGAACCCTAACCCTAACCATAATCTTAATTATAACCCTAAATTGTAACCCTCATCTCAACTCTATTCCAAACACTAATCCTATTCTTAACAATAACCCTAACCCTAGCCTTTATCCTAACCTTAATGCAAAAATAAACCCTAACTCAACCCTAACCTAACCATAACTCTAATCCTAACCAAAACACTAATTGTATTCATAACTCTAATCCCAACAATAACTATAACTCTTAACCCTATACCATAAACCATAAGACCTAATCGTAACCCTAACCTATACTTAATACTAATTGAAAACCGTAATCATAACCCTATTTCTTATAACTCTAGCACTAAACCTAGCCAAAACCCTAACCCCAACCCTAACCATAGACCATACCCACAACCTAACCCTATCCTTACCAAGATCCCTCAACCATAAACATAAACCTAGAACCTAACCATAATCGTAATCTTATTTCTCCTAACCCTTACCCTAACAATAATCCTATTCCTAACCCTAACCCTAACCCCAAATAAATCCCTTACTATAACTATAACTCTAACCCTAACACTAACCATAACTCTAACACTAAGCCTAACCCAATTTGTAACCCTAACCATTACCATAATCATAACCTTGTCCTTAACCCTAACCCTCACCTTCACCCTATGCCTAACCCTAACCCTAACACTATTCCTCATAACTATAATTGTAACTCTATCCCTAGCCCTAAACCTAACCATAATATTGAACCTAAACCTAATACTAACCCTATTCCTAAATTTAACCCTAAACCACAACCTAACTCAACTTTAACCAATCATAACCACAACTCTAAAACTAACCCTAAACCTGAAATGATAAACCCTAATTATAACTCTGAACTAACCAGGTAACCCTAATCAAATACCATAACTGTAACTCTAACCTAACACTAATCCTAACCCTTTTTCTCATAACATTAATCCAAACCTTAAACCATAAACCCTAATGGTAACCCTAAAATCTCACTAACTCGAGCCATAAAGCATAATCATATCTCTAACCTAACCTTAATCTTAACCCTATTTCTCACAATCTTAACAAGAAACCTAAGAATAACTCTAACCCCAACGCTAAACCTAAACCATACCCATAGCTAAAACTATCCTTGTCATAAATCTTAAACCATAAACCCTAATCTTAACCCTAACCTAACCCTAATGCTAACAAAATACCATAATTGTAACCTTAACCTAACCATTATCATAACTTTATTTCTCATAACACTAACACTAACTCTAACCCTAACCCTAACCCTAACCCAAACACTAACCTAACCATAACCCTAACCAAATCCCTAACTATAACTGTAACCCTAACCCAAACCCAAACTCCAACCCTAACCTTAACCTTAATTATTTTTCTCATAACCCTAACCATAACCCCAACCTTAACCCTAACCATAATCCTAACCCTAATATGAAACCTTGACCCCTAGGATCTCCTCCAGTCTAATGTCAGTGTGGAGAACTTAATGGGAAAACAAAATCAGTATGTGGTCATTTACCTCATTTACGACAAAAGGACAATTTGTAATCTAATCAGCCTATCGGCGTAAGTATTGCACCTCATTGGGGTGCAAGTGCTAGTTATTTTTTTAGAGAGGATTTTTGTTCTGAGTAGGTTTTCTCCTTTACTCTAGTTTATGAGAAAATACATTGTACATGGATACCTAACATTTCCTCTAGTCGGGACCTATTTCTATCTAATTTCACTTTTGTGCTCTCCCCAAGTATCACTTATAGGGGGTGTTAGTGTGAATGTTTAATCTATTCACTATAGTTAAGTGTACTTAGGTTGATGAGGTTAGACAACTTATTGTCTACTAAATGTGTAACCTTTTAGACCTCTAGAGGTTATCAAGTTATTTGGTAAACATCATGCACACACCTTTTAAGGTCAGAAGACTTTCCATCTCACCTCAAAGATGACTCAACACTTATAACACAAGGTTGATGACTTGGTCATAAAGGTTGTTGGTTTGTACACTCCAAGTGATCCTAAGTTTGACACATATAGGACACTTTTCTACTCATTTGTGCCACTTCATAGGGCACTTGTCAATCCACCTCATAGACGGATTTTCTCATCATTTACTATATATGTAAGGCCTTTTTAGTCATTATCATTTGGATCAACTAAATACAATCCATTAAAAAAAAAAAATCATTTTGATATTTTTCAAGAAAAATATTAACTCTTTAACTATTTTCATTAGAAATAATTTGTTTTAATTTAGAATAGGAATTATTTTATTTATATTAATTAATATTTATTTTATAATATTTTAAAAAATATTTTTTGGTTTTAAGGAAAGTGATTTTGATTGGAGTTATGAGTTTTATAAAGTTTAAAAAGAATCCCAAATCCTTATACAACAAGAAATACTACAATGACATCAAAAAAGAACCCACAATTAAATTATCCCTTGGGACAAAAAAGGGTCCCAACCAACCCAATAACAAATTTACATCAAAGGGATAACCAAAAGCATAGTCAAGGAGCATTGACACCAAGCCTCATTGAAAAACTCTAAAGTGAAGGCTAACCCAATTGGGTCTTCCTACATTTCTTTGAGGAACCAATCTTAGTCAAAGGAAAAGCATCTGGTTTACATTTTTTCCTTAAAGAGAGATCTCGTCATGTTCCCTATGGTATGCGCAACTACTAAGTTTGAATCTTTACATAGATAAATTTAAGAAAGAATCAAAATCTAGAAGACATACAACATCAAATTTTTACTTACCTTTTAAAATATATTGATTATTTAATAATTTTTGATAACATGAACAAACCATTACACTTCATCTTTTATAATTACCAAGTACTATCATATAATTAAAATAAATAATATGTAACAAAACAAACGACATTTGAAATTATTCATTTAACTTTTTCTATCAACACACTTAGTTTAATTTTGGAGAGAATATGATGTGACCATATTCTAGCACACATGGTAAACAATTTTTTTCTCATAATTATTCAAACACGTAATTAAGTAGAATGCAAAATAACAAGAACTGTAATTCAATGTAGAGGAAATGTGCAAAGAAAACTAGTCGTAATGATATATTTATTGTACTCCTTTTATTGAGAACTTGAACTAGAGTGAGGTGCTCTCACTTGAAGGTCAATACATTATTTAGAGTAGCTTATAAACCTATAATTTGGAGGCAAGTGCAGGAAGATAGAGGATTTCATTCGATCTCCCTACTGAATTTATTTATATTAAATGTCACTAAGTTGTATAGTAATCATAATGATCAATACTTGATTTGTATGCTAGAGTCATCTAGAGTGCCAACTATCAAATGAGAATTTATGGGTATGTGTAGGATCATCAAGGAAAAAATAGGCCTTTAAGTGGTGAATAATTCAGAAAAATCAGAGTTAGGCAACTTGACGTAAAATATTGCATAAGTTATCTATATTATTTCAAAAATAGGTAAGAATAGAATCTGTAGAAAATTGAATGTAGTTTCTAAACTACTAGGTTTATTAAAAAAAATCTATTTGGTGAAAATTTGAAATTTCAATGCAGAGTACTTAAATTTGGGGAAAATAAGAAGTAGGTGTATGTCTAACCACCCTAACCACAATAAAATGATAATATTTTTTTATAATATTTTAGATATAAGTAGAGGACTCATGTCTCGATGTGATGCATATTTTTTTGTAATTTTTTTCAAAGTAAATGATTAATTATGAATGTTTTATTACAACTTTTTTAAAAATATAAAAACTCGTACGCCTGACCATATTAACTTGGTCATAACTTCATGAAATTCATTTTTTTTAATCCTATAGTATGTGATGCATAAAATGTGATACCGTTTGAAAGCTATAAATTTTTTTAAATCAGCCTATCAATTAGGACTTTAGTCATAATTCAAATAGAAAATTAATAATAATTATTTATTAAATTCAAAGTAAAGCATAATTTATATTGGTGGAAAAATGAGAATCCTCTTTAAAAACCCTTTTATTTTCATCAATTTTGAATAAAAACAAGTCGTCAGCCACATACCCTACACATACCCATTATATCACCACTTTTTGGCCCATCATGATTCTGCACATACCCTTATATTTTTGAAGCATAAAGCCATTATGCCCCACCTAACAGTTGAATTCAAAGAGCCAAACTACCATTGGAAGGTGGAATTACTATGTCCCACATAGCCCCATAAATTCTTTGCATTTCTCTCTAATCAGAAGTATTCTCTTGCTTGTTGGAAATATTTAATCCCCAGTTAGAGGATTTTCTTTCCCCTTGTCACTTTTGTGGATCTACTCAAACAACCCAATGTAAACCTGCAACTATTTGACCCACTAGAAATAAATGAGGTAGGTAAGTTTGAAATTTGAAAAGAAGCACTAATTTTTGAGCTTGCAAATCAAACAAGAAAAAAATAGGAGAATGTGACCATCAGTTTTTGCATTGAGAAGAACCTGCAACAACAAAAGAAGGGAATGTTTAGCTGAGACAATAGAAATGCATAAAGGAATTTTAATGGGTGCAACAAAAAAACAACACACAAATATGGCACAATAGTCAATTTTTGTTTAGGTGAATATACATCACCAAGTATTGGACAATAGTCCAAATTGTATGTGGCATATTTTATATTGTCAAATAGAGTTAGTACTTTGTAATTTTGATATCAAAAGGAATATATGAATAGATGAAGCTATTTTTTTCTATTATCCTTTATGCTATCCATATGTATTGTTTTTTTATTCTATCCACCATCTTGTCACAATAGTTACTATGTAGTTCTACACCCCTACCTGACAACAAGTGGTATCAAAGCCCTATTTTTCTAGGCAGTTAGTATTGTTTGGGTGATTTGGAAAAGCCCTAGGTTATCTAGGCATTAATTATTCTTCTCAAATCTGAGAAGAATGGTAGATGGTGAAAGCAAAGGTTGGAAACAACCACCAAATTTTGATTGGTAGAGCTATGACATTCAAGCTAAGAAGGTGAGAACCATCTTAGCTATAAATGACCTATGGGAGTTGGTCATAAATTGTTTCAATGATATCAAAAACCCAACATCCTATGCAAACCTTTCAAATGCACAAAAGAATCAGCTAAAAGAAAATCATGAGTATGAAGGATGGAAAAACCCTCAGTTTGATTGAGTCAACCTTGAAAAAGACTATTTTCCCACGTATTTCAATAGCAAATTATTCAAAAAAAGTATGGGAAATACTACAAAAAAATTATAAGGGGAATGATAAAATCATATTATTAAAGTTATAGCTACTAAGAAGATATTTTGAGACTCTACAAATGAAGGATGGTGAGTCCATTTCATAATTTTACATTAAGGTTTCCGCTTTGATAAATTAGCTAATAATTAATGGGGAAACAATGGAAGAACAAAGGATTATTGAGAAAATATTAAGAGCTCTACCCTCTAGGTTTTATCCTATAGTGGTGCAAGAGCATGCAAACGAATGGGAAATCAACTGGTCACCCAAAAAAATTACTTGTTGAATCTTCTTCAAATTTTCGTTTGTTTTATTTTTGGTTTGGTTTTTTTCTCTCTTTCAATTGACCGCTTGGTTTGACATACAAGCCCATCAAATTATAGCAAATTTGTGGATGTTGAAGCTATACTTGGATTAACAAATTGCACAAAATAAAATTGTCAAAATCTTTATTAACTTTAAAAAATGATAGACATGAACTCCATGTTAAATAATAAGCATTTGGAAGAGCACTCGTGAGATAAGGGATTTAATAGGCTATGTGGGAGATATACTTTGGTTTTCCTGGAAAATTTAATATCAAGTTATGTTCCAATATATAAAATGTGATTCTCTATCATAGGTTGTGCATAAATTAAATTTTTTTATTCATATAGGTGGATGATTATACGGTGAAAATTTTGTAAAATAAAATGATAAAATATATATAGCATTGAATCTAAAAAATGGGGGTTTTTTGTTATCTCTTTTCATCGTCAATAAAATATATGGAATGATGAAAACAAACATGAGTGAGGAGACAATTTGAGAAGAGGAAAAAAAACTTAAGCCATCGCAAAAATAAAGATAGAAGTTGGCAAGTGATGAGGAAGGCTGATGGTTAGAAGACAAGAGGACACAATCAAACAAGAAAAGGAGGCTATGAACTAATTGGGAAGAGAAAGTGGCACCCATATGAGATGAAATGTAGAGTTAGAAGAGAGAATACAAGGGAAGGTTGATAGAGAAGGGTGGAAGGAAGTAGGGCTGCGTGGGAAGAGGGAGAATAGTGGTGCAGCTATGTGGAGAGATAGGAGCTTTTGGAGAATAAATTCAGTGCTTATTCTTTAGAATAGAGGTGAATTCCAAGATAGCCCATGTGAGAGTAAAGAGAGAAGAGGAACCATAGGAAGAGTTCCAAAGTAAGAGGAAGATTGCAGATTGGTATGGAGTTTTTTGTGTGAAGACTCATCCCCGAGAGAGGGCATGAATATTTTTATTTTACACCAGAATCCATTGAAAGTTGAAGGGTATGTGCAGAATCATCATGGAAATACAGGCCCTTAAGTGGAAAAATTTCAGAAAAATCAAAGTTAGGCAACTTGACATAAAAATTTGAATAAGTTATCTATATTATTTCAAAAATATGTAAGAATAGAATCTATAGCAAATTGATTGTACTTTCTAAAATACTAGGTTTATTTTATAATAAAATATATCTATTTGCTGAAAATTTGAAATTTCAGTGCAGTAGTACTTGAATTTTAGGAAAAAAAATGAGAAGTAGGAGTTTGTCTAACCACCCTAACCACAATAAAATGATAATATTTTTTTATAATATTTAAGATATAATTAGAGGACTAATGTCCCGATATGATGCATATTTTTTTGTAATTTTTTTCCAAGTAAATAATTAATCGTGAATTTTTTATTACAACTTTTAAAAAATATTAAAACTCATGTCTGACCACCTTAACTTCGTCAAAACTTCATATATATATATATATATATATATATATATATATATATATATATATATATATATATATATATATATATATTTAATCATATAGTATGTGAAGCATAGAATGTGAGCATGTTTCAGATTCAAAAATGTGATACTGTTTGAAAGCTATAGATGTTTTTCGATCAACCTATCAATCAAGACATTAGTTGTAATTCAAATAGAAAATAAATAATAATTATTTATTAAATTCAAAGTAAAGCATAATCTATATTGGTGGAAAGATGAGAATCTCCTTTAAATACCTTTTTGTTTCATCAATTTTGGGTAAAAAAAATTCGTTAGCCACATGGGCCATCATATCAATTACATATCACCACTTTTTGGCCCATCATGATCCTACACATACCCTGAAGATAAAATTTTGATTGTATTGTAAGATTTGATTTTAGATTATGGTGATTATTGTTCAAGTTAAATTTTACTTCTTTAATTTGTGTTTTCCTCGTGAGTTGGTGAATTGATTAAGCAAGAGGGAGTTGCTCTACCTCAAATTCATATCAGAGTAGGCGATTTTGAGTGTGAAGAGTATCCACCATGATCTGTGGGAGTGTGTAATGGTAGTCCAGAGCTTGAAAGTATTGTTGTGGGTGAGTTGTGAGTGAAGGCCCAAATAGTTGAGAGCTGAAATCATTGATTGGAAGAGATGTCGCCCTGAATAGGAAGAGTAAGAGGAAGACCCAGACTAGAGCTTGTACTTGAAAGATTTTGTGAGATGGTGATTCAAGCTATTATAACCTAGGGGGAAGTATGTGCTAGTAACATAAGGGAAAGAAAAGAAAGAGGAAGATAACATGAGAATGAGGAAGAAATTGAAGGTGAAGAACATAAAAGAGAAGAAGAAGAAGAAGAGAAACAACCAATGGATGCCAAACAAGAAATATTTTTGAGAAGGCTTTCAAGAATAACAAAGAGAAACAAGAAGTATTTTATGAACTTTTTTAGAATGTTAAATCTAGATGAGTTAATCAATTAGATTAGAGAGTTGGAGGAGTACTTCGAATTGGAGGACAATAAAGACCTGCAACAAGTGAAGATAGATTACATGAAATTGAAAGGGAATTCTTTGTTATGGTGGACAGGATTGTAGAAAGAATGAGAAATATATGGAGATCCTTGAATAATGAGGTGGACCTAGATGGTGATGAAGTTGAAGAAGGAATTCATACATGGAGATTACAAAGTTGACCTATTCAAGAAACTATAATTTGTCTAAAGCAAAAAGATATGAGCATAAAAGATAACATGGAAGAATTTTACAAGCTAGTTACTCAATCTAGAAGGCATGAAATTGATAGGGAAAAGATAGCCAGGTATGTGAATGGCTTAAGGTTTAACATATAGGATGAGATGAGTATGTTGAAGATTAAAATAGTTTAGGAAGCATACTAGTATGCATTGAGGGTGGAGGAGAGATTAATTGAGAGGAAAATAAATAATTCCAAAAGCCTGGTAAGATATGGAGTTGAAAAGGGACAAGCAAGCAGCGATAAACAAAAGTAGATTGAGGAAAAATCCAATGCAAAAATGGAGTAAAGAAGGGGGTAAAAACATAAAAGAAAAGGCTACATCAACAAGTGGAAGTGGTGGCGGCAACAAAAGGATTCCATTTATATTTTATCAATGTGGACAAGTTGGTCATCATGCTTTCAAGTGTTCTCAAGTACATGAAGGTAGCAAGAAGAGTGTAGCAAGAAACCACTTAGCGCAAGAGGATGAGGAGTGTGATGCAACCCCAAGAGTAGAAAACCTAGAAGTTGGTGAATCTCTCATGATGAGGAGAGTGTTGGTGAATCTAGATATGATGGAGAAACCATCTCAAAGAAGGATTATATTTTGTACTACATGTGTAGGGCTGGAGGTAAGTGCTATAAGTTTATTGTTGACAATGGTAGTACGGATAACTTAGTTTCAAAAGAAATGTTGGAAAAACTAAGTTTGAAAAGGAGTAAGCATAATAGTCCATAAAAAGTTTCTTGGTTGTAGAGGGAACATGAAATGACTATGAGGGAACAATGTTTAGTCTTTTTTTAGATTGATTCATATAGGGATGAGGTGTTGTGCGATGTGATACCCATGACTGCTTGTCACGTGTTGTTGGGTAGGCCATGGTAGTTTAAGAAGGAAGCAATCTATGATAGTAGGAGGAATGTCTATACCATCCAAAAAGATGGAAAAAAGTATATGTTGAATTCTCTGAAGGAGAAGAAGTAGATGAAAGGTTCCAACTCTATTGTTTGTTGTAGTGATGAGAAACAAAACGTAGAGGAAAAGGAATATAATGAGTATACTAACTTGCAACCATTAAGAGAGAAGATTTTAGAGGGAAAGAACAAATTAGGTTCTAATATATAGTAGCAGTGCAATAGAGAAAGAAATAATAGTAGTCCAAGAAAATGTAGAGGGCCCCAAGATGGACTTGTGATATGAGGTTGTTTAGAGGAATGAGATAATGTTAGTGGAGATGGTTCAAATGTTGAGGATGAGTTGAAGTATAGAAGAGGGAAGGCTCCCATGGACAAGGAGAAGTGTTGGATTAAAAAAAAACATGGGATCATTGTCCCATGCACCTTTGAATGTTCCTAAGTTTACCAACTCAAGGAACGTTCCATGTTTTACTTGTTGTGTTTGGTGTAGGAGCATATGGGAGAATGGGAAATCAACACCACCCAAAAAAAATAAATTGTTTTATCTTCTTCAAATTTTGGTTTATTTTATTTTTGGTTTGTTTTTTTTCTCTCTTTTGATTGACTGCCTAGTTTGACATAGAATCCCATCAAAGTATAGAAAATTGGTGGATGTTGAAGCTATACTTACATTAGCAAATTGCACAAAATGAAATTGTGAAAATATTTAGGAAATTTTAAAAATGGTAGATATAAAGTCCATGTAAAATAATAAGAATTTGGAAGAGTGCATATGAGATAAGGGATTTAATAAGGTGCGCGGGAGATATACTTTGGTTAACCTAGAAAAATTTAAATCAAGCTATGTTCTACTTTGTAGAATGTGATTCCCTATCATAGGCTGCGCATGAACTAAAGTTTGTTATTCATATAGGTGGATGATTATATGGTGAAAAGTTTGTAAAGGAAAAATCCTCTAGTGAAGAAGAAAAAGAAGAGAATGCAAAAGACTCCGAGGAGAAAAAAAAATGAAGAAGTACAAAAGACCACAGACTTACCCAAGACCTCCAAAGAATCTTCCTCTAATAATCCTCTTAAGGGTCTATTGCCAAGGAAAATAAGATTTCAGCAAGTTGTACCTCCTCAGTTGTTATAGATCCCTATACATCAAGGAAGTGTAGGTTGAGAGAAGATCTCACCTATTCATAAGTTGGATATTGGAGATTTTTTTCAAGATTCTGGAAGAAAGGAAATCATTGAAACACACCATAAGGGAACTAGGATATTAAATGAAGTAGTAAGAATCTTGCAAGATGCCACCCCTACTTCTTCCATTGATAATTATTTATCTTTTATTAAAAATATTAAGTTATTGGTAGATTCTCTTAAGGAGTCTGCCTTGGGGTTGAAAGTACGGGTTGAAAATGAAGTTGAAATAAGGTTTGGAGAGAAGAGGCTATTGGAGCTAACAATCAAATGTGCATCAACACATAATAAAGTTGAAAAATTCTAGAAGGATGTTCAAGAATGTGAAGATGAGGTGAAGACTATGTTTCTATATTGCATGAAGTGGCCAAATGCCACTCAAGGAATTAAGGACCTAATGGAGTCAATTGAGTCCCAAATAACCAATGCCTCAAGCTTATATGACCTGGAATAGGATAGAGATCACAAAACTTGGATTGGGCCATTAAAGATAGGTACACAACAAATTATTCACATTACAAAGGTAGAAACAAGATATCATAAGGAAATTTGGACATCTTGGGGACTTGGTGAAAATCAAGCATATATTAGTTTCAAGTGTCCTAGCTAATACTAGAAAGATTGTAACGATAAATCTAAACCCCAATACTTCAGAAGAGGGAGAGGAGAGTATAGTCAAGCTAGAATCTTTGTATAGATCACTTGTAGTAGCCAAGAAAGCATTGAATGAAGGAAAGTCTTCTTGGAAAACTATTCTCAAGGAACTTTAAGGATCCTCCAACTTCAGTTAAACATCTTTTTACTTGTATATTCTTTCTTTGTTTTAGTTTTTCAAAATTTCATCATACATGTGGATGGTTAAATATTTTGGGTTAACTCCCTCAAGGGGAGTCAGTATATTCATTTTAGTTATTTCCTTGTTTATATGCATCTGAGGGGGAGTTCACATGTGTGTTATTGACACACCCTTTGTCCTTGATGTCAAAGGGGGATATGTATGGAGTTTTTAGAGAATTTTGGAGATTCAGTTTTGGCACACATTGCCATCAATGAAAAAGGGGGAGATTTTTGAAAGAATGAAGGGGCCCCTTAATGTGTTTTCATTAATGTCAACATTGATTGTTGATATCTACGTTGATTCGATGAACATAGGTGATTTGGCAATGGAGATACTCCGATCCAATATTTTGGTCTGCACTCTCTCATATGATAAGATCTACTTATGTGGTGTTAGCATGTTGTTTCTAACTATAATTTGCATATGTATTCAAGATTTTAGTTGGTTTGGATGCATAGGTTGAAATATATAAGTGACAGTAGTTCGGAATACAATTGTTGGCTATGTACAGTGCAAGTGGGTATGTGTAAACTTGTTTGCACTCCTCCAGTGGTAAGAATCATATTTTTCAATTTTGGGAGATTTCTTACTGGTGTCAGCACATTGTATATTCTATATGGCACATGATTATGTGGTTAAATTGATTGTTGGTAATGATTAGTTAGAATATTTTGTGATTAGGTCTATTTCCTAGCCGATCTAATGCTTGTCATGTGTTGCGATGGTTAAATATGTATTTTGGATATTAGTGAGATCTATTTTTGGTTCATGTTAACCTAAATCAAGTATTGCATGCTATTGTTTAAGCACGAAGATGTTTTGATTCAAGTATGGAGCCAACAAGGTAAATTTTGATTTAATTTAGGGCTACATCTAATTAGGCTGACCTAATTGATGTATGCAAATGAATTGGGTATGTATGTAAGACATTTTTGATGTTGTAGAAGAGACATGATATGCAAGTATGCAAATTTTCTATGGGTATGATCTGAACAATAGTGGATATAGTGTGTATATTGAGCAACTATAAAGTAGAGAAGTGTCTTGTATTTTGTATTTGATAAAGTGCATTAAGTTAGTATATTGAGCTTCAAAAGACTTGAATTCAACACAAGGGAGGTGCATTCTATATCAGTTCACATCCTAGTTGTGTGGCCATTCTACCTTCTATCTATCAAATATTGTTTTCTAGTAGTGAGCCCTTTTGTAATATATTATAACCGATTATAATATTTTGTGAGCTATTCCTCACCTTGTTTTTTCCCTTTTTGGTTTTCCACATAAACATACTGGTGTTCATGTGTTATGTGATCTTGTGATTATTTCATTCTTCCATTAATTATTATTGTGGGATGTATTTTGTTAATTAGATGGATTATCCTCAAATGGCTTAATGGAATACTAATTCAACCACCCTCTCAGTATTCTTGGTATTCAAAAAAATAATGGTTTAACAAAAAGGCATAAGCATGAAAAATCTAAAGGAATTTTATTTTCACATACGATAACTTAGAGCTCATGGTCACTAGAAAATAAAGCAGTATGCAACAAAATGAGTTAAAAGGCTTTCCATATCACTTAAGGTACCAAAAACTAGGTGAGAAATTCAAAAAAAAATTAGAACAAAAGTGGAAGGCCTAATTAGGGTTTTAAGGTGTTTTACAAGTCTAACACAAAAATAATTTTTGCACAAACCTATGAAGAATGACATCAATTTTGTAACTTTTAAGCATTAAAAAGGAGAAAAGAGCCAAAAAAATTGTAATACACTATCAAGGCGCATTATATATAGTCACAAGGAAATAATTTATAGAGAAAGATATGCTAGGTATGATGATATCACACATCAGGTGTGATCTTGTTGAAATATCAACAATATTTTTTTCCTTTTAAGAACTTCTAGAATGAAAAGAACTAGGTGAAATATATCAAAGAATGAATAGGAAAAGGATTGTTGGACTAATTGCTCGCATCTCCCTTTGGACTTGAGACATGGACTAATCACCTCCCATAGATCCACTTATCTCTGGAATTTGTATCAAGTGTTAATAGGTCAATCTTTTGGCACAATGAAAAACATGTTCTAGAAAATGGTATTAGAGTCATGGTCACAGTTTTGAGTCCCCTCAGTTGATGGTGAGGGTGGGTTTTTTGGACTAATCGTCAGTGTATCCATTTGGATTTGAGACATGTATTAACTACCTCTTGTAGATCTACTTACCTCAAGGGTTTGTATCGAGCATTAATATGTTGATCTTTTGGCACAATAGCAAACATGTTCTAATAAGGATCAATGTAGATGTACATCTCTTGATTTAGCTTAGAAATTGATTTATTAATATTTATTTTCTTTTCATGTATCGATATGTTATTAAAATCAATGTGGTCTTGCACCGAATGGTGAAGATACATGCATATTCCAATATTATGGCAAAGGGCATGGTGAGATTGGTATAATTGTTTTGGATCATACCAAGCTAGATAAGCTAATTAGTAAGAAGATGTTTGATTTTAGGAAGAACAAAATTATATTTAATAGCTTTTGTATGATACTATATCAAGAATAATATAATTTATGAAATATTTATGCTTGTAAGGTACTATTAGGTATGTGCAGGATCATGATGGGCCCAAAAGTGGCGATATGTAAGTGATATGATGGCCCATGTGGCTAACAATTTTTTTTTTACCCAAAATTGATGAAACAAAAAAGGTTTTTAAAGGAGATTCTCAGCTTCCACCAATATAAATTATGCTTTACTTTGAATTTAATAAATTATTATTATTCATTTTCTATTTGAATTACGACTAAAGTCCTAATTCATAAGTTGATTGAAAACCATTTATAACTTTCAAACGGTATCACATTTTTTGAATCAAACATGCATCACATTCTATGTTTTGCATACTATTTGAATTTAATGAAGTTTTGACCAAGTTAAGGTGGTCAGACATACGAGTTTTTATATTTTTTAAAATTTGTAATAAAAAATTATAATTAATTATTTACTTGGAAAAAAAATAAAAATATATATGCATCACATTGGGACATGAGTCCTCTACTTATATCTAAAATATTATAATTTTTTATTATTTTATTGTGTTAGCATGGTCAAACAAAAACCTACAGGTTTTCTCCCTAAAATTTAAGTACTACTGCATTGAAATTTCAAATTTTCACCAAATAGATATTTTTTTTTTAAATAAATCTAGTAGTGTAGAAACTACATTCAATTTGCTACAAATTTTATTCTTACATATTTTTGAAATAATATAGATAACTTATTTAAATTTCTAAGTCAAGTTAAATAACTCTGATTTTTCTAAATTTTTTGCCACTTAAGGGCCTATTTTTTCATGATGATCCTGCACATACCCTATTATCGAGATTGCATAAATATTTGGTACATTAGTGATGGTTTTTTATCACTTAAAATTTTTATTTCATTTATAATTTATAGAGGAAGATTCAACAACCTAATTATCAGAGTGAGTCAATGGGGTAGAGCCCCCATACTAACCAAAATACTACTAAAAAGCTTTGAGAGTAGTGAAAAGATGAGCTAAGGAGTTATATTTTATTAATAATATTTTGTCCCTATGAATTGGCTATAATTTTATGATGAATGCACAATAAATCTTACAATCAAAGAGTGCATAAAGAGTATATGAGAATGATGATTAATAACTAAAGATAAAATCAAGCACTTTCTTAGTAAGTTCCTACTTTCAATATAGATCATTAATAAGACCTATCATTCGATGTTTTCTTAGAAATGCTTAAAAAATGCTTGATTAGTTGTTTGAATGTATAAATATAATTTTCAAGAAGGGAAAAAAACTAATCTGGAAAATATGGTATCTTTCAAATATCATAGGAATAGTTTGGCTAACAATGTATCCTAATAAGGGTATGTGCGGGATCATCATGAAAAAAATAGGCCCTTAAGTGGTGAAAAATTCAGAAAAATCAGAGTTAGGCAACTTGAGGTAAAAATTTGAATAAGTTATCTATATTATTTCAAATACATGTAAGAATAGAATCTATAGCAAATTGAATGTAGTTTCTAAACTACTAGGTTTATTTAAAAAAAATCTATTTGGTGAAAATTTGAAATTTCAATTTAGTACTTACATTTCAGGGGAAAAATAAGTCGTGTCTATCTGACCACCCTAACCACAATAGAATGATAAAAAATTTATAAGATTTTATATGTAAGTAGAGGACTCATGTCTCAATGTGATGCATATTTTTTTGTAATTTTTTCCAAGTAAATAATTAATTATGAATTTTTTATTACAACTTTTAAAAAATATAAAAGCTTGTATGTCTAACCACCTTAACTTTGTCAAAACTTCATGAAATTCAATTTTTTTTAATCCTATAGTATGTGAAGCATATAATGTGATGTGTGTTTTGGATTCAAAAAATATGACACTGTTTGAAAGCTATAGATGTTTTTCAATCAACCTATCAATCAGGACTTTAGTCGTAATTCAAATAGAAAATGAATAATAATTATTTATTAAATTAAAAGTAAAGCATAATTTATATTGGTGGAAAGCTAAGAATATCCTTTAAAAAACCTTTTTCTTTTCATCAATTTTGGGTTAAAAAAGAGTCACCAACCACATACCCTACACATACCCATCATATCATCACTTTTTGGCCCATCATGATCCTGCACATACCCATAAATAAAGTCACTACGTAGTACAATGAGCATGGAAACATGACTATGAGGGTCCCTTTTTACATTTTATTTCTCAAATTAATGTTCTTCAAATCCATATGGAAAAGGAGCATTAAGGATGTAAATACTAATGGGGTATGCCTATAGTATGGTCGAATCAATGGTTGATAATAAGTGTTTGATAATCTCAAAATTTTATTTTGTAACTAGCCAACATTCTAGAGAGGTTGGTTGATGATAGGGTGAGTTGTGTGTGTATAGGTAGTGGATTCTTGGTCTTTATATTTTGTGATGGTAGAGATAGAGGTAAATAACTACCAAGGCATAATCCATAAAATATAGAAGAAGAATGAGGGGGAAAACCCACAAAGAATCTTGAAGAAGTCTTTGTTATTATTTCCAAAGGTATTCTTGACCCCATATGAATAATAGGAACTAGCATGGAAATATATATCTATGTGCTACTGATGTTAGAATTTGAGTGTTGTGGATTACCCAAGATTGAGGTATAGGAGGGAACATTTCTATGTATAATGTACACCAAAATTTAAAGAAATTCAAACATTTAAATCATAAAAAAATAACATAGTCGATACATTATCTACAATAGAAGTACCTTGTGCAAACATATCAATAGATAGAAAATTTTGAAAATCACATAAGGTTTCCTCTAGAGTTTGAGTCTACTCAAAACCAGCTCTAAGGGTAGAATCGTGATCAATACCTCCACCTAATTAGTTTGATGATATAGTTTTTGATAAAGGGTAAAACGGGTTTTACAGGGACTCAAAACCACAAAGTTTACAAGATAAAAGAAAGGAAAAAAAAGTCCAACAGACACAACCGGTTGTACAAAAGGTAAAAACCAGAACAAGTAGTAGCCATCTACAAAAGACCAAGAAGGTCAAACAAAAAAAGCCAGCAGAAAAGCCAACAAAAAAATAGCCATGATTAACCCAGAGTCTTCAAGACAGACTCTGTCTCACCCTCCAAGTTCTGCATATCTTGAACACCCTTCTTAAAGGTTTGAATCATTTGTAGAGTGGGGGGAGCCTTCCTCTTCAAATTGGCCCTAGTTCTCTTAGAAATGCCAGCATTCTCCTCCTGGTTTCTTTCATTGGTTTCCTCCAGATCAACCACCAAAGACCCCTGTTGAGCTTTATCCAATTTCTCAGTCATGGCATTGATGATGATGGCATTGTGTCTGGCCATACGATTGTTTTTCTCAACAATAATTTTGATAGAATTTTTCATTTTCTCCACCTCAATTTCAACATTTTTGTTCTTTCCAGCTTGGCACTAGGTATCTTTGTTGAGACTGTATTCTCTTCATTCCACCTCTTTCTTATCAAGCACTACTACCTTAGCTCCCAAATCTTCCAGTTTACTTTGAAGGGCCCAATTTTTAATCTTTAGCTTGTTAATTTCATGAAAATTCCATTTTGAAAGTTTGAAATGGATATCAACATTATTTCTAGCTAAATCCAAAACATCCACAGTGGGATCCCTATCAGTGTTGAAACAAGTATTAGCAGGGTCAGGAGTAACAGGGGAGCTAGTTCTAGAATTTCTATCCAACGACAACTCAATAGATGGCTCAGTATTGTTAGCACCAGACGCCTTAGAGTGAGGAGAATCTTCAGAGTACGAGACAAGGTTTTTAGCTGGAGGATTCTTATCAACACATTTGGTTTTAAGGGAAGGGCTTCCCTGCTCAGGCACAACACGAGCTTTCACAGTAAGGGGGTTAAGGTTTTTCTTACCAGTTTGGACAGTGGGCAGGCTAAGGACCATTCTGGCTGGAATTAAATTGGGAAAAAACCCCAAGTAGCTAGGTTCAATATCATCTTCCTCAGAATCAGGGGAGGCTTCCAAATTAGCGGGGACGTGCATTTTTTTGTAATGTTCAACAATTAATCTAATCAAGCCAGTATGCAAAATAGGGAATCTTTTAGGGTTTTTCTTGTGGTCATCCAAATTTGTTTTCAAAGAATAGAGAAGATAGTAGAAGAAAGAAACCCTAACCTTGTAGTGGAAATGGTTGAATAGGGCAAAGTGATAACCGTAGACCCTGGTGAAAATGACCATCCACAGTTATGTACTCCATGATAACACGAAGAACCTTTCTCCATAGGGCTTTTATGGTGTTGGCTTCGAAGTAGCTATTAGCAATTTTCACTAGTTTCAGTCTTTCCTTCTCTTTTTTCGGAAATCTGATGACGGCTTCATCAGAAAAAACCCTGTCCCTGAAATTTTTTTTCCCATCAGTAGACATTCCCGTCACTTCATCTATAAGGTTTTCGTTGATCTAAACTTTCCTACCAAAAAGGGTAAGATCCCCATTATCCCAATTTTTCTCAAAAATATTCATAGCCTCCTAATTGGAACCATGGAGTTTTTCCAGGAAAGGAAGTAACCCCCCACTTTTAACTTTATTCCAAACCTTAGCATTTATTATGTGCATCTCATAGCTATCCAGCTCAATTATTTTCCTATCTCCACCCATCTTGGTAAGCATAGTGGGGCAGAGAAAGACGAAATATTTACTAGAACTGGTCCCACCAAATCTAAGAACCCACAAAGCATGCCAGGCCACCTTGCAAACTAAGCAACTAAGCTTGGTCCCATACAATCTAATGATTGTGATGTGATAACTCCATCATGTCCTCATTAAAGAGATGATACGCCTCTTTCCCATGTGATTCATCATAACTCAATAAAGCCCGGACATTAACACTTAGATCACTAAAATTTAGCCAAGTGCTCTAATCATTACTCCTAACCCCTTCATTAGCAAAAAAATCCGCTACAACATTAGCTTCTCTATAGGCATGTGAAATCTTTATGTTGTCAAACTTAGATAGAGTCGATATGGCATCATCAATCCATGACTTTATTGTCCACGAGCAGGGGGACTTTTCAAGAAGACAATCAATAATATTTTTGGAATCACCTTCAAGCCAAAGGTTTTTAAAATTAAGACTTTGGGCCAAATTTATAATATGAAAAGCGTCAGTAGCCTCGGCAAGGTGATTGGTTTGGGAACCAAGAGGAGTGGCCGTCACACCTAGAAAGTTTCCAAAGGAGTCCCTTATGACTCCGCCACAACTCGCCGCCCCTGGATTACCTTTAGCTGCTCCATCGAAGTTAGCTTTGACCCATCCATTAGGCAGAAAAGACCAGTGGACACCCTCTCTATCCTTCTTAACTTTTTTAGGGGCGCAAGGACAATCAAGACTTATATTCAATTCCTTGGAAACTATAAGATCATAGGATGAATGAGCCACTTTCTCAGAATTTCTAACCTTCTGGGAGATAGCATTGACATTTTCTTTCAAAAATCTGATTATTTTATCAAAAACAATGTCCACCGGTGCTTCTGTATCTCTATAAATTTTGTTGTTACGTTCTTTCCAAAGACCCCAAGCAACATGAGGGAAAGAAAAATCCCATAAAAAACCGGAGAATAGAATTGTGAGTCGGAGCTTTCCATTGAAGGAAGAAGTCTTCAATAGACGAGGGAAAAACCCAAGAAAGTTGCCAATAACTAATTATTTTTTCCCAGATTAAGGCAGCAAAAGGACAATGAAGGAACATATGATGCATTGACTCTGCCTCCATCATACAAACAAAACATCTATTAGGTATTTGAAAGCCACGTTTGCAAAGGTTATCAATCATGAGCACCTTATTTTGGAGAAGAATCTAGAAAAAAATGTTGATTTTAGGGACCAAATGTTTGAACCAAGCCTTCGACCAAAAGGGAGGAGAACCTTAGGAAGAAGTAATCCTAGCAAAGGTAGATGAGACATAATAGTTTCCCAAGGGTTCATCATTCCAGACAAGATGATCTTCTGACTGATCAGAACAGAGTCTAACAACTAACAAAGAAGACTGAATAGGAGCAAGAGCCTGAATGACAAGACACAGATCCACCCATTTTCCATTCACTTTATAGTCTTTCACGTAGGAACCGAAATGAGCTTTGCAATTCTCAGTCCATCCACTAAAGGAATCAATTTTTATAAGGGGCTCCTTAAACAGCCATCTATCCTCCCAGAATCTAGTTTGGTTTCTGCTTCTAACTTGCTAACCAATTCGAGAGTCAACAATATTTTTCCCATTGATCAGATTATTCTAGCAGTTGGAACCTCTAGGAAGAAGATGGGATTCCTTCAGAATTATAAGAGAATAATTGCTCTCTAAAAATTTTCTAGCTAGGATATTTGTCAATTTCCCTAAAGATGAAAAAATTCTCCATATTTGTTTTGCTAGAAGAATCTTGTTAACCATTCTGATTCTTCTAAGACCTAATCCTCCAGCCTTTTTTGGTCTGCACACCAGATCCCATCCTATTAAAGGTATTCTTTTCTTTTCTTCAACACCCTACCAAAGAAATCTTTTTTGAATCTTTTCTATGGTATCCGCAAACTTAGCAGGAATCTTAAAGAGGCTCAGAGCATAGATCACAAAATTCTGAAGAGAATCTTTAGGAGTTGAAGTTTACCCGCTTGACTTAATAGAGCTCCTTTCCAACCAGCAAGCTTCTTGCTAAACCTCTCGACCAACAAAATCCAAAAGGATATAGGGGGTTTAAGGCTTAAGGGTAAGCCAAGATAGGTGGAAAGCAAGGATTCCACCCTACAACCAAGGATTATGGAAATTTTGGTATGTCTGTGAGCCAGGGTGTTGAAGAAGAAAAGAGAACTTGTTTTATTATTAATCAATTGTCCAGACGCTCTCCCATATTTATCGAGCAGAGATTTCAAATTTTTACCTTCTGAGACCAAGGCTTTACCCAATAGCATAGTGTCATCAACAAATTGTTGATGAGAACAAACCGGGTTGCTTGAGGAAGGATTAAGACCAAGAAGGGTTCTATTGTCAATCAACTTTTTTAGATTTCTTCCAAGACTTTCAGACATGATAGTGAATAAAATAGGAGAAATAGGATCACCCTATCTTAGACCTCTGGAACTTTGGAAGAAATTTGTAGGGGCTCCATTCACCATAACAAAAATAGAAGTAGTAGACACAAGTTGTTCCACCATTTGAAGAACCCTGTTGCAAAATCCAAAAGCCTTTAAAATCTTAAATAAGAAAATCTAGTCAACTCTGTCATAGGCTTTTGATATATGAAGCTTTAACAAAAATCCTTCAGTCTTATATTCAACCAAGGAATGGATATTCTCATGCATAGTAACAATAGAGTCAAGGATTTCTCTACTAGGGATGAATCCATTCTGTTGAGTTGAAATCAAAGAAGGCAAAAGAAATAAAAATCTTGAAGTCAGAACCTTCGAGATGATTTTATAGATCGAATTGCAAAGGCTTATGGGTCTGAAGGCCTCAAAGTTTATCGCTCTAGGATTCTTAGGGATTTGAACCAAGAAAGTGGCATTCAATTCTTTTAGGAGACTTATGGATCCCAAAAATTCTTTTACAACATTCACCACATCATCTCCAACAATCTCCCAGAACCATTGGAAGAAAACAAAGGGAAACCATCTCAACCCGAAGCTTTACTCCCATTGAAGGATAAAAAATCCTTCTTGACTTCCTCATTGGTAAGAATAGTAGACAACATAGAGTTATTTTCCTGGTTGATCACTTTAGGTATATCCTCTATTAGATGATCTTGATCATTTTGGTTATTTTCATCATTCTCGGAAAGAAGGTTTTTAAAGAATAAAACAACATTCTTTCTAATATCCTCCTCCTGCTCATACGTAGTACTATTCACTTCAATTTGAGATATTTTGTTGACAGCTCTATGTTTTGAGGCTGATAGATGAAAGTACCTAGTATTTTTGTCACCTGCAAATAACCATAAAGCTCTTGATCTTTGCCTCCAGAACTCCTCCTCCTTTCTGATAATGGCATGCATCTTAATGAGTAGCTCATTCTCTCTTTCCTTTTTATCATTCAAATATCCCTCCTTCTGGATTTTATATTGAATCTCCCCTAGATCCGTCTGAAGATCAGATTTGATCCTGAAGATGTTCCCAAAGGACTCTTTTTTCCATTTTTTCAAGTTACATTTAACTTCCCTTAATTTTTGAGCTATTCTAAACATAGCTGTGCTAGAGATACTTATATTCCACCATTTCCTAATTTCCTCTTTAAAAACAGGATGAGAAAGCCACATTTTTTCAACTCTGAAAGGGATATTTTTCTTATTTTTTAAAGGATGTACAACAAAACTAATAGGTAAGTGATCAGATCCAATCCTAGAGAGAGATTGAAGAGAACAGTAATAATCAAAAAACCAATGATTGGAAACTAAATATCTATCTAATCTAACTTGTATAAGATCCATCCTCTTTCTACGATTCGACCAGGTATAGGAAGCTCCATGTAAATCCAGATCAATCAGCCCCTGGTTGTCAATGAAACTCTGAAGATCCTCTTTGCTCTTCGCATTGATCTAGGAAGCTCCAAATTTTTCTTCATTCATTAAGGGTTATTAAAGCCACCCATAACAACCCAAGACTCTCTATCAAAAATCCTCCTAAAGGCAGCTAACTCCATCCAAAAGGATTTTCTAAGACCTTTTCCATTGGGGGCATAGATGTTCAATTGGATCCAACTAAAATTATCGCTAATATGTTTGAATCTAGTAGCAATATGGTTCGTGCCTTCCAAAATCGGATCCCCTTTGATTATGTGACTATTATAGAAAGTAGCAATACATCTAGAAGCACCATTCGAGTTGTTTCCGTGAGTACTACAATGCTGAAAAAGTTTCAACTTTTCTACTTTTTCCTTTCACATTTTCGTCCCCTGAATAAGAAGAATATCAGGCTTGTGATGTCTAAAAAAATTGCGTAGAACATCTTACTTGTGGGGGCTATTGAGTCCCTTGATATTCCAAGACATGATCTTGATGAATTACTAGGGGAGTTGAGGCACTCTGGGATGGTTTTTTGAGACCCATCTGCAATATCCTGAAAATTGTTATGCTCTCTTGTCCATTTAATAGATTTTTTCCCTTGAGAGTTCTTTGTTGCTCCATAGTTTGCCTTTGCTTTTCATCTGGTAGAAATACCACTTGGAGTCTTCCATTGTTTGTTTTTTATTTTTCTTTTTCTTCAATAATATCTCTTCTTTATCAGTCTCTTCTTAGTTATCCGTCTCTTTACTAGATTCCCATTCCTTATCAGTAAGGAGCCTTTGTTCCCAGGGTAATGTCTCCATGATACCATTCAAATGAAAAGTTGAAAAGTTACTAGAAAGTTCAGTAGAATGGTCCAGATTATCGAGGGAATCCTTAACAAATTCCATGGACTTAGGATCTGAAAAGTGATCTACTCCCAAAGGAAAAAGACCTTCAGAGGAAGGGAGAGGGAGAGGGATGTTCAGCTCCAAGGACAACCCCTGAATAGGAATATCCTCCAAGCCTGGGATCCCTTCATTTTTCTCAATTGGGGTTATCTCTTGGGAAAAGGGGTTAGCATCTTGATTCAATTTTTCTTCCCCAGCCGACTGATCCTCATTGGATTCTTTTTCCTTAATAGGTAAGGTGTTCACAAGATCCTTATGTTGGGGTTCTAGCGGAGCCTCACCATTATTTTCCATAACCACTTTAGCCTCATTAGAAGTACTTTGAACATTAGACTCTTATTTTCAAGGCTATCTCCTAGTTTCTTTCACCATACAGATTTCAAAGAACCATCTAGTTTCTCTTTCTCTTTGGTGGCATTTAAAGGGAATTTCTTAGCCCAGTGCCTAGATTTTCTACATTTGAAACAAGCAAACGAGATGGTTTCAAACTCTATCTCCTGCGACTAGGAACCCAGTTTCGACTGAATCTCGATCGATGAGGGAAGGTCAGCATTCTGAGAGACCCCAACACATATTCTTGCAAATACCAACCTCTTTCTAGAAGCTATCATAGAATCAATAGAGAGGAGCTCACCAAAGGAAATCATAATACCATAAAAGACATCCTCATTCCAGTATTCCAAGGGAAGGCCCGGAAGTCTGACCCATACTGGGAAATTCTCAAAAATAGAGTCTAAAAGGTCCATATTAGAGGACCACTTCTTTAGAGCCAGGGAATATTTCCCTATAACCCAAGGACCCCCACTTCTAATAGCCAAGATATCCTCTCTACAAATGAACTCAAACACAAAAAAACCCTTTCAAAGTGCTGCTACTGAGACTTTTCCATTAGTTCTCCATTTTTTTTTTATGAACTCCCTAACCACTTCAATATTTGGTCTAGGGCCCATAAATTTCCCAACCAAGGTTCTTTCCATTAAAGCAATATTATGATCAATTAACAGATCTGGCAGAAAAATTGTAAACTTACCTTTTTCTGGGAAAGAGATATTTTGTACTGAAGGGAAAGATGACATTCCATTTGGTTTACCCCAAATAGAGAAGTCCAGGGTTTGCGATTACCTCTAATGCCGCCAGTGGTCCCCACCGCATCTTTGGATTTTTCATTTTTTTGATCGACAGGGGAACCTGCAGGATTAACCGCCGGAGTATCTTTTCCACCCGATTCCACTAGGATTTTGTTACGGGAGTCCACATCATCCTGATTATCCTCACCTTGCTTCTTACTCGATACCAATGTCTGATTCACCTGAGATTTCTCTGATCTTGCTCCGCCTCCATTTCCATTGCTTGGATTTTCAAAATCCTTCTTTTCCCGCTCGTACCCACGCTCGTGTGCCTCCATTGTATTAGGGTGATGATATAGTTAGTGAAGAAATATTTGCAAATATGTGATGAGGAGGCATTTTTTGATAGTTTGACATGCTTGTCATAAAAATTTTCTTACAAAAATATGATACAATAGATATATAGGATTTGTAAATGATCTAGATTGTGACAGTTTTGAATTATTGATACTTGTCCCATTATGTTACCTAAAGAAAAATATTAGGTTGTAAAGATCCTAAGATTTTTTACAACATTCAATTTGACTTTAATGTAGGTAGCACAATTGAAATAGGTGTGAGAAATTGGTTTTATATTTATGAGAGTTTTGAAATATTATTAATTTTTTATGCTTCTTGAATAAGGCTTAAATTTTAATAGTTTTATGTTCACAAATATGTAATATATTAAATTAATTCTAGCAAAGGAGACAACTTTCATTGAGAATCAAATCCATATATTAAGACTCAAATGGGCCAAACAATATGTTTTTATGGTTTGATAGATCCTTTTTCTTATAATATGGAAATTTAAATCGAATAGAAACAAATTTAACATGAAATATCCAAATATAGGAAATTCTCAAAAATATCTTTGCATGTATTGAAAATAAAATTTTATTCTTGTATAGGTCTTAAGGATGATTTTGTATCATTTTTAAAGCCTCAATGACAAGCCCTCAAACATAACATGAACATCCTTATGCTGCACTATTTTCCTATATAGACATAACAAAAAAAATAGATTTCCTCAAAATTTATGGCTACACAAAAAAAAACATAAACCATGAGCCTAGTATGTGTGAAATATATTTGAATGACTAAAAGTATAAGGAAACCCAATCAAAGAAATTAATGAAGAAATTATGGAAAATGAGAGATATAACTTTAGATTTTCTTTCTTCCTATCTAGATGCTTCCACACAAAAGAAATTGAAAATGTTTGGGTAGTTGTTTAGGGTATTTCCTAAGTCAAACCAGTGTATTGGTAGTTTAACCCCAACAAATATTCAAGATTGAATTGATAATAGATTTTTTATACAGAAAATTATGCAATTTTTTTTGATAAAATAACATATGAATGACTTAATTGTAGATGTTATTTTTTCACATCTTATGTATTTTCTTAGCAATATAAACCATAATTAAGGAGTTCATAATGCGGATGGCATTGAGCAAGAAGAAATTCTTTGGTGGAAACTTTGAAATAATGGGTGAAGAAGGTGATGGCAATTATGGTGTTGAGGATGAAGATGGTTGTTCTTGGGTTGTGCATCTCATTCATGGGTTATCTTTGGATTGTAGGGATGTTTTTTTTATATTTCATTCCTTTTACCATGAATGATATTGAGAAGGGTGACCTGTTTGGGGTTTCATTTGTCCTCTCCAAGTTTGGGGAGGTTGTTGTTTCTTTTCAAGCGAGTGACATGTTGCAGCTTGGTTGTTGTTGGAAGTGGGTTTAGAGTTATTATTTGCATCTAAGGATGAGGGTGTATTCTCCTTTTTCCCTAGTGGTTGTGGTTTTTGATTTCATCTATTTTGGAATGTATCTTGGGTTTCTTGAGTTTCAACTCTCTATTGGTGGAGCTATGATCATTTTGACCACTTTTAATGGTGGTTCTAGGTGAGGTAAGGTTGTCACCTTTCCTATTCTTGGCATGGGTTTTGTGTTGGTTAGGATTTTCCCTCTTTCTATGAGTGGCATTTTAGAGTATTATATTGTCTACTTCAAGGGATCCTAGGGCCTTTGCTTTTCCCTATTCAACAAGCAGGCTTCTACCTTTTCTTTTGTGCAGTTCTCATATGCCTTTGTGGTCTTTGACCTACATTTGGGGTTTCTTCTTTCCTACAAGATTGGGTTGTGTAGAGTTGTTACTATGGTGGATCCTTTGTTCACTTGGATTATTTTAGAAATATTTATGGTTTTTGGAGTTTTAGATTGTGTGCTATGTGACAATTTGTTTTTCTCCTTGTTTTATGGTAGGTTGTGGCTTTAGGGATCCTATCCTATCTCCTAGAAGGTTTTGGGTCCTTTGTCTATGGAGGAGGTGCTCTCTTGTTAGTACTAGAGTGATGTTATGGGTTTGGTTGTTGTCTTCCTAGCCTTGAGCTTTTCAATTGTATTAGGTTGTGGGACCTTGAGCTCAGTTTTTTCTTTTGAGGGAAGTATTGCTCTTCTCTTGTGTGCTAGTTTTTGAACCCTTTGATGGATTTTGAAGGGTTTAGTTTCTTTGTGGAGAGGTACAACTATTCTCTCTCAATCTGGAGGGTTTTGATCAATTTTATACATTGGCTCTCCAACTGATGTCCCCTTTTGAGGTGGGAAGTACTCCTATTGTGGTGGAGACTATGTTTTTCAGCTTGTCTTGGGTTTTTCTTCCTCCTTAGTTTATCCTATGATGATAAAGTTGGAGTGGTTGAGAGGGGTTTGTTTCCCTTAGCTTAGTTCTTCTTTTCTCCTATTGAGGAAAATATTAGTGGATATTGTGTTCCTTTTCCTTCCCCTTTGGTGATGTCTGTTGGGTTTCAGGAGCTATTGGCCTCTACTGTTTCTTTTCTGTCTCATAAGGTCTATTAATTCTGAGTTGATTTCTTGTTGTTGCTCTCTTTTTTGCAGTTATTCTTTGGGTTTCCACTATTCCTTTAAGGTGGTGTTTTTTGTTGGTTTCATTTTCTTATGATGCCTCTATCTCTTTGTAGTTGGTCTCTTTTTCAATTTTATGCTTTGGTCAAAAGATTTGATGTTCTTCTAGGCTCACTACTAGTGAGTCTTTCTCTTCTTTTTTAGCTATCCCACTTTCTATGAGTCACCTATCCTTTGCCTTTGTGGTTACTTTGTAATGGGTACTAGATTTCCCAATCTCAATTAAATAAAAAAATATGAATGACTTAACCTATAGATTCAAACATAGCATGCTAAAACTATGAATATCTACCTAGTAGCATAAGAAGGATAAATATTTCAAATATAAGGAGAAGGAGACACTAAAAGAATAAATCTCTCACTAGGAAGTGATGAACAACTCCTATGGTGGAACTAAAAGTATGGGATGAATATTGTTGCTTCAAGATCTATAGAGTTTCAATAATTTTCATCTATTAAATTATCAAGATAGTAACAATCCAATGACCATTTGAATTATGATTTTTTGTTGGCCATTAGGATGTACTTGGTTGATTCCTATGTATAGCATTTTTGTCAAGGAGAAATGGGCTCAAATTCCCAAGATCATCATAATTCTTACTAATCATAAGTTATTTTCTTATTTATAAACTATTTTTAAACCATGAGCCTAAAGAGGGGCTATTAAGTAGAATGAATGTGTAGGGTATGAAATTTCCTACACTACATACATATAGTATTTAGAAATACCTTATTGAACTTATCTAATTTCTAGTACAGTGTTCTGCTAGGTCATCTCCATGGAATGGTTAAATTTATGACTATGAAAATAATTTTCGATTAACAAGCAAGTGTGCACATTTCAAGGGGTGATGTTTTAAGAAAAATAGATTTTTTAGGGATTCAAATGAATAATTTCCTATGATCAATGCTCCATAAAGAGATAGAAAGTTAAGTGATAATTAGATAATGTTAAGTGAATCAACATCGAAATGAACGTCTCTCAATATTGATACATAATATTAATCATGTGAATCCTATCATGGAAAACATAAATTAGGTGAGAATTTTTGAAATTTAATGGTTATTTAATATAAATTAAGATTTCATATACTATATCTGAAGTGTTTTTTCCTTGATCATTTTGATTTTCGGCTTGTTTGATGTTTTCAGTTTCAGATGTGCCTGCACTCAAGTAGAGTTATTGGAAAGGTGCACAATGTGCCATGTGGTGGCTGTGAAAATTTCATTTTTTTTCCTTCCTTTTTGGGAGAGAGTTAGAACATGTGTCAACTCATCAAAGATTTTATCAAGGAGCTTTATTTATGAGCTCAAAAGTTTCCACCTCTTTGACATGTCATCTCTTCACTACAAGTGGATTGCACTTCTTATGAAGCGATTTATTTTGGGATTTTTTCGGAGCTTGGTGGCCTTTTTATTTTCTTGGTTTTTGGGATGGAAACTTTGAGTAGGTATCTTTTGGGTGATGTGATCAATCAACTGGACCTTTTTCCAAGCTATTTTCTAGGATTTGATTGTTTACAGGCCTCTATCTTTGTTAAATATTTAAAAAGCATTAATGTGGTAGTTGAGAATTGATGAACAAAGATTGTTGTGACGTAACTAAAGATCTATGATTAGATCATGTGTTATCAAATGCCAACATCTGGTAGTAATTAATTTTGTGTTATTGTCACAGTTTGATCTTTCTATAGCTATAAAAGAGAAGTGGTGATAGATGAAAGGGTTGGATTCCAAGTTTCAGTTTCCTTTGCTGAGGAAAAATTCTTTTAGTTTTCTTAGGATATAGAACTACTTTTCTTTGGCATGTTATATCTTTTGAAGCAGAAACTATTTTCAGATTGGCATCCAACCTCTATTTTAAAGTTCATTTGATATTTGAAGCATGAATTGTTGAGGAGAAATCTTGAAGATTGTGCATGTATGAAATTTATCAAGCTTTCTTTCTTTATGTTTTCATTTTGAATGAAAAATTTTGTCTTGCAAGCTCAATTCAAATAGTTTATGTGGTTTCTTTCTATGTTGTATGCTTGTATGGTAGAATAATAACTTGTGAAAACTAGACTATGGCATTGGTCTTTTTTATTTTTCTGAAAGGTTGTTGTTTTCTTATATTATGTTGTATTAGGATAGAGAGTTTATGCAATTTTTGAATTTTTTTCTTTCACCCTTAGAAATATTTATGTTTGATCAGACCTTAATGAGCATCACTTGTGGAAAATTTTGAAAGTTTGCACTATGCTTGTTGTTAACCTTTGTTGTTCGTTATCTTTCCAACAATGAAGGGTGGTGGTGTTTTGTTTCTAATTATATCACTCATAGGAATGATTGGGTTTGAAATGTTGTAAAAGTGTTGGTGCAACACTATTTTATATTTTATGTTTACACTTCCCTCTACACTTTTCTCCAAACCCCAAAGAAGAGTTGGATTTCTATAAAAATCCTAGAGCTTTCAGTGAGGTGCAATTTATTCCCCCACTCACTGAATTTCCCATATGATTGTTGGAGAGGGGCAAGCTTTGATGATCAATAGTTCTTTTTCTGGAATGCCCATTAGGACAAGAAGTTTTTAGAATGCCTGATTAGAAGTCAAAAATATTTCATAAATCAGTCTAAGGAAGGAAATTGAAATTTTCATGCCCAGAGTCCAAATAAGAGCATCTTCAAGAGGCCACTTCCAGTACTCTTAGTTTCCTACCTCTGTACCTAAGAGAAGGAGACTTACAGGTTTCATATTGCCTATAAGGAGCAATAGAGAAAGAAGTAAGAGACCAATATCTAGAGCCCTATCTACTCCACTTGGAGGCTCAACCTTCCAAATCAGAATACTTATATACCCAATTCATAGGAATCTTTTCTCTATAGCTCATGTACCTCCCCCTGCTCCTAGAAATTTTGTAACTTGGGATAGCGGTAGTCTATTACGACCACCCATAGCCCTAGATGTATGGCCTGCCATACTCGCTATCGCACTCAAAGCTATTCCAAAATTCTTTGGAGAAGACTTCAAAACCCCTTCTAAACACCTTCAAGATATAATGAAGGTATGTAGGGGTATGTGCAAGATCATGATGGGCCAAAAAGTGGCAATATGATGGGTATGTGTGGGGTATGTGGCTGACAACCTTTTTTTTACCCAAAATTGATGAAACAAAAAGGGTTTTTAAAAGAGATTCTCAGCTTTCCACCAATATAAATTATGCTTTACTTTGAATTTAATAAATAATTATTATTCATTTTCTATTTGAATTACGACTAAAGTCTTGATTGATAGGTTGATTGAAAAACATCTATAGCTTTCAAATGGTATCACAATTTTTGAATCCAAAACATGCATCACATTATATGCTTCACATACTATAAGATAAAAAAAAAATTCATGAAGTTTTGACCAAGTTAAGGTGGTCAGACATATGAGTTTTTTATTTTTTTAAAGTTGTAATAAAAAATTCATAATTAATTATTTACTTGGCAAAAAATTACAAAAAAATATGCATCACATTTGTACATGAGTCCTCTACTTATATCTAAAATATTATAAAAATATATTATCATTTTATTGTGGTTAGGGTGGTCAGACAAACACCTACTTATTTTTTCCCTGAAATTTAAGTACTACATTGAAATTTCAAATTTTCACCAAATAGATTTTTTATTTTTTTTAAAACCTAGTATTTTAGAAACTACATTAAATTTTCTATAGATTCTATTATTACATATTTTTGAAATAATATATGTAACTTATTCGACTATTTACGCCAAGTTTCCTAACTCTGATTTTCTTGAATTTTTTGCCACTTAAGGCCCTAATTTTTCCATGATGATCCTACACATACCCATAGGGTACATAATATAGTGGAGGATAACATTGCCTTGAGGCTGTTAGCTAGCTCGTTCAAAGGAAAGGCCTAAGATTGGTATCATTCTTTGGCCTTAGGCTCTAACATCTCCTGGGATCAGCGTAGAGAAAGGTTGTTCGAACATTTTTCCTTATTGTAACAACTAATCACCGTCAAGAGAGCTCTACAAGAGGCCATGAGTGATTTTAACACCAAGTTTCACAAAACCTAGCAAAGGACCCCTACAACTACTCGACCACAAGCTATGATGATGTTCATGTTCTATCTAAAGACCCTCAACTTAGAAATTGTAGTAATGATAATGTTCATGTGAGGGGATATCTTCCCATTGCATACGAGATGGTTGTGCATGAAAAAAATAGTTTAATTGATGTCAAGAAGCTTTTGCCATGACCTCTGATGCCTATATTTGCAGAAATCTCTAGTGGTCTCTAGGAAGAATCCACTCCAAGCCCTCCTACTACACAATTGACGTTAGCTACACCATAGTCTATGTACATGTATCTTGTCGCCCAAATAAGCACGTTGGGTGCTTCATCAATTGTTGTAGACATCAATGACATGAAGAGTCTCATACAAAATTTTGTTAATGAGTTGTTCATTATCAAATGAAAGTAAGCAATGCCTTTGAAGTAGACTATATAATCCTATGGTACAGGAAAGCCATCTTATTAGTAAAATCCATAGCAAGGATCCTCCTAAGGGGGAGGTCAATAGATGATTTTTGCAAACTATATAGTTCTAGTCACCATGCTGCTACAAATGGTCAAAGAAAACCCTAGTAAAGAGTTAATTCCAAGCCAAAAAAATTTGGCAAAAGACGAGAATGTATGGTGCTTCCCATGTAGTGATAGTCATATGCCCTAAAATTTTCTAAGAGGTAATATGCAATAGAAGACAACAAAACAAACAAGCAAGGGCGTGTTCTCGAATGTAGATGAATATGTATCCCAAAATGGAAAATGCTCACTTTAGAGCGTGAATTCAAGGAATTTCCTTGGAACATGAGTTGGATATTGCACCCAACCAAGCACTATTTTCATGGATGGAAGAAAAAGATACATTGTTCATGAGTGAAGCTTCAACGACTAGTGTCCCACAATTATAGTCATATTAGAACACAAGATCCAAAAGAAGGCTCACAAGAGAATATGTGCAACAAGTCGTTCCACATCCTCAACTACAACAATTGTCGCTACAAGAAAAGAAGGTTTCATTGCTTGGCATCTGACCTATTTCGCAACCACACAATCTACCATTACCAGAGAAAGAGGTGAGCATGACATCAAGCTCAGTCACAATGGAACATTTTCTTATGAAAATGAGAGAAATACCACTGTTCAAGCCCAAGACCCAACCAGTCAGAATGCTTAATGTGGTGGAAAAATTGAAGGTTCCTGGAAATGTATCTTTGTGGGACGTCATATCTATTCCTGAATAAAAGACATTGCTTCAGGAAGCATTGAAAAAGAAGAAAAAATGTCACAAATGGACGTGACTCCATCGTGTAGCCAAAGTGGAGACAAAGGATCTACATCAATTCCTCAAGTTTTGAAATTAGAAACTTATACTAATGATGTGGGAAATACAAAAGAGAAAGAGGTAAGCAAGCCAAATCCCACACCTTTCTTTTTAACACTTATTGTGGGAGATAAGCTTTTGCATAATAATATGAATGATTCAGGGGCTAGCACCACCATCATGCCAAAACAAGTGGTTGAGGCCCTGGAACTTAAGTATGAGCCCCTTGAAAAAGGAATCATGCAATTGGATGGGAAGAAATTTATGACCATTGGTTGGATAAAATATCTATCTCTAACCCTCTTCTCCTCTCCAAGCCAAACAATCACACAAAAAGTGGCAGTTACAAACATTCCCCCAGTCTTCAGAATGTGTCTTTCAAGAGATTTCACTGTGTTGGTTATTTTTTAAGAACCACACTTATCTCAAGAAATACCTATGGAATTTTCCATTTCTAATAATTAGTACTCCAAAGGGATGGGCTAACAAACAAATGGAAGCTTGCAAAACTTCCAGTCCTACACTTTGGGCTCTGTCAAAATCAGGAGGGTGATCATACAATGCATATTCAGGAATTCACAAAAACATAATCAAATACATTGTCAATAATAGATACTTCTCATAAAATTACTCAAAAACATAATGCATCAAATAAGTTCTTAGCTTATTTATCAATGTCCTATACTTGGAGCATGAGAAGGAAAAACTTCAACTTAAAACAACTACAGTGGTATCCATTTGGGAACTTGTAAGTTAAAAGCGATTAGCTGATGAATTAACATAGAAACCAAACCACAAACACTTTGCACAAACCAGTTCCTTTATCCCAAGGAGTGGAGTCAATATCAACCAATATAACTAGACAACAACTCAACAATAGCAACATATAGTCACAAGAAATACTGCATTACAACAATCCCATATTACATTCATGATCACTACTACTTACAAATATCTTGGCACCTGATTCTTATGAGTTAATGATATTATCCAATCATTTACATTAATTCTTTGAATCAATAAGAAAGAATGAAATCAAACATCCACTGATAAAAAATAGAGACAAACAAAAGGAATCTTGGATTGCTTTCATTCATAAATCATAAAACAAGTACAAGGAGAGACAATAGCCATGAAATTGGTATTATGAGTTGCATTGTATTTGCTATACTGTTATCAAAATTACATACATAGTAACAAAATCTAACTTAAGATAAAAACTCTAAAACGTACTTAATATTTTTCTCACAATTCACAATGTTAATTTCAAAAAACAACAAACCCCTACTTTCTAGCCCTGAATTCCTTCTTATAGAAACAAAGGAGAAAAACAAGCCTCGGACCAAAAAGTACACATGTCAAAAACCCATTGGACTGCTTGAAATAAAGATTCCCTAGTTCAGTTACAATGCATTCCCAAGAGGTGGGAAACATGTGGGAAAATAAAAGAATTCTTCATTCATTGTTGGAGATCTGGTCCAATTTTCAAAATGTGTACAACCAAATAATTACCTCAAAAAATGTTCCCACGCACATAAAGTGAAAGAAGGGAAGCATGAAAGAAAAAAAAAAAGAAGTCAAGAGATATGTCCATGTCTACAGCCTTGTCATTAATTCAACTTGAAGAAGATGCACTCTATTTAAAATACTTTATCAAAAGTTTAATCTATACTAAATTTAGGATGTGTAGTGCACTCCATACTATCTATTATTCATTATGGTTATAGACCTCAAAATTTCAAATCACTAACCTGCCACCTTTTATGCTAGACCCCCCACTGCTTCCAAAGACCTTCCCTTCCATGCCATAAATTCACCTTTAGTGTGCTTGTTGGAGACAAAATTTCCATAAAAAATTATAAGGATTTTATCAGTTGAAATCCAAAATTCATGCTATCATTTTCATAAAAATATCACTTTATTGCCATCCATGGAGCCATGATAATCTTATACCGCTATACCACTACCACATTGGCCACCCTATATAGCCCTCACCTCATACCTCCTTACCGCAGCCCCTTGTAGAATAGCTCATGGTATCACAGTGATAGAAGCTAGCACTATACTATATTATCTTCACCCTTTACAGCTATACTATGGAGGGTTAGAGTAAGGCCTGCAATAAACTGATTTAATGAAAAATAGTGATGAAAGAAACTGCTATAACATGGAAGGTTAAAACAAGACCCATGGTAGAGCGGTAAACTTGAGAATAGTAAGGAGAGGAGACTTCGCCATACCGTGGAGGGTTAGAACACAGCCTATGGTAAAGAGGTGTACTAAGCAGGAGTAATGGGATGACAACGCGATATCGTAAGCAAGAGAAAGGTAGCCCAGAGTAGAATGGTATAGTAATATATGAATTAAGGTTACATCATGGTACCACAAGGAAGACAAAGGAGATGCACAGTAGAGCAGTATACTAAAAAATGTTAACAAAGCATATCATAGTACTATTGAGGAGTGAAAAGTGACATGAAGTAATGCAATAAAGCAACCATTGAGACATTTAAATTAGACCAATCACATCAGTTAATTTTGAAATATGAAATTGAGCTCAATGCAAAAAAGTTGAATGATGTGAATTTATGATTCAAGAGTTAATGTGTCTTGATGAGGAGCTGAATGAAGTAGATTGAGATTTCTCAATCATAGTAGTAGAAACCAAGTGCAGAAAAGCTCAAGGTGTGGGAGTAAAATGAATTATCCAAGGTGAATTATATTTTTGGGTAAGCTCTATTCATTACTCTTTGAATTTATAAATGGCACCAAAGAAAGTAGAGATACGATCTAAAAAAGATGAACCCAAAGCTAATAAACCCTCTTTACAATCTCCATTGCTTTCTTTACTACCTAGGTTAGTAGATAAGGGGCCCAAAAAGGTTGTCAGATATTTAGCTTAGGGATGTAGGGACCCTATTACTCCTCAATCTGGGTGGAATTTGTATTGGTATTTCTACAAAAATTGAAATGATAAGGTTCCGGCTTCAAACCCGTGGACCCTTGATTTAGCCAAATTGATAGCTCCAAATTTTTCCATTGAAATTGAGTTGATTAAAGCCTTGGCCAATAGATACCATGCCCCAACCAAAATTTTCATGCTTCCAAATGGTGGGTGTTTAGTCGATGTCTCAAGGGAAGCCATTATTAAGTGATTTAACCTGAACAAACAAGTTGTTACAAAGGTGAATTTGGTGAAACTAGAACAAGAGTACAAGATGTTAAAGAGAACCTACATAAGTGATGAGATTCCCCTACATATGAAAAGGGGTGATAATAATAGGATACTTCCCATCCCCTCCTCAAAAGTTGAGCCTTTCCTAGTGTCTATTTTTTAGGTTTACCTCAAGAACACATATCATGCAATGCACAACATTCTTGGGATAGATGTAGAAGATAACATGTCAGTAGGATTGATGAGGATGGCTACGATCATTCAAAATATGGAGTGAAATGGTGAATTTTATTTTGCATCTATGATTGAAGAGGAAATTCGTGAGGGTTTGTTGCAGGTCAAGGAGGCTAAGGTTCCCATGTCCTTTAGAAAATATTCTTTTCTATGTCATTTAATTTTATATCAGAATGAAATAAAATGGACCAAAAGGATGAAGTTGTGCACAAAAGAGAATGGAGTTAGATTCCCTGTACAGAATTGGTGTTGCATCTGGCACAATAGGTGCACTCAATGTGATTTTTTTTTGTTTAGAGATGATTTTGTTCTTAGAATAATTGATGCCCTTAGTTTTTATACATCAAGGTTTCCTAAATATGTGATGCATGTGATGAGGCCAATGCAGTATAAGCCAGACCAAGGCTATACTCATAATTATGTTGAATTGTTCCTTATGCCACAACATACTATTATCAGGGTGTACGGTTGTGATCAAGCACCACACATTTTACCAAAAAATTATGTCTAGAAGAATATGCTTTTTAGAGTTCATGTGGTAGATTCTCTAGATGGAGCATGACTTGATGAAGAATCAAATAAATGACACATTTTTTCCTAATTTGATAGTGTTTGAAGAATTATCTATTGGATTTAATAAGTTGGAGGAGCTACAAAGGTTCATGAGGGTTAATTATCCCCTCAAGCCTAGAAAGGAGAGAGTATTTGACCCTGAGGGTCATATTAATATGATTAGAAGGACTTTGCTAACAAATAGGGTCATATATCATGGATTTGACCCTGAGGAGGATGTAATAAGGAACTTGGTATATTTTAATGATGTATTTCAGACTACAAAGAGATGGATAATGATGATAAGGTGGGAAGATCCAAAGAAGAGGAAGAATAAAAATTTTAAAGGGTTTTTGAAAATGAACCCAATCTTCTCAAGAGGATGCAAATGATCCTTGGAAAATTTGATGAATTTTATAAAAGGCCCCAAGATGAGAGGTTAATTCCACTTCCCACACCCCAACAACCATTGCATGAAGCATCCACATCTCATACACCACCCCCATCACTTGCACATCCATCCCCTCCATCTCCCACATATTAACCCCAGGCCAAGAAGCAGAAGATTGAGTCATTAGTTGATTATGGCTCTAGTGATGATGAGGAACAGGAAGCAATTTTTACTATGACTGAGATGAAGGAGGTGGAAGAGAAACAAAAAATTCAAGACCCTCATGACCCTAAAATCAGGATATTAGAAGAAGGTTTTGATCAGATTCAGGATGATGAGAGAGTGGTTGCCTCTCTAAGGTTTATGGAGGATGACAATTTTATTCATACTAATGAATTTAAATATTTTTGGATCAAGATGAAAATGTAATAGTTTTATGAAAGATTGAAGATCAATCTCATAGGAGCTGATGATGTAAAGCAGGTTGAATTTCAGGCCCAAACATGGCAAAATTAAATATTTATAATAACAATGCTACCCCCTAGGAGGCAAGAGAATTAGTATTGAAAAGTGATATGTTGATCATATCAGGAATGAAGTTATCTAAGGTTTTTCTTTTATATCAAATTAGAGCACAAGGTGATCCAATGTTAGTTGTGGAGTTTGACTCAGAGGAAGCTTTATTAGGAATAGGGTATAACCTTACCACTCAAACTCTTACCTTATGGACAAAATAAAAATGCACAAGGAAGCTGAGACTCTTAGATGTGGTGTCAGAAATGAGGGGGTTATCAATGGAAAGGAAAATGAAAGATACAACTCCTATAGAGGCTGCAACTATAACCATTCATTAAGCAATGTTCACCAAAGATGTGGTGGAGAATATGGAGAAGAAAATAACTGAATATGAGAAAAGACTAAAATTACAAAATGATGAAGTAAATAAATTTTTTATTGAAAATGTAAAGTTGAAACAACAACTACAACATACAACAACAGTGAGGGGGATGAGATAGTTGTTTATCACCCACCTATCCAAGTTGAAGACCCACAAATTCAACAGATGAAAGATGAAATTGACAGGCTAAAGGAACATAATATGGAAGATGTCAAGTGTCACATCCTGGGTACCTTGAGAAAGGTATTGGAGAACAAAATTGGGATACTAAAGGGAAAAATAGGTGGAGTACATGAAAGCTTTAGCAATCTGGTTAAAGAGTTGGAACAGATAAATGCCAATTCCCCTATCATTAAGGAACTCTAGAAAAGGTGGTAGCCTACTTATCACATTCTAACTACACTCTGTAAGGAAACAAAAAGGGATTCAGATGCCCCTCTAAGACTCAAGACTACTCATGAAATAGTGAAGGGGGTAATTCAGGAGAATAAGTACTTAATAGATATGAAGAATGTGGAAAATAGGAGGAATACATTTGACTCCATTAAGTAAATTTTCAGCCCTTCAATCATCAAAGGTGATATTCAATTAAAATTTGTGGATGAGTGGAAAGATGAATTTAATCAAATGATTTCTCAGTGCTTGACACAGATACAAAATGATGGGGATATTAGCCTTTCTAGATTTCATACTTTAGTCGATGGGTTTGTGATACTAGAGAATGGATACACAAAATTCATGGTAGATGTCAAGAATCTTCTTGATAATAGATGGAAGAGCCACCTCATGAATCTCATAGTAGCATAAGAATTCAAATGGCCAAACGATCTGACAATAAGTGGCAAGAGAAGTATTTGGGCTCCTATGAGGATTGATCACCATCATCACAAAGAGAGATTAATCATATAGTAAAAGCTTTGCACAGGTCTTAGATGGCCATGGGCTTTTACTCAAAGACTAACATATTAGAAAACGTGTTGTTGTTAAGTTATTTCATTTATGTTTAATTTCATAATTATGTTTTGTTACAAAAAGGCATGTCCTTTGGTGTGAAGCTTGTTGCCTCTCGTATAAATAAGAGAGACCAACACCAAAAGGAATCATTAGATTAGAGATAGGATAAAAGTACAGGTGAATAAGGATAATGTCTACATTTCAAAAGACCATGATGCATGTATGAAATTCTGGAGAAATCAATGAAAGAGCTTTGATTTTGTGGCGTTATATTGGTGTCAATTGTTTGTTGAATTAATTGAAAATATTATCATGTTGTCTCCAAGGTTTATATTTCTCTATTATTTAAATTGATATATCAATTATATACTCAATTTATCAATGCACATTTTATTTACTTGTGTGGTATGATTTATTGGTTCTTTCAAATAAAGGGGTATGTGCAGGATCATGACGGGCCAAAAAGTGGCAATATGATGGGTATGTAGCTGATGACTTTTTTTTACCCAAAATTGATGAAACAAAAGGGGTTTTTAAAAGAGATTCTCAGCTTTCCACCAATATAAATTATGCTTTACTTTGAATTTAATAAGTAATTATTATTCATTTTCTATTCAAATTACGACTAAAGTCTTGATTGATAGGCCGATTGAAAAACATGTATAGATTTCAAACAGTATCACATTTTTTGAATCCAAAACATGCATCACATTCTATGCTTCATGTACTATAGGATTAAAAAAAGAAAAAATAAATTTCATGAAGTTTTGACCAAGTTAAGGTGGTCATACATACGATTTTTTATATTTTCTAAAAGTTGTAATAAAAAATTCATAATTATTTACTTGGAAAAAATTACAAAAAAATATGCATCATATCAGGACATGAGTCCTCTACTTATATCTAAAATATTATTTTTAACAATTGGATTTAGCACCCTGTTGAATGTGGAATTCAACAATCCAGTGTAACATGGGAATGATCTCAAAAGTATGAATACTTGGATAAGACCAAACCTCTGGAGAAAGACCAACTTCCTATGATGGTTATCAACTAATCTACAGATTTCTTTTGAGGGAAAAGGGTAAAATATAACCTAAAATGAAATAATCTATCTCTATGGTGATGCACCTAACTGAAATAAGATAATGAAAACTAGAAATTCAACACTTGACATCAACCAATAAGAAGTGAACATGTACAATCCATTACAGTGTATTGCTTTATAAGTATTTCACTAAAAGGCTTGAACACAAAAAACCAGCTCAAGGAGGGTAAACTTCACAATCAACAAGTAAAAAGTACCCTTTTGACACAATTAGTGACCACCTCTAACACACTATTTGTAGAAGGTATAAATTAAGAGATAAAGCAATAAGGAAATTATGAAATCTTTCACAAATAGCTTGATCAAATCTTTACACATACACTAAACTTCAAAGAATGAAAAGACAAGTAATTTGTTACCAGAACTAGCCAAGGTATTCTTTTGTATTCAATATCTCCAAAAAGTTACAAAGCATACTCCATCTGAGAAAGGATTGCAAAAAAAACCACTAACTCTAGAAATTGCATAGCTAGAACTGAGTACAATCAAGTCACTCAAGTGACTTATCATAATCTCCCAAAAAAAATCCTCAAAAAGAGGTTCTCAAAACTCCATAACTCGGATGCAACCATAAGGCCTAAAATCTAGCCTTCCAATCCACTCAAAAAGAGCTCAAAAGGGTTAAAATAGTCAAGTTTGACTATGTCAAACTTGATGGAAACTCAAAAATCCCTCCAAAAGAATTAAACCATCAAAAATTATTGGCAAGTGTTTGAAATCAATTTACAACTTCCCTAGATGTTCTCCACATGAGTAGTAAATTGAAAACAAGACTCCTATATTCCCTCCATGGTTTGATCTTGAAAGCATGCATTCCTATTTGTCCTCCAAATAATAACTTCCTCACAACCGTAACCCCTTGAAGAAATCTTAATTAAGACCAAAAAGGAGTGTGTACTCCATCCTTGCATAATAATATCAATATGATAAAAATGATTTATAAAACATCATTAAAACCATACGCTTTACATTTGTTCAATATGCAAAAACAAAATAAAAGGCTCGACCTTGTATGATTAAATGTAAAAGGAAAAAGTCCAAAGGAAAGTTTCTAAAGCATAAGACTTAAAGTCTTAGCCACATGTTTCTATTAGCTGCATTGTATTTCATTTTCAAAAATAAGGCAAAAAACAATCTTCCATCGTGCCATAAGAGATAGGGTTGAAAACCTAAATGCAAAAAAAAAAAGAATGAAAGTCATTCATTCTATTAGAAACTTCCTGAAGAAGCTACGTTGTCGCCATTTCCATTGCTAGGGTTTGGAGCTGGTTTCGAAGATTTCTCTATGAATTTTAAGGTCACATAGAGGCATTTCCATGTGCCTGAACTTGTTGATTTCCCATGTAGATCAGCTAGTAAGAAATTATTTAAAAAAACAAAGTGAATGAAGAGCTCTCTATTAGTGATTTAGACCCTACAGGGCATGGCATTCTATACTTATTCACCCATTTCAAATTCCTTTTATTTTTTGTGATTTCTCCTTCATTTGCTCAGGCCACCAATAAGGGTTTTCATCAGGTCGAGATCTTCTGCTACAAGATTTAATGGGTCTTCAATGGAATATTTTAGAGAATTCTTAGATAATTTTGACCTCCATTGCGCTAGGTAGGTTTTTCTTGAAGCCAAAATGTGCTTTTCCTTCTCCATTTTGAAAGATTTTATGATTTTATAGCCACGACCTCTCTGTCAGATCTGATATCTTTTATATTTATTTTCTTTGTTTTATTACTCTTCTCATTTTGGGTGCCACCATGAAGAGTAATGATTCAAGCTTTCTAGAGTTTTGGTGTGAGATCTATGCTGGATTTTTAGCCTCTGTAAGTTTTCTTTACTCATTTTATCTATATTTTCCCTAAAGACAAACTTTCTCTTTGCAAAAAAAATAGAGAACCCCAGGTCACGGGTTTCTTTATTTTGACTATGGTCATCCTTTCAATGGCCATGGCCACACATATCATAGGGAACTTTTATTTTTTCAAGGTTTTCACTCCTCTTTTTGATCTTGATTCGAGACATCAATAGATTTGTATGAATTGGTAACCTTTGTATTATTACCAGTTGTGTCAAGATTTTTTTAAATTGAAAATGACTCACGCCACTGGTTGTAGTTTACCCATTGTTCTTTATTCCATTCTTTCCTCATTTACTTGGAGTTTTCTTGGTATTTTAATGTCAGGATATGTTCCAGAGTGCTTCATTAATTCAAGGTTTTGAGAGCATTTTTTGCAAAACCCACTTTTTCCACTGCTATAATCATTGCATTCCATGAGAAACCATCTCTTTTAGGCATTCCTGTAGCATCTACTTTCCAGTATGATTTCATATTCTTTATTATTTTTCTCTAGCTTATTATTATTTATATACTATAGCTGCTTGCTTATTATGTGCACTATGATTGTGATAGAGGTGTTTTCTAAAAAAAATGATTGCGATCAAAGTGATATCATTCTATCATTAACTATGACTATGAATTGGCATTTGACCTCATTAGAATAGCTACTATTTTTAATATTTATTCTTTGATACCAAAAATCAAAACATATTTTCCCCTTGTTAACTGTTCTTAAAAAATATGTTGTGGCATTTCCAATTTTTTAATGAGGGGATTCTTTTGACATTCTTCTGACAGTACAGATGCCTTGTTTATGTTGCTATTGAATGATAAAAGAACAGAAGCTTTCATTTCATTTCAAAACACCCCACTCTGATTCTTGAGGAGAATTACACCCTGCTCTTTTCATTAAAGTATGAAAACCTAATAAAATTCTTAAGGATTATGAATGGCTGCTCAAGCATATGCATATTCACTCACTCTTGAAATTTTTCTCTATGTACATGATTTCCACACTGGATTGCTCATGTAGCTTGTATACTTGGGCTATCTTCTTATCCAAGATTGTTTTTCAAGCATTGATAGTCCTTATCAAACAATCTTCCTCCCTATTTTGTATCTGGGGATTTATTATACCATTTTTCTTCACTTCACAGTTGTCAAAATCTTCACTTTCTGACATTTACATATAATCTTCCTTGAGACTACTTCTCATGTTTTGAATGTCAATCATATTCATTTCCCAGTTTCATTACATTGTTCTGTAATGATTAGGCAATCTAATATTTTCCCCTTTAAACTGTGATCTCTTATGATGAATTCCTTCTATGATTTAAGTTTTCCTATGAGCATCAATTCTCAAGAAAACTCTGTTGTGCCATGACTGTCATTTGAAGGCTAAAAATATGAATTACCATTTATGATCATATCTCTCTATTATGAATTATCCTTTAAGGACTGTCTCTTATGACATTATGTAAGTGTCATTTGATGAAATCACATCAACATCCCTTAACATACAAGTGACTGTACCTTTCATAAAAAAAAACATGTCTTTTATAACACATGGACATATGAATGTTGCATCCACATGGAATAAATTGCTTTGATACAAAGAATTATACATTCTTTTATGATTTTCATAAATAAGTACATGTCACTTATGATAGTGACAAATGTTCCACTATCACAAATGATGTGAAATCATTTGATTAAGTCATAAAAAGATGAATTTCTTAGTGAGCATCTTTCAATGCCTCTTCAAAGTACAAAAAGGTAGCACACTGAGCTCAACCCTTGTGGGAGCCACATTTTTTCCCACGTGCTGAAACTTGATGAAATGGTAACATCGTCTTCCCTGTATCTGCACATGAAAAAAATAGTTAAAAATCATATGCATATTTATGAAGGCTTAATAGTTTCCTTTCTCTCTTTTCTCTAAACATGAGTAGTTTATAGCTTGTTTAATGCGTATAAAGGGCAGTCTATACACTGGTGGGTGGATGTGTATGTAGTGTTAGAGAATGCCATTGTTTAGAGCTCTGCTCTAACCCATTACAATTCTTTTATATGTAGGAAATGTAAACTGGAAGCTATAGAGGACACAAAGCAAGCAACTTCGAGCTGAGGATCATGTAGGACAACTAACCTAGACCAGTCATCAGGCAATGACTGGCCTCTTCCTCTATATATGCATTTTATTTCTTTCAATCCATTTGTGTATATATTGTACTTTACTTCTATTGGATAAGCTATATCACATGGCTTGTGTGAGATAGATTTGAACTCTTGAATCAATAAATATTTTCTTTCAGTAATATTTTGTGTAAATATTTTCAATATTCTATGCATCTGTATAAATGCAACAATCTATTACTGAAAATAGAAGCTTCTTGATTCTTATGTTTATACATTTGAATGCAATATAGGGAATACTAATATGAAATGCACCTCATTTTCAGTTTGCAAATGCTTAAAATCACTCAACTTGACCTAAAATAGAAATGAGTAACACTTATAAAAAAATATTATCATTTTATCGTGGTTAGGGTGGTCAGACAGACACCTACTTCTTATTTTTTCCCTGAAATTTAAGTACTACTGCATTGAAATTCCAAATTTTCACCAAATAGTTTTTTTTTTCATTTTAAAGAAACCTAGTAGTTTAGAAACTACATTCAATTTGATATAGATTCTATTCTTACATATTTTTGAAATAATATAGCTAACTTATTCAAATTTTTATGTCAAGTTGCCTAACTCTAATTTTTCTGAATTTTTTGCCACTTAAGGGCCTATTTTTTCGATGTTGATCCTGCACATACCCAAAGATTAAATCCTTCTAGTCATTCATAGTAATTTGGAAGTTTCATTTGGATCATTAAATTTGGTAATTATATTCTTGCATGTCTATACAAGTTATAGAATAATATTGGTATGCCAAACAATTAGATTTTTTTCCAAATACAAGCCACTCATCTAAGACTTTCACTTGACTCCATAAAACAAACAAGGCATTGGTCTCACCCATTTTACTTATTTAGTTTCATTAAAATAATTTCAAAACCTCATATCTATTAACTGAACATATTAAATTTTACCTTGATATTTCTTATACAATTCATACTAAATAGTTCTGCATCTCTCCATTTCCAATTGCCATTGTGGATAGATTGTTTAAGTAGGAAACACTCAGCCTAAGTCTACTCAACTTGCATAGGTATACCCACCTAGGTCTGGAAGATCCTAAAGAGAAGAATGTTCATATTCATCATTTGGCCTTGTAGCTTAGCCAAAGATGTACCAAGAGCTTGGCAACCTCTTGTGGTTTCAAACCAACATTTTTGAGACCTAACAATTTGGCAACTCTGCTAGGGAGTCAACTCAGAGTCAAGGATTTTGTCATAGAGTAAAAAAATTTACACAGACTCTGTTGGGAATAGGAATTTATAAAATTTTCTCACTTCCACATAAGTGAATGGTAGACTTTGATAAAATAAAATACACATCAGACTATCATAATAGTTCACAACATCCAAGGTAGAAGATCCTTGTATAAAGGAGGTCCTAGTGACAATAGTAAGTGGACACATAAGAATAAAAAGGGTAAGAAGGTGTATGATGAAATGTGCATGATAAGTAAGGATAAAACATCAAAACCCCACTTTGAGACATATAATCGTTACAATACATTGACAAATGAAAATATTTCAGTAGGAGAACCACATACTCCTTAAGAGAAAAGGAATCCTTTCTATCAACTAGATCCATGGAAGGAAGAATAATTCAGGGCTGGACTTGAGGTTGAAAGAATCAGAAGACAACATGAACATGATAAGGAAATGGCAAGGAATTAGAATGAGCCTATTGATAATACAACCCATGAAGAAAATTATGAATTTATAACTAAGGAGTTAAATACACAATTTGAGTATGAAAGACAAGAAATGGAGAGATCAAAAGTAGACTATGAACAAAGGCTCCAAGTGATAAAAGATATCCAAGATCTGAAGTTGCAAAAAGCCTAGTTTGATGCTCAAATAGCCAACCTGCATAAATACCACCACATAGGAAAGGGAATAATAATGCAGGACCTTCAAATCCACCAAAATAACTACAAAATCAATTAGGGAATCAATATAGACAGCCAAATGTTCCACCTAAAAATCCATCACAACATTTGAATGCTCAACCACTCCATATCCAACAATATATGCCACCACCTCATGCACAATACAACAATCCATTATACCAATATTAGCATCCTCAGAACCCACCTCCTCAACATTACACAACCATGATTAGGAAATTTGACTTAGCAGGATTCCAAATATATCCTTACCCTATGGATAGTATTTGGAGAGCTCTTGTCCTAAAATTTACAGGAAGTAGTGTAGTCACAATTGAGGAACACTTAAAGAATTTAAATGATTTTATTCAAGACCTGGATATGAAGTATGAAGATGTACAAATGAGGTTATTTATGATTTCATTAATTGAAGAAGTGAGAGATTGGTTTAATAGATTACCAATAGCTTCTATTGATTTAATTCAAGAGTTCTATGATCAGTTCCTTGAGTTGTATGGGAACCAATTTGCACCAGAGTTTTCCTTGCATGAATTGGTTATTATCCAGAAATATCAGAATGAGTCAATCTATGATTTCAACCAAAGATTATCCAAACTACATAATAAGATACCACTGGGATCTAAATTGGGAGACCCTGCGACATTGAACATTTATCTAAAATGATTTTATCCAAAGACAAGATATGAGCTTAGAAATAGGTGCCCAAAAAATTTAGCTAAAGCTTAAAAAATAGCATTGACTATTGAAAATAATAGAAAGGCTATTGGGATGATAAGTAAGAGAGATAATCTAAGGGTCCCTGAGCAATTCAACAATCCTTAGCATAGGCAAGAAAATAAATATAGAAATGAAAGGCCCAGGTTGCATGATATGCCTTATAATACAAACTGGAAGGATGGAAAGCCTGTGATGGCTAGGTCTTGGAGTAAGGAGACCCATGATCCTTTAAATAAGAGAGGAGCATACATGGTGAACAATAATCCTTGGTGTCAAGTTTGTGATTTTACACATTCCCCTGACCATTGTATTGTAGCTCAATCAATACAAGAAGAGGATCACAAAATATATTTAACTTCCCACACTCTTCATCCCATTGAACACGAACATTCATCTTCAGAAGAAGAAGGGTACAACTATGATGTTGATAACCAGCGATACAACATTCATATGGTAGAACATCAAGTTTAATCTGATGATGAAGGAATCATTAGTGAACAATGTTATATTAGTACACCACCTCAGTAAAGTAAATGTAGTATAAGAAGACCGACTGAGGAAGAAATTAAGAAATTGACCATTGTTGCAGTGGAACAGGAGAAAAGAAAATATTGGTTAAGAGATAGAATAGTAAATGAAGGTGGGGGTGTTCCAAGAGGGATATTTGTGAAAGAAAAAACATAGGGAGCACTAGAGAAAACAACAAATAAGCGACCTGGTAAGAATGTGCAAAATCATGTTCATAAAGAGGAAAGAAAAGAGTTGCATAAAAATAAACAAAAGCCTGATGACACAAACAAAAGAGAAAAAGAGGAAAGAAAAGGAGAGTTACTGGAGAAAAAGAAGATGATCAAAACATAAGGTACCTCTTTTGATTTCACACAAGCTTTATCCTAGGTAAAATATTTGTCCCATTACTTGAAATGATGAAAATTAAAGAGTATAGGGATACTGTCATTCAATTAATATCTAGTGGGAATGATAAAAGCACAAGCTCTAAAAATAAAGGGACCAATAAGGTTAGCAATAAGCAAGAAAAGGTAAATGTTCCAGAGGTTTTTCTAGGGGATACATTAATAAATCCCCCACAAGTTGACCCCTTCTTTACTACATTACCCATAAATAACAAACTGGTGAGGAACTGTATAATAGATTTTGGTGCTGCTATCTGTAGCATGCCAGCAAGAGTTATGAAACAACTTGGCATGTGGGTGGATACCAATGGTGGTAAGTGCTATGCTATGGATAGAAAGCATGTCCAAGTAGTGGGATTCATGAAAGATGTGAAAGTAAAGTTTTTTTATTATCCACAAGAAACTTATAATATTGACATAACTATGATTGATACACCTCCACATTTTGGGATGATTTTATCAAGACAGTGGATTGCAACAGTCAAAGGAAATGTATAGTTTGATTTGACATATGCCACAACACCAGTCAATGGTGAAGAGGTCAAATTATATAGAGATCCAAGGATGAATCAGATTGTGGATTATGTTCCTAAAGATCAGTTAAATTTCTTTTGTGATGCAGATTTGGGAAGTTTCATAATAGAGCCCTCCCAACCCGAATTAGTGAATACTGATCCAATTGAAAAACATGTTTCTAAGAATCAACATGGTGTGTGGAAGATGTATTTTGATGGAGTGTGCAGCCAAGAGGGAAATGGAGCAAGGATGGTATTTATTTCACCAGAAGGTACTACATTCAAATATTCATTCTTGCTAACATTTGAATGTACAAATAATATAGCAGAGTATGAAGCCTTGCTAACTGTAGACATGCAAAATTAACATTCTGCATTTGATTAGGTTCATTCATCAACTGAACTAAATTTCACATTAGGTCCATTCATCGATTGATTAGATTCACCTTCATTCATTTATCAGGTAATTTCATTAATCTCCATTTCCTAAGATCATTTATTTAAAATCAAGCAAACATTATCATCAACCTTTTAATAAATCAAACATCCATTTAAATCAAATCCAAAATCATATTCCATCATTTTCTGATTTAAATAAATCAATTATCAAAGTCCTAAAAGTCAAACTCACCTAATCATCATTAAACTAACATAATCATCATTAATTTAATCTAATTCTGATTAAATGCTAATCTCACCCACTTGCATTCTCTAGATATCTCCACTTGCACAAATAAATCAATTTTATTGATTTATTAAAAACCCTCATTTTCCCTCAACATGACAAGTTGATTTGTCCCTCCAACATAGCATTTATTGCTGTTTTTCTTGTCCCCCTCTCAAAATTTATTACAAAATTTGAATTCAAATTCTCCCTCTCATGGGCACTCTTCCTAAATATTGCACAACCATTGGCCTATCATCACTTGAAAAGTGTCCTTCTTTCATTGGTCCAATCTTAGTCCCACATTCACCCTCCTGGCCAATCTCTCATCAAGAAAATATATAAAAGAAGGCCTTCATTCTCATTCATGGCTCCACAAATTTTAGGCAAGGTTACTCTCTTGGTTTGAGAACTCATCTTGCTCATCATCTCCATTTGCATTTCATTATTTTGGCTTCTTAGCAAGGGTTGGGAAAGGGTCACTAGCACATGTGACACCAATCCACTATGGAATAGGTAACTTGTTGAGTGTTTTCATTATGCTTGTGGTTTTCTTTTATCCTTTGTTGCATTTTGGAGCATTTGCAAGGTATTTCATAGGACTGCTCTTGAAGGATTTGTAGGTACTAACCCTTGTTTGAGATTAGTGTTTGCATATTTCAAAAACACACTCACACTAACTGGTTTGACTATGGCCATCAAACCTAAGATCAAACTACTGACTATTCTACGAGATTCTTAATTGATTATTTCACAAGTCAGGTAAAATATGTTGCAAAGAATAAAAGGTTAAAACAATATAGGAATGTTGTATGGGATACAATTAAATTATTTGATGGGGGTATGTGCAGGATCATGATGGGCCAAAAAGTGGCAATATGATGGGTATGTTTCTGATGACTATCTTTTTACCCAAAATTGATGAAACGAAAAGGGTTTTTAAAGGAGATTCTCAGCTTTCCACCAATATAAATTATGCTTTACTTTGAATTTAATAAGTAATTATTGTTCATTTTCTATTCAAATTACCACTAAAGTCCTGATTGATAGGCTGATTGAAAAACATCTATAGCTTTCAAATGGTATCACATTTTTTGAATCCAAAACATGTCTCACATTCTATGCTTTGCATACTATAGGATTAAAAAAAGAAAAAAATTAATTTCATGAAGTTTTGACCAAGTTAAGGTGGTTAGACATCTGAGTTTTTATATTTTTCAAAAGTTGTAATAAAAGATTCATAATTAATTATTTACTTGGAAAAAATTACAAAAAGTATGCATCACATCAGGGCATGAGTCCTCTACTTATATCTAAAATCTTATAAAATATATTATCATTTTATTGTGGTTAGGGTGGTCAGATAGACATCTACTTCTAATTTTTTCCTTGAAATTTAAGTACCACTGTATTGAAATTTAAAATTTTTCCCAAATAGATTTTTTTTTTAAACAAACCTAGTAGTTTAGAAACTACATTCAATTTGCTACAAATTTTATTCTTACATATTTTTGAAACAATATAGATAACTTATTCAAACTTTTACGTCAAGTTGCCTAACTCTGATTTTTCTGAATTTTTTACCACTTAAGGGCCTGTTTTTTCCATGATGATCCTACACATACCCATGGTTTCTCCATTGAATGGATAGACAGGTCCAAAAGCTTGATGGAAGATTTCCTAGCTAATGTATCCCTTAAAAGAGATGATATCACCTTGGCAGGAGTATCTCAAGTTGAATTTAAAACAAGGTTTGCTATCCCTGACAATATATATAGCTAGAAAGTTTTCAATGATGACATTGATCTCATAAAGTTTCTCCATTGTAAAGACCAATATGAAGCTAAGGAGATTTACTTCAATGCCTTTTTTGAAGAAGTAGATGGGAAATAAACGGTATTTGGAAAAGAAGTTTTACAACTTAAGACCAACAAACTTCCCAAAGGACTTGTAGCACTAGAAAGGGTATATGATGGAAATGATGATTCTCTCATAAAGTAGACACCAGTCAAGAGAGAAGATATTGAGGAAATAAATTTGGGGATTGAGTTAGCACCAAAAAATGTTATATATTGGAAATAAATAAGTCCAACAATCATAAAGATGTTGATTGTGTTTTTGAGAAAGTACAAGCATGTTTTTTCTTGGTGTTATGAGGACCTCAAGACATATAGAGAAGATTTATTCCAACATGAGATTCCATTAAAACTAGATACAAAACCATTTAGGCAAAAGAAAAGGCCCATCAACCCAACCTTGGTGCCTAAAATCCAAGAGGAGCTGGTAAAACTTAGAGATGGAGGAATTATCAAGCTGATTAGACATTCAACATGGGTCTCAAACTTGGTCCTAGTAACAAATAAAAATACGGATATTAGGTTGTGTGTAGATTTCAGAAATTTAAATGTTGCTTCCCTTAAAGATAATTACCCTCTCCCTAATATGGAAGCCATAATGCACAGAGTAATAGGATGTCAGTTGTCAATGATTGATGGGTTTTCTGGGTATAATCAGGTTAAAGTTAAATATTCTAAACAATACAACACAACTTTTACTATGCCATTGGGGACATATGTTTATGTGAGAATGCCATTCAATCTCACAAATGCAGGGGAAACCTTCCAAAGGGCCATGTATGTGGCATTTCTAGATTTAATTAATGTTATAATGGTAGTATACCAAGATTACCTCACTGCTTATTCCAAAAGCACAAAAGATCTGTAGAACACTTGGAGAAAATATGCATCAAGCCTTGGAGTATGGTATCAGTCTCAACCCTAAGAAATGTCATTTTGTTGTCACAAAGGGTAAGGTTTTGGGACATATTTTATCAAAAGGAAATAGAATAAACCCTAGAAGAGTAGAAGCTATAGATAAAATCCCCATTCCCAAAACTCTCAAAGACATTCAATCATTTTTTGGGAAAATTAACTTTGTTAGGAAATTTGTGTCAATTTTTGTTGAGATCATTAAACCCATATCCAAAATGTTGAAGAAGGGAGAAAAAATAGATTGTATTGCAGAAGCCCTAGAAGCTTTTATATCCATCAAAAAATCCATCAAAGAATCCCCTTTCTAAAATCTCTTGATTTTACCAAACGTTTTCAAATATTCTCTTTTGCCTCATTTCACACCATAACAACTATTATGTTACGGAAGAATGATGAAGGCCATGAGCAACCTATATCCTTCTTTAGCAAGTCATTGTAGGGAGTAGAATTATAGTATGATATTACGGAGAAACAAGCTTATGCATTGGCCAAAGAAACAAAAGCTTTCAGGCCATATCTAGTTGGAGCCAAAGTAATTGCATATGTACCACATGCAGTTGTGAAGCATATCTTGGTGCAGATAGAAGTGATAGGTAAAATATGTAGATGGATCAATAAGATCCAAGAATTTAATATGGAAATTCATATCACCAAGTTAGTAAAGGGATAGGGTTTGGCCAAACTAATGGAAAAAACAAACATTGAAGCTAACCAAATCTATAATGTAGAAAATGAGGATGGTGCAATTGCAAGAATTGAACATACTTCTTGGTATACAAACATAGTGTATTATCTCATACACATGAAGTTCCCTGAAGGATTTCATGATAATCAAAGGAGAACACTAAAATTACAAGCATCTATGTATTCTTAGAAGGTGATATGTTTTGGAAAAATAGGGATGGAGTGTTGTTATTGTGTCTAGATGAATCACAAGAAAAACATGTCTTGAGGGAGATGCATGAAGGAGTGTGTGGAGGTCATTGTTTTTCCAGAACAACTACACATAAAATTCTCAAGATAGGCTATTACTGGCCTAAGATCTTCAATGATTATTTTTCATCTATAAGGAGGTGTGAAGCTTGCCAAAAATTCCTAGGAAAGATGAAATATCAAGGAGCCCTACCACTTAGACTTTACATGTAGAAGCCCCTTTCAACCAATGGGGAATTGATTTTATTGGGGAAATACAGGAAAATTCAAGTGGAGGACATAAATGGATATTAGTAGCTACAAATTATTTCACTAAATGGGTAGAGGAAATCCCAACAAAACAAGAAACAAGTAAGGTGGTAATAAATTTCTTGATGGAGAATATCATAACCAAATTTGGTACACCAATAAGAATGATCATAGGCAATGGGATGTGTTTTAGATATGATGAATTTAAAAGCTTCTATAACACATATGGTATTATTTTTTCTTATGTTTCCCCCTACCACCCACAAGCAAATGGTCAGGAAAAATCCAATAATAAAATTCTTTTGAAAATCATAAGAAGGATGTTAGATGGAAATAAAAAAGCATGGCACTCAAAACTGAGAATGGTTGTATGGGCGGATAGGATTACTGTGAAGAAGGAAATTGGAAAGTCTATATTTGAACTAGTGTATGGAACACAAGGTAGAATGCCATTGCAAAACTTGTTACTAGTTTATAATTTCATCCTTGAAGAAGATTTAGATATTCCAGAACCAATGGAGGAAAGGATGGAGCAGCTTGCAGAACTTGATTGAATAAGTAGAATGGCTTAAAAGAAAAATGTAAAGTTGGAGTTTCAAATGAAGTGCCATTTTTATAAGAAAGCCAAAAATAGAAAATTTGAGGTGAGTGATTTGGTGCTGATGTGGAATGCAAGAAGTCAGGAGAAGTGAAAGCTTGGAAAATTTGAAGCCTTGTGGTTAGGTCCCTTTGTTATCACTGGCAAGGGAGGAGAAGATTCTTATTATCTACAAAACATGTCAGGTGAAGAGCAAGAGTTTCCAGTACATGGGAAATTTCTAAATAATTTCTTTTCTTGAGGAGTACCAGAGGATTAAGGATTGCTAGTGAATGGACAATTCTTAACAAACCTCTTAAAATAATCTTTTTCCATGCACAGTATCTTAGGAAATCAGAAAAGGGACTAGGACTTTCCAATACATGGACAATCATAGATTTCCCTCATTTAAAACAAATTTATTTCCATATACAGTAGTGTAGGATCATTTTAGTCTCCATTATTTTTCATCTCCATGTCCTTCTTCATTCCATCCTCACCACCTTCCATTTTTCAATTTTTTTGAAATCTTGGTCTACAACCAGAGATTTTGTATTCTTGCAGTGATTGGTAAATCACTCATCCCCAACTAGAGCTGCTATTGGAACTAGAATTTCCATTAAAAATTCTAAGGATTTTATGAGTTGAAATCCAAAATTCATGCTATCATTTTCATAAAAAATCACTTTATTTCCATCCATGGAGCCAAGATAGTCTTATACCACTATACTGCTACCACATTGGCCACCCTATATAGCCCTCACCTCATACCTCCTTACTGCAGCCCCTTATAGAATATCTCACAGTATCAAAGTGATAGAAGCCAACACTATACTATATTATCATCACTCTTTACCGCTATACTCTTTACCGCTATACCATGGTGGGTTAGAGCAAGGCTTGTGGTAAAGTGGTGTAATGAAGAATAGTGATAAAAGGAAACCACTATATTGCAAAAGGTTAAAACAAGACCCTCAATAGAGCAGTACACTTGAGAATAGTAATAAAGGAGACACTACCATACCACAAAGGGTTAGAACATAGCCCACTGTATAGCGGTGTACTAAGTAGGAGTGATGGGATGACACCACAGTACTATTGGAAGGAGAAAGGTAGCCTGTGGTAGAACAATACAATAATATATGAATTAAGGTTACACTGCAGTACCACAAGGAAGACAAAGGAGATGCACGGTAGAGCAGTATACTAAAAAAGGATAACAAAGCATACCATGGTACGAAAGGGGAGTGAAAATTGACACAAGGTAATGTAGTAAAGCAGCCTTTGAGACATTTAAAGAAGGCCAGTCACATCCGTCAACTTCAAAATATGAAATTGATCTCGATGCAAAATATTTGAATGATGTGAATTTATGATTCAAGATTTAATCCATCTCGGTGAGGAGGTAAATGAAGTAGATTGAGATTTCTCAATCATAGTAGTAAAAGCCAAGTGTAGATGAGCTCATGGTGTGGGAGTTAAAGGAATTCTCAAAAGAGAACTATCTTTCTGGGTAAGCTTTGTTCATTACTCTTTGAATTTATAAATGGCACCAAAGAAAGCAGAGGTAGGAGCTAAAAAAGATGAAACCAAAGCTAGTAAACCATCTTTACAATCTCCATTGCTTGCTTTAATACCTAGGTTAGTAGATAAGGGGCCAAAAAAGGTTTTCAGAGATTTACCTCAAGGATGTAGGGACCCTATTATTCCTCAATCTTGGTGGAATTTGTATTGGTATTTCTACAGAAATAGAAATTATAAGGTTTCAGCTTCAATCCTGTGGACCCTTGATTTAGCCAAATTGATAGTTCCAAATGTTTTCATTAACATTGAGCTGATTAAATCCTTGGCCAATAGATACCATGCCCCAACCAAAATTGTCAGGCTTCCAAATGGTCCGTGTTTAGTGAATGTCTCAAGAGAAGCCATTATTAAGTGCTTTAACATGAACCAACAAGTTGTTACAGAGGTGAATGTGGGGAAATTGGAAGAGTACAAGATGTTAAGGAGAACCTACATAAGTGATGAGCTTCCCTTGCATATGAAAAGGGGTGATAATAATAGGATACTTCCCATTCCCTCCTCAAAAGTTAACCCTTTCCCAGTGTCTGATTTTCAGGTTTACTTCAAGAACACATATCATGCATTGTGTCAAATTCTTGGGATAGATGCACAAGCTAATATGTCAGTAGGATTGATGAGGATGGCTATGATCATTCAACATCTAGATTCAATGTTGAATTTTTTTTTGCATCTGTGATTGAAGAGAAAATTCATGAGGGTTTGTTGCAAGTCAAGGAGGCTAAGGCTCCCATGTCCTTTAGAAAATATTCTTTGCTATGCCATTTAATTTTATATTAGCGTGAAAAAGAATGGAAAAAAAGGATGAAGCTATGCACACAAGAGAAAGGATTTACACTCCCTGTAGGGCGATCCCACAATAGTGGTTTACAATTTTTGGCCAAACTGGACATTGAAATAAATTTTTTTAACTAAATCTTCACTTTCGGGCACCTATAACGGCTAGACCGTGAGGAATTTGAAGATGATGCAAACTAGAGTTTTGTGACATTTTTTCTGTAGATTCTAAATATATTTTTTTCAAAATTTTTGGAATCAGATTGAACTTCTTTTTCCATCTCCCTTGGAAACCTTTTTTTTTTTAAATAACATTTTTAAAGAGTGACGCTCACCGTATAACGCATAAATTTTTTTTCCATGAAGGATAAAATTCTAATTCTTTCAAATTTAGATTTGTAACTATGATATCTAGTGCTTCCACTTGGTTAGATAGTTTTTTATTGAAATTTTTCTTTAATCAATTTTCGAAGTCAAACCAATTACAATTCAGACATAGTGCCTGTATAATGCATAACTTTTTTTGTATGTATAAAAATTCAATTTTATTTATTTTTTATTGGATGAAGGACTTCAATATCTGGTGGACACATATTTTTAATTTTTTTTTTTTGACAATCTTTTATATCTTTTATTTTTCCACATGTGTAGAACAAAGAGTTTGATTTTCAGTGAAAAACTTATATTCACAAGAAATTAAAAATAAATATAATAATAAAATTAAATTTATTTATAATTATAATTTTTGGGAAGCTTATAATAAGGAATACACACTTACAAAAAATAAATTTTAATTGAATTCATTTGATCCCCCAAAAGGTAAATCAAAAGTTATTTTTTATCAGCATTTTGATAGGTGTAAAGGAGACTCCGTTATAGGTATGCTTTAAAACTAGCAAGGTTCTATCCAAGGGGGTTTGATCTAAGGTAGTTTGATCAAACCATCTTCAATTGGAATGCTTTAAATGAAACTTTTAAAGGATTAAATCATTATATTTTCTAAAAATATGTGATCTTAGCAAAAATTAGAATCTCCCAGAAATTGTAAACCAGCTTTGTGGGATCACCCTGTATAGAATTGGTGCTACATCTGGGATAGTAGGTGCACTTAATGTGATTTTTTTTGTGTTTAGAGATGATTTTGTTGTTAGAATGATTAATTCCCTTGGTTTTTCAACACGAAGGTTTCCTGAATCTTTGATGAGTGTGATGAGGTCAATGCAGTATAAGTTAAACCAAGGCTATACTCACAATTTTGTTGATTGGTTCCTTATGCCAAAAAATACTATTATTAGGGTGTACGGTTGTGATCAAGTACCACACATTTTACCAAAATTTGTTCAATTTTTTTATCTACAAGAATATGCTTTTTTGAGTTCATGTGGAAAATACTTTAGATGGAGCATGACTTGATGAAGAATCAGAGAAAGGGAACATTTTTTCCTGATTTGATAGTGTTTGAAGAATTGTCTATTAGATCTGACATGTTGGAGGAGCTACAAAGGTTCATGAGGGTCAATTATCCCCTCAAGTCTGGAAAGGATAGAGTATGTGACCTAGAGGGTCATATTAATATGATTAGAAGGATTTTTCTAACAAAGAGGACCATATCTCATGTATTTGACCCTTAGGAGGATGTAATAAGGAACTTAGTATATCTTGATGACATATTTCAGAATAGAAAGAGATGGATAATTATGATGAGGTGGGAAGATCAGAACAAGGAGAAGAAAAAAAATTTTAAAGGGTTTTTTTAAGATGAAATTGTTTACAATTTTTTGCTATAGCTCAATTGGTGGAGCTAGATTAAATAATGTTATATTTAAAAGTGGAAAATACAGTTATTTATTCATATGCTAAGTGTTGATTGTATCTTAGTCATCATCTTATAAGTGACAGTTATGAATTGAGGTGAGGAAACAGAGTTTCAAGAATTGTTTATCATTTTACAATCAAATGAAGTACATGATTGAGCGTTCAATAACAAATAATTTTGAAGGATTTCATTTATTTCATGAAGTAATTCATATTTATAGAATTTCATTTGATTGCGAGAATTCAAATGATAGTACAAACTTGCATTGAGATGCATTTTTCTTTTCAAAATGAAAAGCATAAGATTGAAATCAAATATCCACACAAGTCATGGATGGGACTGTCACAGTGCATCATAAACAACACACTACACTATGGAAGATGCATAAAAGGAACAATCACATAAGTATAAACATAATCATCATTGCCTGGTTGATTGACGACTGACGCAGAAGTGGTGCACCATTTGTCTTCTTCGAGCTCCGTTGACCTATAGGAAGGAAGAGAGGGATGTTAGAGGCTCTGACTATGAGTATACCTACATGAACCATCAACGATAATGTAGTATGCTACTAATCATTCACTGAAACAATCAAGAAAAGTGCAAAAACACATGAGTTGAAGAGATATATTAACATGATCATATATTGTTTTATGCTAACATCGTTTGTTTCTTTGTGCAGGTATAGGGAAAATCATGAAGCTAATTATCATTTGAAGACCAAGCATGTGGAGAAAAATGGGCTCCCACAAGGGTAGAGCTTGGCATGCTGCCCCTTATCCATTACAAGTGGCCTGAGATAGAGATTGAAATCATCATATTCATCAAGAAAGGAAATGCATCTAAAAGAGTAAAAGAGAGTTCATCCATTAAGCCATCAAACCAACGGTCCACTCATAACAAACAAAGAGTGCATTCTGAAGGCTACAGGTGGATAGTTAATTTAATTAAGCTCAATTGATTTAATTGCAAATATCAACATTGCTGCCATAGTAGTTTTGTTCATCATGTTCATAATATTATGCAAGGTTCAACAGTTTTCTTTCTCTCAATCAAGGATAGTGAACAGGCATAAATAATGCCTCAACGAAGAGAATTGTTTTAGATTTTCATCTCAGAAGAGAGCAAGTGCACGAAATAGTTTTATTAAATGGAGCATAAAAATGCATGAAGAGTGCCAGATAGAAGAGCATACTTTTAAAGAGAAGTCAAGCATGGAGATATGAAAAGGAGTACCAGTTTCTCATCATAATGAAGGGCTACAAGAGTCAATAAAACAAAGACAACCAACTTCATTTTGGCTGTGAGTGCAATGTTACTTTAAGTTAGGTTTTTATATCACTGTTATTTGAAAAGGAAATAATCAAAGATACACTGCTTGGGAGTTTTTCTGTCATTGAAGCTTGATCTTTAAGGAGTTATAATTATTAGGCAGACAAATGTGAGAAAGCTTGAAAAATATTTAAATACATAAAGATTATTTCCAGAATAATCAGAGTTTATAGAATAACACTATTTTGAACATCTGTGTTGTTCTACCAATGCAATGGTTTTTTGTCATTTAAGCTATACTTTCAGAAAATTCACAATTATCAGGTAGTATTTTAAGGATTCATATACATAAATTCATTTTCAGAACAAACAACATGTATACATTGAACCTAGTATGAATGAGGGTTTGGAGTGTATATGAGACAAGGAAAACAACTCATCTATAGATTCAATCAAAAGGTTTTTTGTGTGCAAGGAGGGAATAGTAATATAACGCCAACTGAGAATATAAATTCAAGATACATTTTTAAGAATCTCATCAATCCATATGAGGGTTTTTAACAACAAAGGCAAAGGAATATGTGTTCTTCAGAATGTTATACACTCAGGTGGAGTTTTGTCAGAAAGTGAGATCTACACAGTGCTCTCATGGTGGAGCTTAAATATAACAAAAAATACAGGAATAAACACTATTTCTTCAAAATTTTGAATGCCCACATCATTAAAAATTGATGAATTTCTGAATGCAACAAAATGCATCCAGTTACATATATTCTTCAGAATAGAGAATACCCACATGAGGGTTTTTAAGAAAAATATAGATTTCTGGCCATTTTCAGCTTACCCATGTTGGGTTTTTCTATAGAGATATAGAAATGAATGGATTCTTCCAGAACACCATTTACCCATGTGGGTTTCTTGTCAAAAAATAGAAAATTGTACGTGCTCTAATGGCTCGAGCTCTAGTTCTAGAGAAATGTCGAATGCACATTTATTTTCTTCAAATACAATATGCCCATATGAGGGTTGTTCCAGAAATACTAGAAATTGTGATGTGGTCATGGGTCGATGCCCTTGAAAATTACAAGAAAACCCATTATGTGTAGGAGTGGCCGCAGCCTGGAGAGAGCTTTTTTCTCTTAGAAAAGTCTATCATTTCACAAAAGGAGATAAGCGCATTATAGTTTTCAATCAGATCTAAAATACTTAAAGAAAATAGCAATCACAATGCATGGGAATCTTTACATAATTCTAGATTCAAGTCTACATGGTGCAACATGTATGTGGCCATAAATTTGCAAATAAAATTGATCTTTTGCAGAAATATAAACCTTTCTTAAGCTTTTTTTTTTAGAGAAGGAATGCCAATAGGAATACAGAAGAACAATAGCTTACCATGTGCACTTGATGAAGACCAAGTAAGTCACGACCAAGCTCTGAAGAGCTCTCAAACACAAAGCTCAAACTCTCCCATGGTAGCAGAGGGATATCAAATAGGACAGAGAATGGAGCACATAAAAATCAGACCATGAGTGCATGCAAAATCCATGGCCTCAAGGCCAAAAGATGATTCAGAAAGCAAGAAGGAAGTTTCATGAGTCTACAAAAAGCTCAAAAATGTACTTACCATCAAAGACCATGAAGATTTGATAGAAGAAGTGACGGATGGAGTTCAAGCTTTCCTGCAAAAGTCCAAACCCTAGCATGATGGCGACGCTCACCCAGGCAGAGCCTTCTCTTCAAAAGTTACAAGGATGGAATGAAATGATGTTAGGGTTTTTGCTTTGGTTGTGTTCCCTATTCACCCTAATTTGACTTAGTAAGGATTACCAAGTTTTTAGAAATTTTAATTTCTAAGTCTAATATCATGTGGTTGAATGTATTACCTAGGTTGACCTTGGTGATTTTCATAAAACTTTTAGAGTCTAGGTCTAGTTTGGGCTTTGAGATTTCCTTAGTCAAAATGAAATGATAGTTGCCTTAAGTTTTTAATTGATTTTGAGGAAAAATCAATTAAAATATGAATGAGGAAATATGTATGCCTTAGAGAAATAGACATTTATGCTTATTTGATTTCAATTGATTTTAAAGGAAATCAATTAAATGTTCATTGATAGAGAGGGCCTTTTATATTTTATGATTTTTTGAGAAAATAAAGATTGTAATGGAGATATAGGGTTGTAATTGTTTTGCATAATATTTCAAAGCAATCTTTAATTGCAAAAATAGGCTAAATTGTGAAATCTGCATATCATGTAAAGCAGGATTAAAGCAATGCTTTTATAAATCACCTTATTCTTTGCTATTTTTAGCAGATTGTTTTGTTTTCTTCTTGGGTTGGATTTGAGTTGTCTGCTAGATGGATAAGGTGCTTTATTCACTTCAAAAGCATATTTAGCCTATATTTAGGATCTTTTTAGTATGAACATGAAAACAATGTGTTTTTTCTGCTTTTATGCAGACTTTTGAGACAATTTGGTACCTTTTCCTTGAGCTTTTCTTGTGAGCTCGGATTAGGGTTTCTAGAAGGTTATATCTTGAAGAAACTTAGCTTTTTCTTCTTCTTAGTTCAGATTACAATTTCTTTCTCTTAGCATTGTGGAGCTTGTAAGCTTATTTTTGTACTCAAGTTTTGAGAGTTTCACTCCATCTAATAGAAAGCAACATTCCTATCTCCAATTTTTGTCTCAACTTGCAATTTTAGTATGATATTTATATTGCAATTATGTTTATAAATCCTCTTTATGTCCTATTATTGCAAATCATTGATGCAGAAAGTTCATTGTTGTAGGTTGCATGCTGTGTTTAAATCTAAACCTTCATGCAAATCAATTTTGCACTGGTGTTCATGAGAGATTGTGAATTCATTGTTGTTTTTTTGAAGAATGTTTGTGAGGAAGAAATCAGAATCATCATTAAATCATTATCAAATCTTGAAAGTCATATGTTAGTCAGGTTTTAATTTCAGTCATCCTTCTATCTCTTTTCCTCAGAAAAATCATTTAGAATTTAACATTCATCATTTGGAGAACCAGCTCACTCTGGAGATTCTCTTTTCACACAGATCACCCACATCTGAAAAGAGTTTCCGTGTTTCAACAGATAGTTTGATTTCTACAAATCTGACAAGGGTGCATATCTTATTGATAACATGACCCAATCTTCTTAAGAGGATGCAAATGATCCTTGGAAAATTTGATGAATTTTATAAAAGGCCCCAAGATGAGAGGTTAATTCCACTTCCCACACCCCAACAACCATTGCATGAAGTATCCACATCTCATACACCACCCCCATCACCTGCACATCCATCCCCTCCATCTCCCACACATGAACCCCAAGCCAAGAAGCAGAAGATTGGGTCATTAGTTGATGATGGCTCTAGTGATGATGAGGAATAAGAAGTAGTTTTGACTCTGACTGAGATGAAGGAGGTGATAGAGCAACAAAAAATTCAAGAGCCTCATGACCCTAAAATTAGGATATCATAAGAAGGTGTTGATGAGATTCAGGATGATGAGAGAATGGTTTCCTCTCTAAGGTTTATGGATGATGATAATTTTATTCATACTAATGAATTTAAAGATTTTTGGATCAAGATGAAAATGAAACAGTTTGATGAAAGATTGAAGATCAATTTCATAGGAGTTGATGATGTAAATCAGGCTAAAGTTCAGGCCCAAGTATGGTAGAATTAAATAATGATAATATCAATGTTACCCCCTAGGAGGAAAGAGAGTTATTATTGAAAAGTGATATGATGATCATACTAGGAATGGAGCTATCTAAGGTGTTTCTTTTGGATCAAATTAGAGCACAAGATGACCCAATGTTATTTGTAGATTTTGACTTAGAGGAAGGTGCATCAGGAATAGGGTATAACCCTACCACTCAAACTCTTGCCTTATGGACAAAATAGAAAAGCACAAGGAAGTCAAGACTCTTAGATGTGGTGTAAGAAATGTGGGGGTCAACCATGGTGAGAAAAATGAAAGATACAACCCTTACAATGGTTGAAACCATAACCATGAATTCAACAATGTTCATCAAAGATGTGGTGAAGAATATGGAGAAGAAAATAACAGAATATGAACAAAGACAAATTCTCAAATGATGAAGTAATTATAGTAGGCAATAACAATTAGGGGGGATGAGATAGTAGTTTATCACCCACCTATCCAAGTTGACCCACAAATTCAACAGATGAAAGATGAATTGGAAGGCTAAAGGAACATAATATGGAAGATGTTAAGTGTCACATCTTGGATACCTTGAGAAAGATATTGGAGCACAAAATTGGGATACTGAAGTAAAAAATAGGTGGAGTACATGAAAGCTTTAGCAATCTGGTTAAATCCTTGGAACATATAAATGCCAATTCCCCTATCCTTGAGGAACTCTAGAAAAGGTGGCAGCCTACTTATGACATTCTAACTAATCTCTGCAATGCAACACAAAGGGATCCACATTCCCCTCTGAGACTCAATCCTACTCAAGAAATGGTCAAGGGGATAATTGAGGAGCATAAGTACTTAGTAGATATGAAGAAGGTGGAAAATAGGAGGAATGTATTTGACTGCATTAAGTACATTTTTAGCCCTTCGATCATCAAAGGTGATGATCAATTGAAAGGAGTCGGTGAGTGGAAAGATGAATTTGATCAAATCATTTCTCAATGATTGAAAACATACAGAATGATGGGGATATCAGCTTTGAAAAATTTCATACTTTGCTCAATGGGATTGTGATACTAGACAATGGATACACAAAATTTGTGGTAGATTTCAAGAACTTGCTTGATAATAGATGGAAGTGCCACCTCACGAATCTCACAGCAACACAATAATTCAAATGGACAAATGATTTGACAATCAGTAAGTGGAAGGAGAAGTATTTGGGCTCTGATGAGGATTGATCACCATCATCACAAAGAAAGATTAATCATATAGTAAAATCTTTACACGTCTTAGATGACCATGATCTTTTACTTGAAGACTAACATATTAGCACACATGTTAAGTTATTTTAGGTATGTTTAATTTAATAATTATGTTTTTTTATCAAAATACATGTCCTTTGGTTTGAAGTTTTTTGCCTCTCATATAAATAAGAGATACCAAGACCAAAAGGAATCATCAGATTAGAGATAGGAGAAAAGAATAGGTGAATAAAGATAATGTCTACATTTCAAAATACCATGATGCATGTATGAAATTATGGAGAAATCAATGAAAGAGCTTTGATTTTGTGGCATTATACTAGTGTCAATTGTTTGTTGAATTAATTTAAAATATTATCAAGTTGTCTCCAAGGTTGATATTTCTTTATTATTTAAATTGATATATCAAGTATATACTCAATTTATCAATGCACATTTGTTTTACTTGTGTGGTATGATTAATTGGTTCTTTCAAGTAAAGGTTAAATCCTTCTAGTCATTCACAGTAGTTTGGAAGTGTCATTTGGATCACTAAAGAAGAGCCTAGTAATTAAATTCTTGCATGTTTATACAAGTTATAGACTAATATTGGTATGCCAAACAATTATAATTTTTTCCAAATAGAAGCCACTCATCTCACACTTTCACTTGACTCCATAAACCCAACAAGGCACTGGTCTCACCCCTTTTACTTATTTAGTCTCATTAAAATCATTTCAAAAACTCGTGTTTGTTAACTAAACATATTAAATTTTACCACGATATTGCTTATACAATTCATACTAAATAGGCCTGCATCTCCCCACTTCCACTTTCCATTATGGATAGATTGATTAAGTAGGAAACAAGCAGCCTAAGTTTTATCCACTTGCATATATATACCCACCTAGGTCTGGAAGATCCTAAAGAGAAGAAGGTTCAAATTCATCATTTGGCCTTGTATGTTAGCTAAAAATGTACCAAGAGCTTGGAAACCTCTTGTGGTTTCAAACTAGAATTTTTGAGACCTAACAGGGCTAGTCAAATTTCATAACTTCATCAACACTTTTTCTATAAGGTTCATAATTGGTGACAAGCTAATTAGCTTCCTCATCAAATTCCAATAGGAAAGTTTCAGCATTAACTAACACATCAATATTTCACTTCAATGCCTCCATATTAAATCATTGACAAATTGAAATAGCCTAATCTAAAATGATCTGATTTGTTTCATTTTTCCACTCTTGTAGAATCTTAATGCTATTATCATTTCTTAAAATGGATGGGAGAAGACCATGATGTGATTCATGGAAGGATTTTACCAGCACCTTTATTTTATTCTCCAACAATTCAATATTTCCCCTATATCCTTCAATCTTCCCTACAAGAATTGTAGTAGGTTTAAATTGTTTAGGTGGATTGGGATCCTTATTAACTCCAATTCCCATCAATATCAAATTGAGCTTCCTAGAGATCCAAATTTCCATGAACAAAATGGTTCTTTCTCTGTCAATGTCAAAATTATTAATTGCATCCACCATAGATGAATAATTGTAGTGAATAGTATTCAACTAGTTATTCACTTTTCTATTCAAGTGTTCTAGCACTATTGTGACAAACTTCATATTAGTCTTGAAAGTCTCCTCATCATGATTGTCCCATTTCTCTTTGTACTCATTTACTTTCCTAAGAAACTCATCCCTATTAATATCCCCTTCCACCTATGGCCCTTCTGATGTCTTTGGCTATAATATTGAAATGGGCACACTCCCCATGTTATATGGCACAATGGCCCATGAAGAACTTTCTTCAGGAAAAAACTTTAGGGGTACTGCTTCTTGTAAGGTAGTGGGGCAGTCAATATTATTTTTCTTAGGATTTCTAAGTTGCAATATTTTCAATATATCCTCCAATAATGCTACCTTTATCTGCAACTGTATATTATCCCACTCAAGGTCTCCATACTTAACTAAGAAGTCATTGCATTTTATCCTAAACTTATTTTTTTCTATAGTTATAGATTCTATAGTGGCCCTTGTGAATTGTGCAACATGAATTGACATATTAGCAACTTCTAAGGCCATTGTTTCTAACACTCTTTATTATTAGGCCTCCACTGTAGTTAGGTTCACATTCAACAATATCAAGCTTTCTTGTGCTAGGAGCTAAAGACCATATAGCCAAGGCTTCCCAATCTTAACTATAAGCAGATGCCTATAATGTAAATGCAACTTCTTCTTTTGTATCATAGAGAGGCCTATCACTTTTCTTTATTGTGTTAAAATCTATGGTAGAAGCAACATCCCATTCTGGTAGTAGCAAAATGCCACTAGTCCTTACCAATTCTTGACCCTCCTTTGCAGTCATTTTATAGAATCTTTTTCTCATTTCATTTAACACCTTCTTTTGGATGATAGTATCTAGAAATTCTAGGTGAAAGCTCATTTCCATAGCTATACTTTTTACATACTCATCTCTTTTAGCCATGTATGCAAATTCCATAAAATTTTGAGTCTTTATAAATGAGTCATCTAAAAACCTTGCACATGCTTCAACCCGCATATCATCCTTTCCATTGAGTCCAATGAGATCAACTTTAATCAATCTTGTTTTCAATTAATGTGTTGTTCTTACCATAGGTGCAGTGGGAATTTCATCTTGCATTTCCTGTTTTGACACACAAATATCATCATCTGAGCCTTCAACATCATAGTCCACTAAACTAGTGGCTTCAACCTTTTGTCTTTTCAATGGTGGCTCCCTTGGTGGTAATTCACAAGGTGGTGTGGAATCAACATTCACAATTTCATGCTCTATCGGCCTTGGTGGAGATGGCAACGGTACTTGTGGCAAAGGAGAAGGAGGCTTGCATTCCTCTTGTTGAGGGGAAGTAGGGGCTTCATCAATTTTCTTGTCCTTACTCTTCTACTTACAAATAATTTTATCCTTTGTTCCTTAGGGGCTTGTGATGTAGATTCTTCTCCTGTAGCTAGGATTTCTCATCCACTCAGTCCTTCTATAATTTGAGTGTTCCCTTTATCTTTACCTATTACCACTTTAGTTTTAAGGTGGCCCACTATTGAATCAAAATTTCTTACTACATGCTCCACCTTTTGTATTATATCTTTAGCCTCTAGGAGAATTTTTAAACAAATATCTTCTTGTTTCATTTTTCTTTGCATTTTATTGAATGTAATCCATCTTTCTAGCCTTTTTTCTTTCTCCAATGTGTCTGACACATTTCTTATTACATCTTCAAGGTACTGAAAAATGTGGATAAATTTTGAGCTCTTGTTTCTTTCTTTTAGCCAAGCCATAAAACCCTTAGGGTCATATTTGACCCTATCAATTGACCTTCACATGTGGTATGCTTTAAGTATATCAAGGATGTTATTCCAACCTAACTTCGTCATTACAAAATCAAAGAAGCTAGTGTACAGAAGAAAGAAAGTTCCTTTTCCTTGATTCAATAAGTGTCTATTTTCTACACTTCCAATTAGCACATAACCTCAAAAAAACCAATTCTTTTTGGCCCAAACTTTGGTAGCAAAAGAGGTGCTACCATAGAGCCATATACTCTTAGGGTATGTTCAGGATCATGATGGGCCAAAAAGTGGCGATATGATGGGTATGTGGCTGACGACTTTTTTTTTACCCAAAATTGATGAAGTGAAAAGGTTTTTTAAAGGAGATTCTCAAATTTCCACCAATATAAATGATGCTTTACTTTGAATTTAATAAATAATTATTATTCATTTTCTATTTGAATTACAACTAAAGTCCGATTGATAGGTTGATTGAAAAACATCTATAGCTTTCAAATAGTATCACATTTTTTGAATCCAAAACATGTACCACATTCTATGATTCACATACTATAGGATTAAAAAACTAAAAAATAAATTTCATGATTTTTGACCAAGTTAGGGTAGTGGAACCTACAAGTTTTATATTTTTTAAAAGTTGTAATAAAAAATCACAATTAATTATTTACTTGGAAAAAAATTACAAAAAATATGCATCACATCCGGACATCGTCCTCTATATCTAAAATCTTATAAAAATATTATCATTTTATTGTGGTTAGAGTCAGACAGCTACTTCTTATTTTTTCCCTGAAATTTAAGTACTACTACATTGAAATTTCAAATTTTCACCAAATAGATTTTGTTTTCTCTAAAATAAACCTAGTAGTTTAGAAACTAAATTCAATTTTCTACAAATTCGATTCTTACATATTTTTGAAATAATATAGATAACTTATTCAATTTTTTACATGAATTTTCCTAACTCTGATTTTTTTGAATTTTTTGCCACTTAAGGGCATGTTTTTTCCATGATGATCCTGCACATACCCCTTAAGATAGTATAATCAGGGTATGAAATAACATCCCCCCAATTATGATCAAATCCTAGATTAGGCTTTCTCTCCTTGGGTCTTAAGAAATCATGTAGGGCTATGGGAATCCTAGGTAAACCCACAACCAAGACTCTCTTTAGTTCAGAAGCAAATGAGTTATGAAATTTCACATAGTCATATGTCCTATCATCTTTGTCCAAAACTGTGGTCTAGCATTGCACAAGAAAATATGTCACCCACCATTCTTTCCAAGACAATATTGTGTCCAAAGAAAATTGCACCCTTAAACAAAAACATGTGCATCAATAATGAATACCAACTAAACTTCACTCCCGATTCACCCTTCTTCAACCTTTTCAATCCTTCATGCATTTTTTTTGGAAGAAACCCTACATAATCATATACTGCACAATATTGGGGGTGTTGGATATGGGAATCCATATACATCCATACCATTGGCATTCCAGAAACAAGATCATAACCAATTATTTGACAAATGGAATAAAAAGTCCTTTTGAAGTAGTCAATAAAGTAGTTAACTGGGAAAGGTTCCTTATCATGTGGCCCTATTACAATTTTCCATCCTACAATTTCTACTAAGAATCTTGGTAGAAAATGGACTCTGAATAAAATATTGGTTTTATCATACTCTTTCTTTAGAGTGTCTTAATTTATCTTGTGCATTTTGACCATTTATTTCCCAATTCCTCCTTAGTGATTTTGACCATTTATTTCCCATCATATGTTCGTATAGTCCTTGTGACTAGGTCATAATTAGTAGCTATTGCTTTAAGCAAGTCAACATCCATATAGACATTTGACATAATTAACTTTCCCAGGTCACAGTTCAAAGGGTTTCTTATTGGGATACCCATATTTTTGTTCCTAAACCAACTATAAAATAGTTCCCATCTAGTATAAGGAAATTTAACATCCCTGATAAAACATCTTCTCTCAAATAGACCCTCTACTATTTGTGGACCACGGGGAATAATTTGGCCTTTAGGTTTTTCATTGGTTGAGGGTGGTAATTGATCCATGAGTTCTTTATTTAAAGGTCTTTTGGGAGTAGAAGCTTCCCCTTTAGACAAAAACACTTTTATTCTAGGAGCCATAACAAGAGGTCCTACAAGACCTATGGGTTTTGTGATGGTTTGACACGAATTACACAAATGCAGAACTAAAAAATTCTTCTTTATGAATGTCAAACCTTAAAATTTTGAACCAAGAAAATCTTAATAGACTTAAACTCAAAAAACCACAACTTATCAATAATGTTGGAGAGAGGGTAAAAATTAACTTACTTTTTTTCTTCATAGGTTGAAAATCTTGGTTGCGTCATCAGAAAATGTTCAGAAAACACATCATGAGCTCCTTGAGTGTGTCGAGTATATTTAAAATGTTGCATTATGCCTTGAAGACAAATAATCAATAATTATACAACTCCTTCCTTTGGTAGATCAATATCCTTTCAGCTATTAAGGCTCACTCGCATGAACGAGAACCACTCACTTTCCCTTAGCTGAGTTTTGAATTCCATCTGTTGATCCTTTTGGAGTGTTAATCAATTGATGATCCATATTTGAATAGCTTATTAAGAAAGATCAGACTGTACATAGCCACAATACTTACCAAATGATAGGAGGCCACATAGAACTTCTTACTTGTAGTATGTGGGCTCCACCATTTCTTTATCACTATAGCTCTGATCCACGTGTCCTTTTCCCCTCATCACCGTGATGCATAACTAGTGTGCAACTTTCATTAATGAAAAGATAGGGAGATGTCAAGAATAGATCTCTTAGATTATTCGTGCACACTTCTTATTTATCTACAACTTCATCCTTCATATAGCATCAACAACTCAGATTAAAAGATCTTTAAGTACATGCAATAAATTTTCATTAGTAATACAAAATTTATTTTCCATTCCCATCATGAAGTTTCTTAATTAAATATTTTCTCATGCGCCAATGCTTTTACATTCTCTAGATCACTCCACATGGAAAATGCCTATTTCCCCATTAGGAATCTAGCAGAGGAGATGCAACCCACACGGGATAACGAGGAGCGATCAAGATTAATCCACATCACCTTCCATCAACCATTGATTTTGTTGACAACTCAGTAATACTATCCATCTGAAACTAGTGGGCCCATTGTCAAAGAAGATACGTGTCAAATGCTCACCATCTAGTGTAATTATTTTAATAGGAAAAAAGAACAAATAGGTGCATGGCGAATGGTCCAGATGTGGCCACCTCAATTATCTTCCACCGTAGATTTTCTTCAACAACCATTTACATGCCTTACCCAAGACGTCATCCCCACCAATTATCCAAGATAGATGGCCTTCACCCATGAGTTTGTATGAATAAAATAATGTGAAACAAAATAGAATGGGTGTGTGGTGAAAGGTGGTGATCATCTGCATCAATCAAATGGCAGCTAAAAATACTTATATCTGCACATGTCAAAAACTATTAATCCTTTTTTTTTAAAAATAACCTGACTAGTTCAACGAGAGCATACCCACGACAGAAGACTTAGGGATTTTTAGTGTGAAGTATTTAACCTGACTTAGGGAAAATCAAAACCATAGCCCAACATACATCAACCAGTAAAACAAGAATAAAGGGTCGGTTACTCAATGGTTTTCGATGGCATAAGTCATAAATTAAAGGACTGAGAACTGACATAAGGGGTCAATCGAGAAATAAAACCTTGGAAAGGACACAATTCAAAGGATTTTCCAAATAAGACCTAAATAAAATAAAATCCTTACACAATTACATGAGAAGAAACCCATAGCTTTCAAGAACTAACCAAGACTTCAGAGATGGAACATGAATTTTTTGTTAATGAGTTACATCAGTGGCTCTGACTGGGGACGTATGTCTCTTACAAGCATGCTGAGATCCTAGAATCTCAAGTTGAAGTAGACTATAATTAGGAAATAAAACAAGAGGACCAAAACTAGGGAGCTACCCAGACTAGGTAGTAGGACCATAACAGACACAACAAAAGCATACACCTATATACATAATGTACAAAATCCACAACGTACATGGAAAAATAACATACTTAGGAGAGGCATGACTTTAAGAACTGTTCATGTACTAGTAGTTCAAAAATTTCACCTATCATACTCTGGAGGAAATGCGAATCTTCACCATGCGTAATGGCTACTAGATAAGGGCTAGTCCATAATGCTTCAAATTTCCCATGTTTTCCCTTGCCTTGAGCCCTCACATTCCAAGCTAAAAACATACTATTTACCTTGAATTTTCTGGGAGAAGCTCTCTTATCATGTAAATGCTTAACCTGCATCTACATCTTCATATTTTTAGCATGAGCTTCTTTCTAGTTTCATCCAACTCTACTAGATTATTTATTTGGTGTTGCATATCATCACATACATCTTCATTATACTCTTGCACAAACTTATACATCTGCAACAAGTTATTTTATGGCATTATAGCATCTAGAAAATATACCAAGCCAAACAATGAATAACTAGTAGCTTTCTTCATAGTCACTCTATCTTCCCAAAGTGCTAATTTCAGCTTTGAATCCCAAGCCTTTTTATTTTTCTCCATCACCCTTTTGATAGTCTTTATCAAGATTTTGTTACTAGACTTAGCCTGACCATTTCCTTCAGGATGGTAAGGTGAAGAATAAGAAACTTGTATGCCATGTTTATCACAAAAATCTTTGAATTCCTCAGATCTAAAACACAACATTATTTGAAATGATCTTTTCTAGGACTCCAAACCTAATGACAATACATTATTTAAGAGGAAATTCATCACCACCTTACTTGTTTCCTTCTTTATGGATATTACTTCTACCCATTTTTTGAAATAATCAGTGGCAACAAGGATCCATGAATGCCCTCCACTAGACTTTTTGGGTATCTCTCCAATGAAATCAATTCCCCATTGTTAGAAAGTTGCTTGAACTATCATAGGCCTAAGTGGTAGATTGCCTAAAAAGTTCAACTTTCTTGAAAACATTTGACAAGCATCACAAGTCTTAATGAACTTGTGATCATCCTTAAAAATAGTAGGCCACCAAAATCCTACTCTCAATATCTTGTGGGTAGTAGTCTTTCCCATATAATTACCACCACACACTCCACTATGCATTTCCTACAAGAGTTCTAGTGCCTTCTTTCCATGTACACATTTGAGTAATATACAATCTAGGCTTCTCCACCATAGCTCATTGTCAATAATCACATACTTGATGGCATGCAATTTCAATGTCCTTTTTTCATTCTTAGCCATATTTGTAGGACACTCCAAAGTTTGTAAATACTGGACAACTCTTCTATACCATCCACATGTTTTGATATCATAGATAGGTGCAACATTAATCACTTTTGTCTGATTGATCTGATTAGCCTACAAATTAGCTTTTTTTCATTAACTTAGCTAGACCTTGGCCTCTTACTAATTTGGTGATCTAAAAATCAATGTTAAATTCTTGGATCCTATTGATTCATCTACACCTTCTTCTTGTAGTCTCCTATTAAGTGAAAATATCTTTCATAGTAGCACTTGGTACAAAAGCTATGATAGTAGCTCCCAGGAGGTATGTCCTGAAGTTCTGTATATCCTAAACCAAGAAATATGCTTATTTCTTAGTTATGTCATATTTTAGTTCTACATCGTGTAAAGACTTGCTAAAGAATGCAATGGGATGTTCAAACCCCTATTGTTTTTTTGGTAACAAAACAACATCAATTGTATGAAAGGAAGAGAATAAAAAATGTGCATTGGCTTGGAAATATTAGGAGATTTCAATACTAGAGCCTCCTTAATAGCTTGTTTAATATTTTTCAATGTCTAATTGGGCTCCTCACTCCATAACACCTTCTCTCCCTTCTTCAACATTTTGGAAAAAGGTCTTGTGATTTCTACAAAATTAGTCACAAATCTTGTCAAAAAAATATTTTTTTCCAAAAAATGATTGAATGCCCTTGAAATTTTTTGGCTAAGGGATTTTATGAATGGCTGCTACTCTCTCAGGATATATTCTTACTCCAAATTTATATACAATGTGTCCTAGAAAATTTCACTTAGTTACCGCAAAAGCACATTTCTTTCTATTCAAAGCTATCCCATACTCTAGTGATCTAACAACTACCTTTTCTAAATGCATACAATGATCTTCCTCTTTCTTGGAGTAAGTGTTCAAGTCATCTTGATATACAACCATAAATAAATTGATCAATAAAATCACAAAAAACCATAAATAAATCAATAAATCGCAAAAATTTACGTCCATAGCTCTCTGAAAAGTGGCACCTGCATTTGTTAAGCCAAAAGGAGCCAAAAGGAATTCTGACATAGATGTAGGTACCCCATGGAGTAGTGAAGGTAGTATTGTACTGTTCAAACTCCTTCACTTTTACTTGGTTATAACCTTAAAAACCATCCATCATTGATAGGAGCTCACAGCCAATTACCTTTTGTAACATGGCTTCCATGTTGGGCAATGGGTAATTGTCCTTTAATGAGGATACATTTAGGTTCCTAAAATCCAAACATAATCTTATGTCACTGTTCTTTTTTCTTACTAATACCAAATTGCATACCCATGAAGAGTGTCTAATGGGTTTTATAATACTAGAATCTCCCAACTTAACTAACTCCTCTTGCATATTGGGAGCTATAGTAGGATTAATGGGTCTCTTCTTTTTCCTGAAAGGTTTAGCATTCTCCTTCAGAGGAATTTCATGCTGAAAAAATTCCTCTCTATAAGCATTCAAGTCATCATATGACAAAGCAAAGACATGTCTTTATTTTCTAAGTTAGGAAATTAACATTGTCTTCATCTTTGGCTTCATCTTCTTACCTACATAAACTTTTTTAGGGGAATTTTTCACTCCCCAAATTTACTTCCTCTAGGTGTTCTAGGTGAGCAACATTTGTCTTGATCTTGATTTTGTCTTGAATATCAAAAACCATTTCAAGTGCTACAAGGCCTTTGGGGATTTTATTATTTTTTAATTGAAAAATATATTTTCCAAATACTGTATCCTTTCTGTCAGTATTTTCAACAAATCCACCAAAGTCAATCTCCTGACCTTCATATTCATCAACACAATTCAAGAATTTGAGAATATCCTCATCATCATTGAAGATCTGCTAGTTGTGTACATTGTGGGGAATGGAAGGCCTTGTATGTATCTCAACCTTAGAGATTCCTATGAAAGTTATATCATTGGGTTTCAATGGAATGTTATCAAGTAAGTGAGCTACTCTATTCTATCCTCTTTCCATCCAAAAAATTCCAAAAGTATCAAACTGCTCAATGGAATACCAGACAGCATTTTTATACTACTTTAGTGTATTATTCTTGCAGGAATACTTGGGTCTTACTTGGGATATCACAAGCTTAGAATCACAAACCACCATTAAATTTTTTATTTTGTGCTTCTCAACCAGTCTCAACCCTAGTAATAAAGCTTTGTACTCTGCCACATTATTTGTATAGGAAAAAGACAATGTGGAGGAGAATTTATAAGTATTGCCACTAGGTGATACTAATAATATCCCTGCACCAAAACCTTCTTTGGAACTTGTACCATCAAAGTACATTTTACAATGTCCATTTTTGTCATATAGTCTTACAACTTTATTTTCTATCAATGTAGGGAACCTATCAAGTTTTTTTGGTACTTCTTCCATTTTGAAATTAGTGATGTTAGTTTCTACGAAACGAACTGTATCATCCTCAAGAACATGCTCTGACATATTTGGTACTCTTGGTTCTCTCATCACTTGAACATCCTTACCATCAATAGGAAATGTGGCATAATACATGTGACACTGCATACTTCCTCCCATAGATGCACTCCATTTCTGAGACATCAACATTCCATAATTAGGTGGGATATCCACTACCACCACACTCATCTTAAACCCTTTGTCTAGGTGGGTTTCTATTCTATATGGAAGTTCATTTATCACACCAATAACAAGGGCTTCTCTTGAATCCATAACATAGAATTTACCCTGAGTACTATCAACTTTTAGTCCTAATGCTTGAATGATTTTAGCTTGCATGATGTTGTTTGATGCACCAGAGTTAACAATACAAATTTTTATAAAATTTTCCCCAACAATTAATGTGAGAAAAAATGGATCTATCTTATCAGGACAATTAGTGACTAAATTTCCTAAGAAAATATGGGGAATTTTAGTGATAAGGGCTACTACCTTCTACTTATGTTCCTCTATTCTAATCATTTCAAGGAAAGGCATAGATAATTTTACCTAGCTAAGTAATTGAAACATATCAACATGAGTATACTTTGGAAATTCAATTGGGAGCATACCTTGTTCGTTGCTATTCTCCTTTTGTTGATTCTTTGTCATCTTAACCTTATTCTTAGCATCCTTCCTTGTGACTTCAAGATTTTTCTTATGTTTCTTTATCTTCAAAACAAGGGATTTGATTTCATGAGTAGCTTTAGGATTTTCCACTCTTTTAACCCAAATTTTATCTCCCCTACCTTCTTTAGCTTTGATTACTTCCATTTTTTCATCAGGTATTTTCTCTTTGTTCTTGATATTCGTCAACTTCATGAAAAGACCAGCAGGACTACCTTGTTCACCACCTACTATTCTATTCCACAAATGGTAGGAACTTCTAGCTTGAGCATCCAAGAATGCAGTGTATTTTGCAATCTCCTCATCTTAGGGTTTTCTTAATGACACACCATCTTCTATTGCTTCCAAATTGTAAACCTCAACATCACTATCAACATCCTCATCAAAGAGAACTTGATGGTGTATACTATCCATTTTACTCTAATTATCTGCATCTACTTTATAAGAATACTCATCAGAAGAGCATTCATCATCTACAACATCAAAATCACCCATAACCATAAGCACATTAACATCCTCTTCATTTTTCTAATCACAATATTCAGGAACATCTTCATTTACTTCCACCATTTGTGCTACTACACATTGCTAAGAATAATGTGGAATTTGGAAAGTCATACACCAAGGGGTATCTTCAAAAAAAAAAATTGAATTCTTCTGCAAAGGATCTAGAGGGACTTTTTTCTGGGTGTTTCTTTGATTATTCAGAATAGGCTTTCCATTATACCAACTAGTATTATATGGGTGGTCTTGCAACTAAGGAGTTCTTTCATTTCTTTGATAAATTTTTGGTTGGAATCTTTCTTGTTTCATAGTCTTATCATTTATGGTTTTCATAAAATTATCAAGCTTTTCCTCAATAGTTCCTCCTTTAGCATCTGAACTCTTATCTTCCTTTTTTTCACCTTTGAAAAGTTTTGTATGATCTCTTCTTCCAACTTTACTAGCTGCTCTACTAATATTCTCAATATGCTTCGCCATCTTGAAGGCTTCCCTCAATGACTGAGGACTTTTATATAGTAGTCGGTAACTCATTTTTGTATCAAAAACATTACAGTAATTTACCAAGCAATCATGATCATTTAATTTTAAATGAGGAGGCAACCTATTCCAAACCTTTTGGAATATCCGATTAAATTCATCCAAAAACTCATTAGAACCCTTAGCAATATTATTAAATTGATTCAATAAAAAACTTGAATAAGTCTTGTCACCATATTTCTCTCTAAATACTCTCTTAAATCCCTCTCAAGAGAAAATTCTCTTGGTAGACAAACTTCTATACCACTCACAAGCATATTCAGTGAGTGATTGCATAAAAAAATTCATTATGACATCTTTTGCTTCCACCTCAAAATCATCCATAACATTAGCAAATGCTTTGAGATGATCTTCACCAATCAAAGCATTATTATCAAAGAATTTGAATAGATCAAGTCTAAAATCCTTAGGGAAAGGGTTAGGGTAGCTAGGTATTCCACTAAAACACAATTGTTGGTATCTATCTACTTGGAGTGGCCTCCTAGTATGTTGATCCCTATTAACATGTCTTTTCTCATTATCTCTTTTATTGTCATAGTGGCTACTATCATTATCCTTTCCACTTTCACCATCACCACCCCCTTTATTGCTTCCTTCATCAGCTTCAAAATAAGAATTATTATTCTTATTCTTTCCTCCACCTCCACCACCACCTCCACTAGGAGTATGCACATCAAGATTCTTCTTTTATGACTCACTATTAGTATGTCCAGAGCTTGAAGACTCTAGCATGGGTGTGGACATTTTAAGAAAAGAAATCTTCTTAGTCATCTCTTCATTAGAAGCTATTATTTCAACTTTCTTCAAATATTCTTGTAGCTTTTCATTCTACAATTATAATTTCAATAATTTAGGATCTGGAGGTGCATAAAATAGAGTTGGATCAACTTTGGCTTTGTGTGTGGAGATTTCAGTAGATGAGGTATTGGTATTAGTATTGGTATTGAAGGTAGTTTTCTTGGTTAGGTCAATGGGTTTCTTCCCATGATCTACAAATGATGTCTTCTTAGTACTAGTAAGAGTATTAGAGGCTTTAGTAGTTGAGATAGATGTAGTGTAGGTTTTAGTAGCAGAAGTTCCCATTAGGATTGTTACTTCAGGAATATCATTGGTCATTTTAGAAGAAAATATAAAAAGGTTTTCCTTAAATTTCTTACACCTAGCGACATCTTCTCTCATTTTCTCCAATTTTTTTCTTCTAGCATCTCTCAAGTTGCTTAGCTCTAATCCTATCTTCCCTCTCCTTGAACTCCCTCATTCTATTATCTTCTTCTTCTTGGAGCCTTAGTTCTTCTTCTTCTATAGATTTCATGTCTTTATTTATGTCTTCCTCATTTTCTAGAACATCGCCAAGCTCACTTGGGGCAGGAGTATACTAGGGCTGGTCAATAGGATCTTCCTCAAGAGAAAGGTGCACTTTTATATCGGAAGACTCACCTCTTGGCTTAAAATTATTTCTATTAAAAATGGAGCCCACTCCAGGGGTTAGAGGCTCTAAAAAGTTCTTATTCTTATCATAGAACTCCCACCTATCCTCTTCTCTTGAAATATTAAGTTCACTGTCAAAAAATTTCTCAACAGGAAAAATTCCTTTGTCAATGTTAGACCCTTCAATTTCACGTGCCTTTTCATGAATACTGGCACTAGTTACTTCAACATTAAATGTGGGAGATACCTTAGTAGGAGAATCAATATAATTACTCGATTCAGAGCTCTTCTTTACCCAGGAGGGTTGATTCTCTTTAGCAAGTTTAGATTCTTCCTTTTGCTCAGGATGTTTCTTTGCATAACTTCTGGCCTTCTTCATAATGTTAAATGTGTCAAAATCCTTCTTCTTACATTCTTTTTGAGAACTTCTCTATACAGTCATACTAGAGAACTCAAAGTCACCACCCAGAATGCTAGGAAATAGAAAGTGATTGCACTTTGACTTTGTATTTGTAACTTCAGAAAAGATTTTAAACATAACCTGACACAAGTTGACAAAATGAAACAATATTTGATGCATAAGACTGAGTATGATGTGACTAATGCAAAAAAAATTCAACCAATCATTATTCACACTGTAAAGAATATTATAACAAACACTTGACTTTGATTGTACCAGATCAAAACTAGAGACTGTGGACTTTGTAATACCCCTCATACTGTTTAGACTTATTAATTTCTATGTGTTAACTTGATATGCTGATACTATGGTGATACTATTATGGTTTGATTTGGTTGGTTCGTAGTTTGACGATGTTATTATCCCTTTAGTGGACATGATCACTTGATATGAAATTATTAGTATGATTTATGATACTCTGTGTGTTGTTTGGATTATTTGTTTATTTAAATGATTTGTCATTAATGTTTATATGTCAATATGATGATTCTATGGTGATGTTATTTAATTTAGTATTATTTTATAATGCAATTGTTTAATAATTAGTTATGATGCAGTAGTTAGGTATCATGTTATCTTATGATCAATTTGGTTAGAAATGTTAGCTCGTTATTGATATTATAATTGTTAAAATAGAGTAGGTGAGAGGACAGTGTAGCATCACTCGTTCACGAGTGCCCTGGTACACTGCAATTCCTTCTCGTGATAGGATGTTTGATTATATATATATACATGTGCTACTTGACGTTTATTTGGATGCAGGATTGCAGGAATAAGTCTCGATTCCACCTGCTTCGGCAGGACAGGGCGAGCAATAAATTAATCCAATGGGTAAAATGTTGAAAAAGGGAGTAGGTTTGGAAGTGTCCCCGTCCCAAGTCCATCGTCTGTTGTAAGTTGTTGTGTCATGACTGAAGTTTTGTCTTTGTCTTTATGTAGTTTGACTGTTGTGTATTTATTTAATTCTTGGTTAGTGTTTAATTAATTAATCGTATTTCATAAAATAATTAATTAATGTTGCATTGTTATTTGATTTAATTGCGAGTTAGAAAAATGTTAAATTTAAATACATTGTAAATTAAAAAGGTATTTAATTAATTAAAGTGCAAGAAATTAAATTAAATTATATTAATATTGTTGAAAATAATTAGATATTATCTTTTTATTAATATTAAATTAGAAAATCATGTGAGGATAATATCTGAATTAAGTAAATTATTTTAATTAAAATTTTAGATAAGTGTGAGCTTTTAAAAGTTGGAAAAGGACCAATAAGAAAAGAGGTTTTTCGAAAAAGAAAGCGGAAGAGCTTTATTGAATCTTTATCTTTGATTTATTATTTTTATGAGGGAATGATTCACACACACAAGTTTTGCTCTGTTGTTTTTGGGATCTAGAAAAGAAAAATAAGAAAGATAGTTTTTAGTTCTGAGGTTTTTCTGGGTAAAAAAATTGTGGTTTTGGAAATAAAGAGAGATTCAGAAGAACGTTGAAGGTCGAAGATGGAGAAAAGAGTTGAAGGCAGAAAGTCAAGAAGAGGATTCAAAAAGGATTCTTCATCAAACGAAGGTTTTCAGGTTCCTTTCAAGTTCATTATTTCTTTTCTGATTTATTCTTCTGTAATAAATTTTGACTGCCATGTTGAAAGGTTAATTTCTCTTTGTGTTTTAAAAAGAGTTTCCTGTGATTGGGATTTGTCTGTTTTAAATGCTTGTACTTTTCTGTAGCGAAAACCTTGTTTTAAATTCTTTAGTATAATTTAATTATAAAATTATTGAAAAGAAAATTATATTATTAGTGTGATGAATATTTTGCATGCCTGAATTTATATTAGACCTTTCGAAAATCTATTTGTTTATATTATTTGTTTTGAATCTTCGATAGATATATATATATATATCTTTTTATACATAACTTCATAAATAAACATATAATTGTTTAAGTTTCAAATTTGTATATATAAAGAAATATTCAATCAAAATATATTTGATTTTCGGAATCCATCATTTATTTATTTTTTCGTCTGAAACGAAATATATATATATATAAAAACAAATATTTAATTGTAAAACAAAAATTATTATATAAAATAAAGTTTAAATCTTTAAAAAAAATTAAAAAATTATCTTTTTGGGGGTGGGAATGGTCAGCCGAAGCCGTACCATCCCCACACCCATGGTACTGCTGCGCGCAGTCACCACTGACTGCGCACAGCAGCCCATGGCTGCTGTACGCAGCCAGTGGGGACTGCGGCCCCCCCAACAGGGGGTATGCAGTACCTACGTACTGCGTCCTCCCTGCAGTCGGGTACGCAGTACCATTGGCACTGCGTCCTTCACTACGTGCCTTTTGTTTCTTAAATTTTTTTTTTAAAAGTTTGTTCATTAAAAAAGTTACTTTTAGTTTAATTTTTATATTATAATATATATGTTTATTATAATTTCTATATATTATATATATTGATTTTAGATGATATATGTAATATATATTTATTATAATATATATATATGTATTATGTATATATTAATTCTAAAGTATTTATAGAAGATATGGATATATTCATATTCAAGGTATATGTATTATATATATATGTATTTAATGTATATATATTTAATATATTCTCTTACTCCCACTATGTAGTAAAATAGAATTTTGGATTGGAAGTTTCTAAATTAGAATATCTAAAGGATAATTATATTTAATATAGACTATTTTCATAATGGATTTTATAAGTATATAGTTTATATTTGTTCTTAATTGTATATATATAAATGGATTTTATATGTGGTGAGAGTGGATAATTACATATTGATTTTATATATTATGATGTGATAATGTAATCGAGAAAATTAGAAATAAACGAAGTGTTTTGAATTGAGTTGTTTATTCTCAAGTTGCTGATTTATTTAACTGGATGAATTTGTTTATTGTAATACTTTGATTATGAATGCAGCTGTCAAATTTTGAGTAAGGGTTGATTATTTTATTCAGATGACTTTATTTATTGGAACGCTCTATTTGGGGAAGTTAATTGTGAAGTTTAGAGTAAATGATTGGATTGTAGGCACTTCAATGTTGGGAAATGAATTTGGTTTTTTTTTGATTGAGTAAATGCAAGATTGAAAAACTGTGTTTGACTGGGTATAGGAAACCCTAACATTAGGTAATGAGTTGTCTGAAATGCTTTTCTATCATGTTTCTTTTATTCTCCATGTCGGGTAAATGTGGTTAAGGGTCTATGTAAGTCTTCCAGAGAAGTTCTCTAGGGTGGGATGTTGTTGTGTAGAGGTTCAATTTGTGAATCGCCTTGGGAATGGTATAGAGTGGTACTATGATGTTGTACCCGGTTTCCATGAACGGGGATTTGTGCCTCCTGGAAAATAGGAGAGGGTAATGAGATTTGTACCTCCTTTGGAAGGAGTGTGTTTTCGTATTTGGTTTCCTCAAGTGTTTGGAGAGAGTTTCCTTGTTTTGTTTCCTCCTTGGATTGGAGACGTTATGTTGTCTAGTTACCTATTGTAGTATTGTACCTTGTTGTGTTGTCGATAGGAGAGTGGCTCTTTGTGGGGGTCCGGCACACAAAGGGGTGCCAGGGTAACTCACCTAGAGTTTAACTAAGTGATAATCTAAAAGAATTAATGTGGATCTTTCACACTAATAATATAAAGAATGTCTCTCTCGTGAAGCAAGTGAATGATAAGGCTCGAGATGAGATGGGACGCATAGTTTTGCGTGAGGGTCCGGCGGCCGGTAGAGGCAAGCTAGGGTAACCCAGGATGGGGGTCCGGTAGCCTAGGAAGGTTGAGCCAGGGTAACTCATGGCAATTTATGCATGACACTCTTCCTATGTCGACGGTTAATCAGTTATTGTGCGATGCACATGATCTTTGTTCTCTGGAAGCATTGTAACCTCGTGTTAAGTGATAATGTGTTATAGTTGTTAATTGACTTTGTGATTGTAGATGTTAAGTGATATTGTGTTTGTTGTGATTAAGGGATTTATTGATTTGTCTTTGGTTATTGTTGGAAGTAGTCTTTGATATTATGTCTTGAGTTTCGTTGATGCTTGTGATTATGACTTGTTGTGTTCTGAAGTGGTGTTGTTGTGCCTTTGGATTTGTCGTTGTTGAGTTTCTAAGTGATCTTTGATGTTAAGTTGTCTATTTGGAGTTAGTCTTTGTTATTGTTAGGCGTGCTTGGTTGGGGACCCTTCCTTGTCTACTCTCAGCACGGGGGTGGTTGGGTGGAACATGCTTCGCACCCCATTGGGTTCCCTCTTCTGTTGCAGATGTATCTTTTACTTGCAGGTTTTGGCGGATGTTGATGATCCAGTATCCTTATGTACCAGATAGATGTATATACTTCAGTTGTAATGTATTCATTGATATTGTCTCCCACGTGTGTTGGGATGACCTTGATGTGATTTGTGTATGTAGTTATTGAGATGTATTTCCAGTCAATTGTATTTTACTATCATTTGGATGTAATGTATATTCAAGCCATGTATTTATTCAGGATCATTTGTTATAGTTGGTTATGTTGAGTTGTATCTATCAAAATATGTAACACTTTATATCTTTATAATTCCATGAATTGTCATATGTGCATATGTTATTAATATGGATATAGTTGATAGATATTTCAAATGATTAAATGGGAATGAATAGATTTACGTAATAGATTAATTATTGTTATCTTATTATCATTGTTATGGGTTAGTGTAGTCATGTCACTTCGTGTACCCCATTGGAACTAGTTGTGCCTCATAATACATTGTTATGTTATAATACTTAAGTATGTTATTATATTCTTTTTTTTTAAAAAAAATTGTTCTGTTGTTATTAGTTCCTTTGGGGTTCGCACGGCGGGGCGTGACAGACTTAGGTTGTTCCCAGCAGAGTCGCCAATCTATAGGTTATTTTTTGAGAACCAAACTAATCTCCAGAAATACTTATGGAGTTTTCCATTTCCAATAATTTGTACACCAAAGGGATTGGCCAAAAAACAAGTGGAAGCTTGCGAAATTTCTACTCGTACACTTTGGTCTCTGTGAAACCTGGGAGGGTGATCCTAGAATGCATATTCAAGAATTCACAAAATTATAATCAAATACATTATCAATAACATATACTTATCATAAAATGACTCAACAAAATAATGCATCAAATAAGTTGGTAGATTATTTATTAATGTCCTATACTTGGAGCATGAGAAGGTAGAACTTCAACTTAAAACAACTAGAGTGGTATTCATTTGGGAATTTGTAAATTAAAAGTGATTTTCTAATGAATGAACATATAAATTGAACCACAAAAACTTTGCATGAACTAGTGCCTTTATCCCAAGGAGTGAAATCAATATCAACCTCTATAACTAGACAACTCAACAATAGCAACATACAGTCACAAGAAATACTACATTACAATACTCCTCTATTATATTCATGATCACTGCTACTTACAAATATCCTAGAACCCGATTCTTATGAATTAATGATATTATCCAAGCATTTACATTAATTCTTTGAATCAATAAGTAAGAATGAAATAAAACATCCATTGAGAAACAATAGAGACAAACAAAAGGAATCTGAGATTTATTTCATTCATAACTCATAAAATTAGTACAAGGAGAGACAATAGCCATGAAATTGGTATTACTCTACATTGTATTTGTGATACTATTATCAAAATTACATACATAACACCGACCTCTAACTTAAGATAAAAATATAAAACATACTTAGTATTTTTCTCACAATTCACAATGTTAATTGCAATAAACAACGAACCCCTACTTTCTGGCCCTAAATTCCTTCTTATAGAAATGAAGGAGCAAAACAAGCCTTAGACTAGAAAGTACACATGTCAAAACCCTATTAGACCACTTCAAATAAATATTCCCTAGTTTAGTTACAATGCATTCCCAAGAGGTGGGAAACATGTGGGAAAAAAAAAAAAGTCTTCATTCGTTGTTGGAGATCTGGTCCAATTTTCAAAATGGGTACAACCAAATAGTTACCTCAAAAAATGTGTGCACATGCACAAAGTGAATGAAGGAAAACATGAAAGAAATAGAAAAGAGAAGTCAAGAGATATATCCATGTCTACATCCTTGTCATTAATTCAACTTGAAGAAGATGCACTATATTTTCCATACTTTATCAAAATCCTAATTTGTACTAAATTCAAGCTATGTAGTGCATTCCCAACTATCTATTATTCATCATGGTTGTGGACCTCAAAACTTCAAATCACTAACCCACCACATTTTATGCTAGAACCCCCACTCCTTCCAAATACCTATCCTTCCATGCTAGGAATTCATCTTCAATGGGCTAGTCAAATTTCATAACTTCATTAACACTTTGTCTATAAGGTGCATACTTGGTGAAAATTTGGTTAGCTTCCTTATCAAATTTTAGTAGGACAGTTTTAGTGTGAACTAACATATCCATATTTCTCTTCAATGTCTCCTATCAAATCTCGACAAATTGACATAGCTTGATCTGAAATGACCTGATTTGTTTCATTTTTCCCACTCTTGTAGAGTATTAGTGCTATTCCCATTTCTTAAAATTGATGGGATAAGACCATGATTTGATTAATGGAACTAATTTAACACCTCCTTTATTTTATTCTCAATGATTAAATATTTCCTTGGTATCCTTTAATCTTCCCTACAAGAATTACAATAGGTTTTTTTTTTTTGGTTGATTGGGATCTTTCTTAACTCCAATTCCCATCAATATCAAATATGGATTCCTAGGGATCTAAATTTCCATGAGTGGAATGGCCCTTTCTTTTCAATGTCAAAATTCTTGATAGCATCCACCATAGATGAATAACGTAGTGAATAGTATTCAACTTGTTATTCACTTTTCTATTCAAGTGCTCTAGCACTATTGTGACAATCTTTATAATTCTCTTGAAATTATCCTCATCATGATTGTCACATTTGTCTTTGTACTCATTCAACTACCTAAGCAACTCATCCCCATTAATATCCCCTTCAACCTATGGCCCTTCTGATGTTTTAGACTCTACTATTGAAATAGGCACACTCCCCATGTTATATGCAACAATGGGCCATGAAAAACTTGCTTTAGGAATAAACTTTGGGGGTACTGCTTCTTGTGAGGCAGTGGGGTATTCAATATCATTCTACTTAGGCTTTCCATGTTGCAATATTTTCTATATATCCTCCAACAATGCTACCTTTTTTTGACAATGATTTTACTCACAACAAACAGGGCAAATAAATTCTTCACAGGCAAGACCACAAAGAACCTATCCTTCTTGAAAGATATGGAACAAAGACAAAATAACATGAATTCTACTTTAACATGAAAATATTGGCTTTAGTTCAATCTAAAGTCTCTGATAACCAGGTCATGATTGCACTAGGGTTGCTCTCAAGTTTTGATGTGATATTGCTCTTAATTTCAAAGGGGCTATATTTATTTCTTGTTTTCTTCAGTATCATAAATATTTCAAACAAAATTTCCACTTCATTAATAAAATAATCATCATGAAATTAAAATATTTACAACAATATTTCATGAGCATCACAAATTATTTTCTATCACTTATGTAGATTTAGCATTAAGCATTCAACAATTTCATAGGAAATGAATGATTTTCAATAAAATTCCATCTATTAATTCAAATTTTGGAACATTTTCATAAATTTAAACATCTACTCTAAAATAAACCATAAAAGTACTGAAAAATAAAATTTATCCTGGTTATTCTCCATGCATGCCCCAAAGAATCAATTAAAATAGAGAAAACTGCTTTATACTTCACCAGATTGCTTCACATATACCTATAAAATTGTGCAAGATTTTAAAGAGAAGGGTTTCATTTCTAGAAACCGAGTAGGTTCTGTATGCACACTTAAATGACACAACATACAATCTTGTTCAGCTGAACTAACAAAACTAGCTACAAAAGATTCATGACATAGGTAGCTATCTAATTCACTCTAATATTAATCAATGTCTACGTGCATACAAAGTTTTATGCCAGAATGATTCAAACAATAGGAAAAAAGAACAAAACTTGAAAATATTTATGCTCTTCTGACATCTACAAATTTTGAACTTAAAATAAATATAAAAGGAAATGACCTTTTACAGGAACAAGGCCCCAAAATTTCAACTTGAAGTCTATCTAGAGAATCAGAAATAACAAATTAAAATGTAGCATGTGGCATTTTCCAACTATCATCAGAATATTCTAGACCAATTCAAAGCTTTGACTTCATCAGCAACACTTTCACTTCATACTCTAGCATGAAACACTTAGCATTTATCGAAGCTATCAACATCTTTCCAAAATATTGAAATGAGGAACATCCACCAAGACCGGTATCAACCTGCAAACTCAAAATTGCAAACTAAACAAAACCTCCATCACACTTTTGGTGTCTAGTATCTAGTTCTTCATATTGTAGCTCAAAGCTCGGGCTCTGGGATTCTTTCTTTTCCTTTCTTCAACTGGTACTCTCAAAAATCATTTCACACATGGCCATCATCCTCTTCCAACTGATCTGGAATGTCATGAAGCTTGAGAATCCAGGTGGATTTTAAAAACAATATTTCATATTTTGTTCTTCTTACTATGTGATTGTCTTCACAAATATGCCAATAATATTCTATATGTGGTACATGAGCATGATCACTAGCTATATTCTTGGAAATATTTCCCTCAATGTCATAATATATTCTCTAAAGTGGGAAATCCTCAAAATTATATTTTCTTAATTCTTCTTCACACAAGTTAGCCATTGTAATTGCATTACACTTATAATTTCCTATCACAATGGGGAATTTAAAAGAGGCCTTCTTCTGAGCATGGTTACAAAGAGCCTAAGACGGTTTCAACTCTCTCACCAATTTTAATAAAACAATTTTGTTTGTTGGGTACTTGGGTAGCATGAACAAATTTCCATAAAATCCCTCCATCCTAATGTAGGAGTAATTAGGGAACTCAATGTACCAGCCTCCCATTGGTCAAATGACACTTTGTGAACCTAGGGACAATCTTTTGGATTTATCACTTACCATTTTTCTAACCAATTTCATGGAAAATAAATCATTGAATTTCTTGTAATTATCTTTATATCGATGGATGGTGATCTGGGGTAAATGTGCATATATCAAACTATTTCCTACCTTCCTGCCTAAAGTACCAATTTGTTTTAACCCTTGCTTGCTAGCTCTCATGGCACAAGAGTAAATAACATATGAAGATATATAAAAACACATGGTTTTGGGAAATGTTGTTATTTGTTCTTATAATATGTCACTTATAAGATTTCCCCAATGTAGCTACATGGGAATTTCCATTGGGCTGGATATTATTACAAACATCCAGGGTTCAAATTTTCTTGCATCCCTTAAACTAGCTACCCTACTCAACAGAGTTATAATTTCTTGAATTTCTTGGTTGAACATAGACCTTTGAATTACTTTTGTCTATGGTGTAATCAACTCATGGCACTATTGGGTACTCGTAATTTCTCTATTGCGGTCTTCAGCATTCTGATATGTCTTTCCCTTTTCCTTCATATCAACATTGTATGTTTGTGTGCACATTGGGAGACCAAACATGTATATAATTATTTTCTATGAGAGGTATACATAAATTCTCCCTCCTTTCTCAATGACCATTTTGGTTGGGTTGTAGTAGTCCATACATTTCATAACAAATTCATGGGCCTCCACTGCTAGTAGAAACCCTCCTGCAAAAGTAACCCATTTGCAACAAATTTTTTGGTACATTGAGAAGCATTTTCTTGTAATACCCGTGAATGGATTTCAATATAGGAAGACCATCCCATATGAGTGTTTGTAACCACTACATTGATTGGTATGGCTTACGAATTGTAGCATTTGAATTAATCTTCTAGCTTTGTGTCAATACTTATTTTCTCTGATGTGTTCTGCATTTTCTCAGATGTGTGTCTTGTGTGCAAGTTAGGGTTAAATTTAACCAAAAGTTAAAGTTTATAAAAATTTTAGTTCATCATTTGATTAAATTAAAAAATTAAAAGAATAATCAACATTTCAATTTCTAAAGGGAAATACCATTTTCAATATTTTTTAGCTTGAAAATCACTAACAAAGTGTCAGTTATCTAAAAAATACCTGGTTCTGGTAGATGATGATGACCTTTCAAAATGCAACTTCAAAGCCCTTGGTAACTGTGTTTCTTCGTTTCTCAAAATTTACCTCTACTTGCATGCTAGTATTATTTTTTTCTTTCAATGTCCTTCACAAATTTGTAGCATGATGCAAAGTGGAGTGTTACAAAAGAAGCTACATGCTTGAGGTAGTGCCAAGTACATAGGTAGTTCACCACCTTCATTAATTACCTATTATTTTGCATTAATTTCTCAAATAAAGGTGAAATCATTGTGGTTTAGGGTTCAAATCATGAACACCTAGATTTTTGTGTGAGCTCAATACTAGAGAAGAAAGACAGTGCGATGATCATACGTGGTAGTCAAATGTCACGTTGATTCTCTATAAGGTATAGGTCATTAAAGATATGTGATCAATTTGTAATCACTGGGATTGATACTTTCCGGTATTGACTTTGAAAAGAAACACCAAGATCTGAGAATTTACCTCTAACTTTAGAAAGAGAAAACTAGAACAAAAGAAAATATTGAGAACTAGGATAAAGAGAGATTAACAAATTTCACAACAAACTCTCTTTTTTCCAACTTTTGAATAAGGAAAAGAAAAAGAAATAATAAAATACCAGACTTTGATAAAAAAGGATATTATCGGGATCAAAAACTCTAGTCGATGAAATACCAGGCAGAGCTAGAAACAAATGAAGATACAATCCACCTTAATGTAAAAGAAAGACTCCAAGATTCTAGTTTCTAGTAATGTGTTAAAATTTTATGAAAAGACTGAAACATCGAATCCGGGAAGGAAAAAAGATTAAAAAAAAAGACCAAGCGAAATTGAAAATGACATCACCAACCAACCAAGCCACAGAATGATGCCAAAGCAAACAAAAGTGAAAGGGAATAGAGGAAAAGGAAAAAAAGGGGGGCCTACATTTTTCCATAGGGAAAAAACATGGGGTGTGTTGTGAGACCACACAACAACTAGAAACCAACAAAACAAAACAAAACAATAGAAAGTCAATTCTAGATCTAACATAAATGTACCAAATTTCTTTAGTCTTCTAATTATAAATCATTATATCCTTATTCCAACATTCAAATTTCACTTTGGTTAGCATGCAATATTAAGTATTACTAAGCTCATGTGTGTGCAATTGATTATTTATGCCATAGTAAACTTAGAAATAGCAACTGTTTGCATTAACCTACATAATATGGCAATTATTTTTTAGCCAACCATGGATAGAGACTTTCTACCAATCAAGCATCCATAGCCCCGACAGGGTTATCTCCATAATTCCCCCCAAACATAGTTCTACTACCAGCTAGGCGTCTATAGCCTCGGTAGAGTTATTTGGATAGCCTAAAGAGTTGATTTATTTTTTATAAGATATAGCAATGATAGCTCAGTTTTCTCTTTTGATATTTCAATGATAGGTCTTTTATCAACTTGCAAGCAATGAATCCCACCATTAGGTTGGGAATTATAGTGGTAGTAAAGGTAGTCTTTTTATTTTTGAATTAATGGAAACAACTGATATCCCAAATTTTAGTAGAATGATTAAAAGTGCATTCGTTTGTAGCTCAACATCAACTCAATGATTCATGCTAACTAGAGTATAAAGAATTGAATAATTCTCAAACAATTTATAAATAAAGGACTATTTCTAGTTAGGACATAGATCAAATTTCTAGAGTTGACATTCTATTAACCTATTCACCTTTAGAAGCTATTAATCATTGTAAATTCAAATGATGCAACACCCAAAAAAGAAAAAGAAAAGCAACAAATGACTACTTACAAAACAACAACAAAAATTATTTACAAAAACCTATTTACTTATGATTGGAAATAATGTTTTAGGAATTTTCCATTGACAGGAAATGGGATATCTTCACTAGTCAAAGACTTCAAACTATATTTTTTGTCACCCAAGATATTAGAAATTTGATATCGAATTGTCAATAGCTTTTCAAATTTAGCATGTTCACCTTTTTGTTCATGGGATTTATTTCAATACAAGACCAAATCAAATATTCTAAAATTCTTTAATCTAGCTCTCTTATCAAGCCATCTTTTTACCACAGATTGATGCCTAGCAAAATGATCTATAGCTCGAGTATGTTTTTCATCTAAATGCATGAGTTGCAACAATCAAGCTTTTTTTTGGTCATCTAATCCAATATATTCCTATGCAAATTACCAAGTAGGGATTTTTAAATTTAGTGCTAGTATAGGATCTACCCTGTAGACTAAATGATATGAAGAATTACCTAATGCAACTTTCATCCTAGTATGATCTACCCAAAGGGATAATTTTGGGAAAGAATTTCATTCCCTAAGATTCTTTTCAATCAATTTTCTAATTATATCCAACATATTTTTATTTGATGACTTAGCTAATCCATTTCCCTACATATAATAGTTAGATGAAAATTTTAGCATTAATCCATATTCAAATTCCCAATTAGAAAATTTCAATGAAGTAAAGGTAGGGCCATTATCACATACCAATGCATATGGTGTTCCAAACCTAGTGATGATATTCTCTTCTAAGAATTTGATGACCACTTCGTTAGTGCATTGTTTTCTAGGACACGCCTCTATCTATCTGGTGTAGTAATTTGTAGCAGTTAATATAAATCTATGGTCAATGAAGAATGGAGGATTAATGGTTCCAATAAAGTCTAGTCCCCATTGTGAAAAGGGACACATCTCCATCACTGGCTGCAGTGGTTGACCATTGAATCTTCCTTTATCTGACATAGTTTGACATGTATAGTAGTGTTTAACACGTTTGTATGTATCTTTGAAAATTGTTGGCCAGTAGTAACTATCTCTCAAAATGAGGTGTGCAGTAGCTAAGGGTGCTCCATGAGTTATTCCAAATTTATCCTGTAGTTCCTACAACACTTTATTTGCTTTTGTTCTATTTAAGCATCTTAAATAGATTCCTTCATGGTTTCTTTTAAATATAGCTCCTCCTTTGATCATGTAACTTTGTGATTTTATCTTAAGGTGTCTTCTTTGATTCTTTGCATATGGTCAGGGAAAGTATGACTAACCAAATAATGCTATATATCTGAATGCATGTCTTCTTGGTCTTCTACATCCAAAGTATATTGTTGACTTGAAATTTGTAGATCTATTTCTACAATAGATGTGGCTAAAGCTTGGACATCCCCAAACCAATATTGTGGGTACAATTTATAGATCAAATTATTGTAAGATTGTGACCCATTTGGCTCTTTTTTCTCTGAGCTCACTCTATGTTAACAAAATTTTGACTACAGAATATGGAACATTATCTTTGACTATAGTCCTAAGGATGTAATGTCTAAACTTACATACCACTTTGACCTAAGAAAAGTATTTTTTTCAATATCTATATATCTCAGCTCTGCTTCTTTGAAAGGGGTGCTCATAAAAGTAATTGGTTCTTCTTTATTTTTTCCCTTCTATGTTTATACTATTGTACAAGTGTGACCAGAAGAAAATGAGTAAATGTAGAAAGGTTTGGAATAATTCAGACTTACCAATACCAGTGCTTCTATGATTGCAATCTTTATATTCTCAAAGGTGATCTTAGCTTTGTTTGTCCATTCTATTTTGGCATCTTTCTTTAACATATCATTGAGTGGTTTCACAATTTTGGTGAATCTAGTAATACATTTTTGAGAAAAAATAATCTTAACAAAATATGACTTCAATTATTTTCTACTTCCCAAGGGTTTTATCTTGAGTATTGCTTTCACTCTATCTGGATCTATTGAAATACCTCGCTTAGAAATGATGTGTCCTAGTAACTTTCCTTTAGTTACCCTGAAGATGCAATTTTTAGGATTCAATGAAACTTTGTAAGTTTCACACTTTTGTAATATTGCTCTGAGATCTTAAATATGATCTCTTCTATCTTTCAAAAATACTATATAAGGTCATCCATGTAAATAATGATGCATTTTCTTATCAGCTCATGAAAAGCATAGTCCATGGCTCTCTGGAATGTAGCTCCAACATTTATCAATCCAAACGACATTCTTTTGTAAGCAAAAGTTACCCACATTGTGTTTAAAGTTGTTTTCATTCGATCTTCTCTTCCTACCATTACTTGGTTATATCAAGAGAATTCATCCAAAAAGGACATCATTTTGGAATTGTTAACTATTTATAGCACTTCTTCAAGTGAGGGTAGTGGATAATTGTCTTTCTTAGACACCTTGTTGAGATTCTAGAAATCTACACACAGTCGTATATCTCCATTTTTCTTTCTTATGAGGACTATGTTTTCCACCCAAGTAGAATGTCTAATAGGAAAAATTATTTTGGCTAATAAAAGTATTTGAACTTCCTTTTGAATTAAAGGCACTAAGAGTGCATTTACTGGTTGTTGTTTCTACTGGAAAAGCTTTGCATCAAGATTTAATGGTATCGTATGAGTAATGATGGAAGTATCATAAGTCTTCAAATCTTTGTATTTCTAAGTTATAACTTTCCAATAATCTTTAAGTGTCTACGCAATATTTCTATTCTCTTCTTTAGTACAAACCTTCCCTATGAGCACATTCTTAGGATCTTCTTTAGTATGCAAACTATATAATTCAGATTGTCCTTCATTGCTTTGAGGCAATGCTTTCTGTTTGACTATTTGATCAATGTTGAATAATCATTCTAACTCAATTATTCTTTTCAGAATGATATTATCTCTAGCTTGAGCTAATTATTCATCTTGAATTTCACCATCAGGGTGATCTATCTCTTTGATTACTTATGCTTTGATAATACAGGAATTAATGATGAACTACAATATGTGTCGGTCATCTTCGAATACTTGTAAATTAGTAACATTATTAGGAACCAAAGGTAATTGCACCAGCTCAACTATAAATCTCTTCAAATAAAAGGCCTCTAGAGGCTCTAGAGTACTGGAAGTAGTAGCCAAAGCATCGAATATTTGATTAAATATTCTAGGGATATGAGTAATTTTGAATGCGTCAAAACCTTCCATTAAATCTCATACTCTATGTCAATAATTGGACAATTGCTTGTAGTGGTAGATATACTACTTTCGAACTTTTCTAACCAATAATTCTAAATCACTGAACACTTTAAGGATTCTAACTTTCTTCTTAATTGCAAGGATCAAGCCATGTATAAGGGCTTCATATTGTGCAACGTTGTTAGTACATTGAAATTGCAATCGATATGCGAAAAGAAAAGACTTACCTTGTGGGTTGATAAGTTCAACTCTGATTTTGATACCTTGTTTAGATTTTGATTTGTCAAATTTAAGAATCTAGGCTTAATCATCTGTAGCTTTTACTTTACCATTCTTCGGTATTGTTGAATTAATAGTTTTAGTTCATATGATTTGAGCTTTATCTTTATGTATTCTTGATCTAGATCTTTTGAACTTATCATGTTCTAGATGATACTAGTTCTCAATTCTACAAATTATTTCCAGACATATCATATAGCTTATTTTTTTAGTCTATAGCATTATGCAACCTGCACCAATCCTCCAACAACAAAATTTTTAGTGAAATTTTGGTTTTATCAATCTGTTAAGCTTTTGCAATAGTTTTCTTCTAAAATTTATCATAAGGAATATTCTCTTCTTAAGAAGAATCACAATCTAATTCAATTAGAACATCTATTATGGGAGTCAATTGATTAGGTTCCTTAGCATCACACATGAATACTTCTATTTTAACTCATGAACATTGTATTTTATAAACTTCTAGTTCTACAGATCAATGTATAGAACTTCATTTCTCTGATTATAGTTTGTAATCATATATTTCATGCACAGTTATCTTTTGATCTTGATTTGGTTAGGAAATCCCTTCCATGGTAACCCAATATGTGGGAAATAAGTAGCCATATATCCATTCAAGGTTTTAGACCAATCTCTTCTCAAAAGCATACCATAAGTATCAGGTATCTCCATGACTTGAATATCTATATAATATTGGATTCTAGGGTCTGAAGCCAATTGCATGTGAATATTAGTCAATTCTCCAACCACATTTACTTCTTTTTTTATCAAGTTGAGTGACCTTCTTCAAAGAGCTTTCCAGAGTTAACCCTAATGTTTGACATATGGATATAAGGGCATCACATTAGTATATGCTCTAGAATCTACTAAGAAATTATTAAGATTTTTACTAAATATTCTCAAAGTGAGCAAAAAAGGTGGAGACTCCAATTTACCTTTGCAAAAGGTTACTTGTGCATCTTCTATGGGAATAATGTTCTTATCTTTTGTTTTATCCTTACTATCTTTCACCTGAGTGTCCTTGAACTTGCTTTCTTTTGGAAAATCTTCTAAAGTATTTAAGAAAGCTTTCTTGATCATAGGTTTTTTGAGCAATTATGATAGAAAAATTCTAATCTTTACCTTTTTTTTTTCTTCTGATAAATAATAATTAGTCAATTTTTTTTGGTCAGTGGAATCTATCTTTTCACCTTTTGAAGCATTTGATGAATTGTAGTGAAAGGCTACCTTAGGTAATCCTGGGTTATTACTTGATTTATCATTAGCTAGAGTATTAAAGTTATTAGGTGGGATAGATGTTGTTAATGGCCCATTGAGTTTACCTCCACTATTGGCATTATTTCTCATGTTTTAATTATGTCCTTTCTGATACTATTGAAAGTAATGAATTTCATCAATTTCTTCCTGAGGTTCATTTTCATCTTGGGGTATGTGCAGGATCATGATGGGCCAAAAAGTGGCGATATGATGGGTATTTGTAGGGTATGTGGCTGATGACTTTTTTTTACCCAAAATTAATAAAATGAAAAGGGTTTTTAAAGGATATTCTCAGCTTTCCACCAATATAAATTATGCTTTACTTTGAATTTAATAAATAATTATTATTCATTTTCTATTTAAATTACTACTAAAGTCCTGATTGATAGGTTGATTGAAAAACATGTATAGCTTTCAAATGGTATCACATTTTTTGAATCCAAAACATGTGTCACATTCTATGCTTCGTATACTATAGGATTAAAAAAAAAGAATTAAATTTCATGAAGTTTTGACCAAGTTAAGGTGGTTAGACATACGATTTTTTATATTTTTTAAAAGTTGTAATAAAAAATCATAATTAATTATTTACTTGGAAAAAAATTACAAAAAAATATGCATCACATCGGGACATGAGTCCTCTACTTATATTTAAAATCTTACAAAAAAATATTATCATTTTATTGTGGTTAGGGTGGTCAGACAGACACCTACTTCTTATTTTTTCCCTGAAATTTAAGTACTACTGCATCGAAATTTTAAATTTTCACCAAATAGATTTTGTTTTGAAAACAATAAACCTAGTAGTTTAGAAACTACATTCAATTTGCTACAAATTCTATTCTTACATATTTTTGAAATAATATAGATAACTAATTCAAATATTTACATCAAGTTGCCTAACTCTAATTTTTCTAAATTTTTTGCCACTTAAGGGCCTATTTTTTCCATGATGACCCTGCACATACCCCTTGATAAGGAAAAGTATGTGTTTCAAAGGTGATAGTTGAATCATCACTTTCATATTCATGAGTGTGACTTGTGATAACAACAGGTGGTTTGAAATGTTCATAACTTTCAAGGACTAAAGCAAAGTCATATCCTACTAGGACTAACTCATTTCCCTTAGGAGGATGAGAGACAAAATGTTCATTGTAATGTGTAGCATTTGTATTATGAATCCTGCACCTATTATTCATCACAAGATAAAAAAAATTCACTTTTGATGTAGACCTTTCATCAGTAATATCAACATTATCTAAAGGTTTTGATACTCCTCCATTATTAGGGCATGTATTCCAAGGTCTAGGTGGCCTAGGAGTATTATACATATAGCTTTATGAATTTTGGTTGTTATGTTGAGCATAAAAATATTGATTTATTAATTGTGTAACCTCTGTGGTTAATCTTTTGAGTTGAGTTGTAACTTTTTTCATGTCTTCCTTTTCCTCATAAATCTTGACATTTTGATTTTCTTGAGCTTGCGAGAAAAAAAAATTGTTTGGACGTAGCTTTGTAAAGCTATACCAAGGTGAGGGACTAAAGCTTGACTATTTCCTAGTTGAAAGAAATTATTTTGAGGAAATTTCCCATTTTGGACCACTAAAGGATAAAAATTAGCAGTTAAGGATGACCTAGATGGACTCCATTTATGTTCTAGTTAGGATAATTGTTCAATCCATTTCTGCCATTTGTGGATGATCCATTTCCTAGATGTTTCATTTCTCAATTTCTAAATCTGGTTGAAAATTGAGTTTCCATGTGCTACCATGATTTGATAGAATTACGAGGTAGGTTGATATACCATTGGTAAACTTCATCGCTTAAGGTGTATGTGAACAACCTACATACACCATCTTCATGTTGAATCCTCGCTCTAAAGCATGTATCCTTGAAGATACTAATATGGGTATGTGTAGGATCATGATGGGCCAAAAAGTGGCAATATGATGGGTATGTGGCTGAAAACTTTTCTTTTACCCAAAATTGATGAAACGAAAAGGGTTTTTAAAGGAGATTCTTAGCTTTCCACCAATATAAGTTATGCTTTACTTTGAATTTAATAAGTACAATTATTATTCATTTTCTATTCAAATTACAACTAAAGTCCTGATTGATAGACTAATTGAAAAACATCTATAGCTTTAAAATGATATCACATTTTTTGAAACAAAAACATGCATGACATTCTATGCTTCACATACTATAGGATTTAAAAGAGGAAAATTGAATTTCATGAAGTTTTGACCAAGTTAAGGTGGTAAAACATATGAGTTTTTTATATTTTTTAAAAGTTGTAATAAAAAAATCATAATTAATTATTTACTTGGAAAAAAATTACAAAAAAATATGCATCACACCAGGACATGAGTCCTCTACTTATATCTAAAATCTGGGTATGTGCAGGATCATGATGGGCCAAAAAGTGGCAATATGATGGGTATGTGGCTGATGACATTTTTAACCCAAAATTGATGAAATGAAAAGGGTTTTAATGGAGATTCTCAACTTTCCACCAATGTAAATTATGCTTTACTTTGAATTTAATAAGTAATTATTATTCATTTTCTATTCAAATTGACTAAAGTCGATTGATAGACGATTGAAAAACATCTATAGCTTTCAAACGGTATCACATTTTTTGAATCCAAACATGTGTCACATCTATGCTTTGCATACTATAAGATTAAAAAAAAAATTGAATGTCATGAAGTTTTGACCAAGTTAAGGTGGTCAGACATACAATTTTTTATATTTTAAAAGTTGTAATAAAAAATTCATAATTAATTATTTACTTAGAAAAGATTACAAAAAAATATGCATCACATCAGGACATGAGTCCTCTACTTATATCGAAAATATTATAAAAAAGTATTATCATTTTATTGTGCTTAGGGTGGTCAAACAGACACCTACTTATTTTTTCCTTGAAATTTAAGTACAATTGCATTGAAATTTCAAATTTTCACCAAATAGATTTTTTTTTTAAAAGAAAACTAGTAGTTTAGAAATTACATTCAATTTTCTACAGATTATATTCTTACATATTTTTGAAATAATATAGATAACTTATTAAAAAATTTACATCAAGTTACCTAACTCTGATTTTTCTAATTTTTTTTCCACTTAAGAGCCTGTTTTTTCCATGATGATCCTACACATAGCCATCTTATAAAAAAATATTATCATTTTATTGTGGATAGGGTGGTTAGACAGACACCTACTTATTTTTTCCCTAAAATTTAAGTACTACTATATTGAAATTTCAAATTTTCACCAAATAGATTTCTTTCTTTTTTAAACAAACCTAGTAGTTTATACATTCAATTTGCTATAGATTCTATTCTTACATATTTTTGAAATAATATAGATAACTTATTCAAATTTTTATGTCAAGTTGCCTAACTTTGATTTTTCTAATTTCTTTTCCACTTAAGGGCCTATTTTTTCCATGATGATCTTGCACATACCCATATGTTCTTCTGCATCTTTGTGGAAATAATGTTTAGGACACAACTTGTTAGAATTTTTTGGTAAATTGTTGTGCACAACAAATTGAATTGATGACTACACATTAATAGAGTATATAAATTGTTGATTAATCACCACCATGGTTTTTCCCCTAACATGGTTTCCACGTAAAAATATTGGTGTTATGGTGTTTTGATTGTTTCTTTAATGTGCTTGCATGTCTATTTCAGTTTAAATGTTCTGAATGGTTTATGATCGGAATTGAATGTTAAATCTTGAACACTGATTCACCCCCCCACTTAGTGTTCCTTGAGTCAAAAAATTGGTATTAGAGCAAGGTTCCTTTGCAGGAAGTTTAATAGCTTGAGATGGATCTTGGAATACAATGAACTCTGGTGGTCTTCAACAACTTATGGTGGCACTTGATGATCTTGATCAGTCTAAAGCAGAAGTCATGGAATTAAAAAAAAATCTTTAGGATGTTGAAAAATTCAGTCAATCATTAAAGGATAAAATAAATGAGTCAAGAGAAAAGAGGAAGGAACTTTATGATCAACTGCAGTAGAAAGGAAATAAAAGCTTGGAATATGTTCATTTGAATCAAGCCCTAAAAGAAATAACTGAAGAATGTGAAAAAATTGTTAGGAATAATGCTACTCTAAAGCTTGAGATGGAATATGTGGCAATGAAGCTAACTAAGGAGATTGAAGAAAGGGAAAAGAATGAGGAGAATCTAACCCGGTCTTTAAAATAAAAATAAAAAGAATGCAACAAAGTTAATAGTGGATTCATTTAGCTAGAAATTGAACTACAAAAATCTTGAAATAATGAACAAGAGCATGAAAGAAAGATAGTTATTCTTAGAGATGAATTCACTACTTCAAATGACTACAAGGAGAAGTTCAGGGCCAGTTCTTCTAAGTTTGATGAAATGACTAAAGGAAAGAAGGATACAAATGATAAGCAAGGTCTTGGCTATCAAAAAGTTGAAAGCTCTAGATCTGAACATAAGGATTCTAGACAAAAAAAATTAGATGAACAAAGACATAAGGTATCTGGTAAGACAACCCAATGCTCAAAATTTTAATGGTTACTACTTTTCTTGTAATAAATTTGGTGATATGGCTTCTCAGTGTAGAAGTAAAATAAATTCAAGTAGTCCATCATTTCCCAGTGAGTGTTTTAGTTGCAATAAGTTTGGTCATAAGTCAATTGAATGTAGAAGTATGTCTGTCAGTATAAGGAATGCTAAATGCTATACCTATGGAAAATTTGGGAATATTGCTCATCAATGTAGATGAAAGGGAAATTAATGGAATGAATGGTCTAGACAAATAAATCTAGTGTGTTACAATTGCAACATATTTGGTTGCATTGCTAGATTCTACAGGAACAAAAACATGGATAGAAGAGGTCCGGTATACAAAGGAATAATTTCACAGAAAGATGATAAAGGAAAAGGGAAAGTGATTGTGGAAGAAATAAGAGATCAGATGAAGAATAAATGGGTGAAGAAGAGTGAATATAATGAAGAAAATAAGCCCATACCAGAAGAAGCCTCTGGTAATTCCTCTAGAAATTGATCTCAGGCCATTGGCCTAGTGGGAGTTTTTCAAGAAAAATATTTTATCCCTCTATCAGTAGTTGTCACTGGAATCTAGGAATTTTTTCAGTAGTTGTGCTATCTATCTAAAAATATGTCCATAATCACTTATGCAAAAAATTGAGATCTGGAAGGCCCATAGATGAATTCTTCTCTTCCCGTCGGAGAAAAAATAGCTACCAGAACTCCTAGGGAAAAATATTTAATGCGGTAAAAAGGTTAGGTGAAAAAAGTTATAAAAGGGTATTTGGAACCCCCATTTGTCACCTTGCACTGAAGAAGAATAGAAGGAGATCCTTTTTAGTAGAATTTTGATGGAGCTAAGTAAATTTGGCAGCGAATTCATTAGGTATTTTAGTTGCTTGTAGAATTTTGAATTTTGTGCTTGGTAGAAAACTTGTTCAGTACGAAAAGAAAAAAAAAGAAAATTAAAGGAATTGTGAATTTGGATTAGTATAGCAGTAGAAAGATCATGGATGTGAGAAATTTGTTTCCAGCTAATGAATTGAAGTGGCTTAAAGGTGTGAAACATAGAAGTTTGGACATTTGGAATGAGTTTCCTTATTTCAACAATGCAGAAGTGGTCAGGTTTTTCTTGAGCAGATTGAATGAGGATACTCTTATTTTGGATAAACCCTATCTTATTTCAAAGGATGTGATTATAAATTTAATTAGTCTATGCAATGTTGGGGATATTCCAAAAAAAAAACTCAATTCAGAACAAGGAAGTCGAAACCCTAACCAGAGTAACAGGGGATCAAAGGGCACTGGTAATTTCAATAATCAAAGATCCGATAAGAAGGTACATTGCACATGGGATTTCATACAAAATTTTCTTTAGAAACAAGGTGCAACCTCAGCAGGAATAGTTTAAATATCTCCTAAAATGATAATGGAGGATCAAGACTTTGACCTGTGTAGTTTACTAAAAGATCAATTGATGGAAAATATGGAACTGACAAAGGATGTAGATTACCCCTTCAGGTTTGGTCATTTTATCATATGTATCATGATGTATTTTCTTAATTTCTTTCCTCAGAATGATAATGTGGTATGGAAGGAAAATGAATTGGTTTGTAAGAAATTTTTTGAACATTCTAATACTATAAAAAATTGTGAGCAAGTTTATGCAAATTTCTTTAAAGAGTTACTAGGGAATTTTGGAGAAACTAGCATTTCTATTTCAGCTAAAGTACTTGAAGTTGGATCTTCCTCTGATGAAATGGGAAGGATGCAGAAAAGAGCTCTAGAATTTTTTGATGACACTCATCCGGCTTACAAGTCTCCTAAACTTAAAGAAAAAGGAAAAGAACAAGTAATTGTGGATATACAAGATGAAGATTTTGATGAGTACGCTCCAAGGGATGACCCATAATTAGTTGAAAAAAATGTAGAAATGGCAAAAGGAAGTGAAGAAGAAGGTGCTTTATTCAAAGAAAAGATACTGTATATTGTTCCGAAGAAGGATTGGATGCAGAAGATTGCTAACATTTGGTTAGATAGATACTCATATGAGTAGGACCTGATTGAGAGCACTCTACACAGTTACTTTGTGCCTAACAACATTAGATTGGAATGTTTGCAAAATGTACTTCCTGAAGATTTGATTGAATGTATTAGGGAAACTATGGCCTATGAGTCTTAGGACAAGAAAGAGGAAGAAATAATTCTACATTTGAAGGAGAAATTTAGGCTATCCATTACCAAATTAAAAAGGAAAAAGAATGTGTTGAGGCAATGTATAAACTCAACAAATAACATCTACAATTATTGTGTTTGTTGGCCTCATGTAGTTGGGAAATACAAGGACAAGTTGGAGAAAATTGAAAGTTAGTTGAACAAATTGGTCAAGATTATACAATGTTTTAGGACAAGGAAGGTACAGTAAAGAAAAGGATTCATGAGTTGTGGACTGAGCATGCAAAATTTCAATTCACCAAAACTAGCTTGGTGGACACTTTTTGGAAAGTGAAGGATTTAACTGAATGCAGGATGGAGCAGCTAAGATAAGTATAAAATAATTTTATGACTTATGCAGTAGTTGTAGTTCTTCAAATTTTGATCCATTTTTTAACAAAGGGAGAGAGAGAAATCAATTCAATTTTTTCATTGATGTCAAAGGGGGAGAGAGTACAGTGAAAAATTCCTTGACATTCTAAGGGGGAGCAATGTTTTGAAAGAAAGTTGTGTTTTGAAAATTTGGCAGCATATCACTAGTTTCAACACTTAGTCATTTTTCACTAAGTGTTGCCATCAATGCCAAAGGGGGAGATTGTTGGCATATGGCTTCTAGTGTTGTCATTGATGGAAACCTAATTCATTATTTTGGTCTGTAGATCAGTATTTTCTCATACCGGTAGAAAATGAAGAGAATAGAGTATTATCGACAAAAAGAATGAGAAACAGGGTATTTAGTCAGTTAGTCGATTTGTATGCTTCACATGATCATCATTTTGTGTTGTGGATCGTCGAGATAGATTTTTTAGCATATATGTTATCTTACTATTAATATTTTTTATGTTTCATTAATCAGTGTATCAATTAAGAGATCCGGTAGAGTAATTTTTTTGTTTATTTTCTCTTTATAGCTAACCTAGTGAATGTCGCATGTTGAAAATGAATAAGGAGTAATTGTTTAATTTTTTCTTGTGTTGGTTTTTTTTTAGGTCCTAGCTATGGTTTTTCCAATTTATATGGATGCTCATTTAAGATTACTCATGATTTGAGCTGATATATGGAGAATATTATCTATTTTATTTGAAGCATTCTTGGAGCGATTGAATTCTTGCTAGTAGATATATATGCAAGTTCAGGAAATTCATTTTGGTGTGTGAATGTGTGACTATAGTAGAGCAGATGCATGTGCAACTATCAAAAGGGCAGTTGAGTGAATTCTACTTGTGCAAAAGAGGATTTTGTGAAGAAAATTAAAGTAGAGTAGAGCCTAGTGCAGAGTCAGACAAGAGGTTCAGAATTTGGTACATGAGCTTCACCAAAACTTAAACCAGGCATTTGTAGATGCTATCTTCTCATTTCAACATTTTATTTTAATCAAAAAAATTTGTAAGGTAGTGAGCCTTCCTTATTTCAAATGAGTATTAAGCTCTAAGAAGTATGCCTAAATGAATGTACATTCCCTTTTATTCATACTTTTAAGAGAGTATATAAATTATGGATTAATATCCACCGTGGTTATTCCCCTAATATGGTTTTCACGTAAAAATCTTGGTGTTATGGTGTTTTGATTGTTTCTTTAATGTGCTTGCATGTCTATTTCAGTATAAATGCTATGAATGGTTTATGATCATAATTGAATGTTAAATCTTGTTGAACATTGATTCATCACCTCTCTCAATGTTCCTTGAGTCCAATGCTTGTTATGAGATTACATTTCCCTATATTAATTCTTGGATATTTAATTGTATGAGAATTTCAAAGTTTCACCTTTCTCCAATAACTTGCTCCTTGCGAAATCTACATTCACTTTCAAATCTCTCTTTGATTTCTCTGGCTGATGGTATTCTTCCTTGTGCTTCCCTATTGCATCTGCAATGAATTATTCCCCTTGCTTTACCCCATTATTCAATAAATTCTTCAAATATATTCATTTTGTGGTGAACTACTACGATTTCATCCACCTATTCTTGTGACATCAATACTAGATGTTGGGGTAATTTAGCTTGTGCCTGACCAGATAGGGTTAATGAATTTATAAAATGATCCAAGGTAGCAATCCATTCTTTCAATTCTCTTTTATTTTGTATATATGTCTACACTCTGGCAATATTATCATTCAAATTCACTTTTATTTCTTCTAACTCTTACCTCCAAGATGAGTGTCCAAGATTAATACTTTTCACCTTGTACTCCTTGGGAATTATTTCTTTTCTATCTTTATCAGCTATTAGAGTAGCTATATCGATGGTTCTGTTACCATTTGCATTTCTTTGCATGACATGTTTTACTTTTGCTCTGTGCCTAGGTTTAGGAGTATCTACTTCCTATATAAAACTATTGAGATTTAAAGGCAATACTTCTACTTCCATTTGGGAACCCAATTCCCTGATTAACCAATCAAGTGCATCATCACCTTGCTCTACCTTTGTAACATTTATTTGTTTGTAGTTTTCATTTGACTCATGAACTTCTTCTCTTTTATCTATCACCTCCTCTGAAATGGGAATTTCCTCAGTAATTTCTAGCATAGATGTGGTATTAGTATGGTTTGGAACTGTCTCCTATGTTTGAAGACTTATATTTTCCTGTCTATCCTGATGTTCAACATCATCTCTCTAGACACTACTTTCTTTATTCTCTGCTACATTAGGGCTTTCCTCATTTTCCATTCAATCACTTGAAAACTATGTAGCTTCTTCTTTTTCAGTTTCAATTTCAATTTCAACATGGACTTTCTCTAGTTCTTCAAAGACATGAGACTATTCATTAACATTTGGGACATTCTTGAGCGAAGTTTTGGAATCAAAAGTATCTTCAACAATTATTTCATCAATAGGATCCTTCTTTGTAGTCTCCCCTATTTCCATCTCAAGGATATTAGGGTTTCCACCTCTGAGGCAAGTGTTCCTTGTATAAACTCTTCTTGTTCAACATTTATAGGATTAGAACCTATATCTTGAATCTCTTCTATCACTACATGTACCTTGGGTTTGTCTTTAGACTTCTTTTCTTTCACTTTCTCCCACATAGCACCCCTTTTCTCCATCTATTCTTTGATACAAGCTTCATCTTGTTCGAAAATTTCCTCCAAAACAACATGAGTTCCTCCTAGTCCTTGTATCATACTATCCATATTAATAGGAGGAGAAATAAATAGTGTTGCAGCCATTTGAGATGCAAAATTAGTTTGTGTACCAATGTTTTCTATTACTCCTGCTTCTTCATCAATAATCGGTTTATTTCCTAGTTTTGATGTAGAGGAAGTTGCACCTTTGGGTCTTACTTTTGATTTATCTTTACCTGTTTCTGCACCTTTTTTCTTGTCAAATGGTTTCATAGGAATTTCTTGTCTTGAAATTTTAGGGGTTCTTTCTTCAATTCTTATACCAGGAGTAGCCTTACTAGTTTTCCTTCTCTTCTTAGTAGGCTCTCCACTCTCAAATGTTTTTTCATCTCTTTTTTTTCTCCTTTTATCTTTTGAGAATGTGTGCTCGATTTATATTTCTCTCAAATATTTACAAAAGACATCAATCTAGTGTTGAGTATACACTAAAACTAGTCTAGAGAACTCATCAATTTATGTCATATCTTCATCATCATAACCTGGGTCTAGGATGGGTTCATCATATACCCTGCATTCATTATAAACCGTATTCAAAACTTGGGCATCATCCTCTTCCAACTGATCTGGAATGTCATGAAGCTTGATAATCCAAGAAAATTTTAGAGACAATCTTTCATATTTTCTTCTTCTTACTATGTGCCCGTCTTCACAATTAAGACAATAATCTTCTAAATGTGGTACATGAGCACTATAACCAGTTATATTCTTGGAATTTATATTTCCCTCAATGTCATAATATATTCTCTGAAGTGGGAAATCCTCAAAATTATATGTTCTTAATTCTTCTTCACACAAGCTAGCCACTCTGATTGCATTACACTTATAATTTCCTATCACAATGGGGAATTTAAAAGAGGCCTTCTTGTGAGCATGGCTATAAAGAGCTTGAGACAATTTCAACTCTCTCACCTATTCTAATAAAGCAATTTTTTCTATTGGCTACTTGGGCAATATGAATGTATTTCCATCAATTCTCCCCATCCTAATGTAGGAGTAAGTAGGGAACTGAATGTACTAGCCTCCCATTGGTCGAATGACACCTTGTGCTTCTAGGGACAATCTTTTGGCTTTATCACTTTCCATTATTTTGACCAGTTTCATGGAAAATAAATCATTGAATTTCTTGTAATTATCTTTATATCCATGGATGATGATCTAGGGTAAATGTGCATATATCAAATTGTTTCCTACCTTCCTTTCTAGAGTACCAATATATTTCAACCCTTGCTTGCTTGCTTTCATGGAACATGAATAAATAACATATGAAGACATATAAAAACACCTAGTTTTGGGAAATTTTGTTATCTGTTCATATAATTTTTCACTTATAAGCTTTCCCTAATGCAATTGCATGGGACTTTCCATCAGGCTGCATATTATTGCAAACATCCAGGGTTCAAATTTGCTTGCATCCCTTAAACCAGCTGCCCTGCTCAATAGAGTTATAATTTATCACTTTTCTTGTTTGAACATAGACCTCTAAATAAATTTAGTCCGTGGTGTAATCGGCTCTTGGCACCATTAGGTACTCATAATTTCTCTATTCCATTCTTCGTCATTTTGATATATCTTGCTCTTTCGTTTCATATTAACATTGTACATTTTTGTGTAAATAGGGAGACTCAATGGGTATATAATTCCTTTTTGTGAGAGGTATACATAAATTCTCCTTCTTTCTCAATGACCCTTTTGGATGGGTTGTAGTATTTCATACATTACATAACCAATTCATGGGCCTACATTGCTAGTGGAAACCCTCCCGCTGAAAGTAACCCATTTGCAACAACATTTTTGGTACATTGAGAAGAATTTTATTGTAATACCTGTGCACATATTTCAATACCAAAAAACCATCCCATATGAGTTTCTGTAACCACTACATTGATTGGTACAACTTGCGAATTGCAATATTTGAATTCATGTTCTAGCTTTGTGTTAGAAGTACTCCATTTCTTTGATGTGTTATGCATTTTCTAGAATGTCTGTCTTTTGTGTGAGTTAGGGTTAAATTTAACAAAAAATTACAATTTATTAAATTTTCACTTCATCTTTTGATTAAATTCAAAAATTCAAAGAATAATCAACATTTCAATTTCTAAAGGGAAATACCATTTTTGATATTTTTCAGCTTGAAAATCACTAATAGAGTATCAGTTATCTAAAACATACCTAGTTTTGGTTGATGATGATGATCTTTCAGAATGCAACATCAAAGCCCTTGGTAACTATGTTTCTTGGTTTCTCAAAATTTACCTCTCCTTGCGTGCCAATATTATTTCATTCTTTCAATCTCCTTTTCATATTTATAGCAAGATGTGAAGTGGAGTGTTACAAAAGCAACTACATGCTTGAGGTGGTGCCAAGTACATAGGTAGTTTTCCACCTTCATTAATTACCTGTTATTTCACATTAATTCCTCGAATAAAGGTGTAATCATTACAAATAAGGGTTCAAATCACAAACACCTAGATTTTTGCATGGGCTCACTACTAGAGGAGAAATACAATGTGATGATCATATGTGGAAATCATAGGTAACACTAATTCTCTATAAGGTATATGCCATTAAAGATACATGATCAATTTGTAATCACCGGGATTGAGACTTTCCAGTATTGAATTTGAAAAGCAACACCAAGATCCAAGAATTTACTTCTAACTTTAGAAAGAGAAAACTAGAATAAAAGAAAAGACTGGGAACTGGGATCAGGAGAGATTAACAAATTTCAAAACAAAATATCCAATTTTTCACTTCCAAATAAGGAAAATAAAAGGAAATAATAAAATATTGGACTCCAATAAAAAGGATATCAGCAGGATTGACAACTCCGATCGATGCAATACCGGGCGGAGCTCAAACCAAATGAAGATACAATTCACCTTAATGCAAAAACATGACTCTAGGATTCTGTTTTTTGGTAATATGTTAAACTTTTATGAAAAGACTGAAACACTGAATCTGGGAAGGAAAAAAGATGAAACAAAAAGACCAAGAGAAATTGAAAATGCAATCAACAACCAAGCAAGTCATTGAATGATGCCAAAGCAAACAAAAGCGAAAGGGAATAGGGGAAAAGGAATAAAAGGGTGGTGCACATTTTTCCAAGGGGAAAAAAAGTGGGGCATGTTGTGAGACCACACAACACCTTTTTTTTCAACTACATATCATCCTGCTCAAGGTCTCCATACTTAACTAACAATTTATTGCATTCTGTCCTAAGCTTACCCTTTTCTCTAGTTACAAATTCTATAGTGGACCTTGTGAATTGTGCAACATGAATTAACATATTGGATGCTTCTAAGGCTGATGTTTCTAACACTCCTTTTATTATTAGGTCTCCACTCTAGTTAGGTGCAAGTTGAACAATATTAGGATTTCTTGTGCTAGGAGCTAAAGACCATATAGCCAAGTCTTCCCAATCTTCACTATAAGCAGACCCCTGTAATGAAAGTGCAACTTATTATTATGTATCATAGAGAGGCCTATCACTTTTTTTTATTATGTCGAAAGTTATGGAAAAATAAAGATCCTATTTTGGTAGTAGCAAAATGCCACTAGTCCTTACCAATTCTCAACCCTCCTTTATAATATTTTTTTCAAATATAGTTCCCATTTCATTTAACACCTTCTTCTGGATGATAGTATCTAACAATTTTGGGTGAAGGATCCTTTCCATAGCCAAAATTTTTACATACTCATCTCTTTTAGCCACATATGGAAATTCCATAAAAGCCTGAGTCTATAAATGAGTCATCATCTAAAAACCTTGCACATGCTTCAACCTACACATCATCCTTTCCATTAAGTCAAGTGAGATCAACTTTACTCAATCTTGTTTCCAATTGATGTGTTGTTCTTACCACAGGTGCAGTGGGAATTCCCTCTTGAATATCCTATTCTAACACCCAAATATCATCATCTGAGCCTTCAACATCATAGTACACTAGACTAGTGGCTTCAACCTTTTGTCTTTTTAATGGTGGCTCCGTTGGCGGTAATTCACTAGGTGGTGGGGAATCAACATTCACAATTTCAAGCTCTATTGGCCTTGATGTGGATGGAAATGGTACTTGTGGCACATGAGAAGGAGGATTCCATTCCTCTTCCTGAGGGGAAGCAGGGGCTTCATCAATTTTCTTTGCCTTACTCTTTCTCCTTACAAAGAATTTTATCCTTAGTTCCTCAGGGGCTTGTGATGTAGATTCTTCTCTTGTAGCTAGGATTTCTCTTCCACTCAATCCTTCTATAATTGGAGCTTTCCCTTTATATTTACCTATTACCCCTTTAGTTTAAAAGTGGCCCACTATTGAATCAAAATTCCTTGGTACATGCTCCACCTTTTGTATTATATCTTTAGCCTCTAGGAGAATTTTGAAATCAAGCTCTTCTTGTTTTATTTTCTCTACATTTTATTGAATGCAATCCATCTTGCTTTCCTTTTTTCCTAACCCAAAGTGTTCGACACATTTCTTATTACATCTTCATGCTACTGGAAAATTTGGATAAATTTGGAGCTCCCACTTCTTCCTTTTATCCAAGCCATAAAACCTTCAAGGTCATATTTGACCCTCTCAACTAACCTCTATATGTGGTATGTTTTAAGTATATCAAGGATCTTATTACAACCTCCCTTGGTCATTAAAAATTTAGAAAAGCAAGTGTACAGAGGAAATAAAGTTCCTTTTCCTTGATTCAATAAGTGCCCATTCTCTACACTTCCCAACTACCACATAACCTTAAGAAAACCAATTCTTTCTAGCACAAACTTTGGCAGAAAATGAGGTGCTACCATAGAACCATATAATCTTAAGATAGTATTATTAGGGTATGAAATAACATCCCCCTAATTATGATCAACTCCTAGATCAAGCTTTCTCTCCTTGGGTCTTAAAAAATTATGCAAAGATATGGGAATCCTAGGTAAAACCACAACCAAGACTCTCTTCAGTTCAGAAGAAAACAATTTTTGGAATTTCGCATAGTCACATGTCCTATCATCTTTGTCCAAGACTATGGTCCAACATTGCATAGGAAAATCTAAGTCACCCACCTTTCTTTCCAAGACAATATTGTGTCCAATGTAAACTATACCCTTAAACAAAAACATGTGCAATAGTAATGAATACCAACTAAACTTCACTCCCGATTCACCCTTCTTCAACCATGTCAATCCTCCATGCATTTTTTTGAAAGAAACCCAACATAATCATATACTGCACAATATTGGGGGTGTTGAATATGGGAAGCCATATGCATCCATGCCATTGGCATTCCAGAAATAGGATCATAACCAATTATTTGATAAATGGAATAAAAATTCCTTTTGAAGTAGGGAGCAAAGTAGTTAATTGGGAAAGGTTCCTTATCATGTGGTCCTATTACAATTTTATGTCTGGCAATTTCTGTTAAGAATCTCGACAGGACATGGAATCTGAATGAAATATTTGTTTTATCATACTCTTTCTTAAGAGTGTCTTCATTTATCCTGTGAATTTCATCATTCCATCTAGTGAGTTTGAAAACAAAACCTAATTCTTCCTTAGTGATTCTAACCATTTCTTTCCCATCACATGTTCTTATATGGTGCAGGAGCACCTATTTGATTTCTTGCCTCCATGAGGCCATTTGTAAATAGTTGTTTTATTTTGTGTATTGGGTCTTATAATAAGGTTTATCAAACCATTTTTGTAATACCCCCTCTGCACTTCGTCTTGACCATGAAGCCGTATGTGATTTGGTTCCTCATTTCGCGTATCCTGTATTTACACATAATAGGCAATGAGATGTGTGGTGGCTAACACTAGTTGTATTTTTGAGGCATTATGTCAAACGATGTACAAACATCACTCTTTTATTTTCCCGAAGATAAATCTGTAAGAGTCAATGGCCTAGGCATTTATTTGACTTAGCCATGCCATGCTCTGCTATTAATATATAGGTGTCGTGAATCGTGGCTCGTTTTATTCCAATATTAGTATTTAATCCTTCTCGCTTGATAATGCTTTATATGGTTTTGTGTTGGAACCCCATGGGTATTCAATTTCTTTTGCAGTGGCAATTGCAATTGCAATTGTAATTCCAACCACTTGTTTACATATATTATCTAACAAAAGTTACTCGAGCATGAGCAAGAGTACAGAATTAAATAGCCTCCCCGAAACCACTGGCAACCTGTCGCAGTTGCAAAATTTGAATAAAATAGGAAGTTTTATATATATATATATATATTACCTGCTTGATTTTACTAATAATCTATCATAGAGGCAGCACTTGAAAATAAATATTGTCAATGTACTAATTTAATAGGGAGTCTTCTTCTTATCCTCATGATCTTATCTTATTGTTTAATGGGGGCGTTAATAATTTATGGCTAGGGAGCACGTTTTTAGGGGGTTTAACTTGTGGTAACATAACTGTTTTCCTTGCATGTCGGTACCGATAGAGGGGGTGGTTAGAAGAAAATGGTAAGGGCTTATCTACCCGCGATTGCATACATTTTTCCCGGGCTTTGGGTTAGGAGTGGTATCTCGAGTTCAATCCGTGTACATGATCGGATAATCTTTGGCAAGCTAGCGGGGCTTTAGCTAATCCGTTCTTGAAGAGCATCGCGAAAGGGCCTTTTGGTTCAAGGAGAAATGACCAATACAGTTTTTTTTTTTGGGGGGAAGCCTCTTCGACAGGAGAAGAATACTGTGGATGAGGCCTCTAATGGAGTGGAAGAGGTGAGGGAGGATTAATCCATTCAGGCAGGAGATCACAATCATGCTGGAGGGGCACGCAGGAGTTTGGATTGCTGAGAATAGAGCAGAATTTTACCATTTAAGAGAGGTTGCAGTTCCTGTGAAGAGTTGCATGAATAGAACGAAGCAGAGATACTCCTGTTAACCATGGTGCATGAGGAAGCGGTGATGATTTTGTTCGCCGGCTTCTAGTACTCTTGAAGATCTCGACATAAAATATTCTGGTGCCTCAATCAATTTAATTCCAGGTTCCTTCTTTCTAAAACAACCTTTGTTCTCATAATAAAACTGTGTATGCTCATGCTATTTAGTATCAGATAATTCGTGCTTATTTGCTTTGGAATTGGAATTATTAGAGCATTAAATTTCTCTGAAGGTATTTGAGACTGGTCTGTAGTAAACCCGTTTGTGATATCTATCATGATGATGTTTGGGAGTCTCTGAGTCACATCCAACAAATTTCATTTTGTGGGTCTTTTGCGCTTCTTGAGCTGCCTATTTCTTGACAGTTTGAATTTGTATATATTTCTCCTCAAATCATGCTGTCCTTATATCGATCTGTGCTAGTTCTAGTCGCTCTTGACAGAGATTCGACACATGAGTATTAGTTATGTCTTGAATCTCAGAATAAATATACCTCGGTTTTTGGTCGATTAGTGTGGATCTTTGTCTCATGCATGACTTTGGCATCGACCTCTATACATGCTCCTTTCTCATTTCTCTGTTAGAGAGCCTTATTTGGCTACGTTGTTACCTCCTGATCCTTGTCAAAGTTTGTGAAAGAATTTTCTTTAACTTCTGTCGAAATTGTCCAGCTTGCATGTGCTTCCACATTTTGCATGCATGACTACCAGAGAACTTGCATTCTCTATACCTGACAAAATAATCCTTTATGTTATGCTTTGATGAATGAACGTATCTTGTTCGAAAGTGCTCGCTTTGGCACAAGATGGGTGGACTCTGGCGGATATATTAAGTTCCAGATTTAAGTCTGCCAATTGCTTTTGCTTGAAATGGTTTTCTTCTGAAGCCCTTTCAATAAATTCATATTGTGCTTAACCTACAATTACCTCTTTTTAGAAAACACTATTCTTGGGTTATGTTATCAAACAGTTTGTGTACCTTTTCTGTCTCCATAATTCATCGACGCATTTTGTCAAACAGTTCTTGTGCCTTGTCTAAGCTCTTGCGTTTTGTATGTGATAACGGTAAGCAGTAGTTGAGTTCGCTGCAACAAATTCTTGAGTTTTGTCTCCTTATGCCTATATAGCGTTTCTTACTTCCCTTTTAATTTTATTCGGGAGTGATACCTCGAGGTTATGCTGATATATGTTGGCTTGCCATTTATTTTGTTTGTATCAGCTCTATATCTATTCTTCGCGGGTTGCAATCTAAATTTGTACTTATCTTAATACCACAGATTGTCATAACTGGTGTATTCTGTCCCTAATTACTACTCAATTTTCAAATATATGCCACTACCTATCATAGTCGAGTAAACTGTTTCTAATCATTATTTAGACTGCAAATATCATACATTATAGTCTATTAGAAATGGTACAATCTGTCTTTATTGTTTAGTGTGAGTTGTGTTTGCCTATTGCTGACTGGATCAGTACACTACTATTATAATATTTGAGCATTACAACAAATGACAAAATAGCTTTATAAAGTGATCCCAAATATATTAGCATTTGGATATTATATAGTATGTATAAGTGAGTTAATTAATTTGATAGATATATGAGTGGTAGAATAATTAGAGGAAAGTTGATTAGCTATTTCTAAATAAGTATAAGAGATTATTAGCAAGATTGATTTAGAATTAGTCATTTTTACCATAGAAGAACAATTTGTGTCTATTTATTTGTTTATATTGATAAGAGATTTAGGAAATTAAGGGCAAAGAATTTAGAAGATAGTGAATTTTGGAATCAGATAAGAAAATATTGATGATTAAAAAGACTTAACTAAGTTGTGTGGATTAAAGGTTATAGAAATAGAATTTTAAATTTATGTTTCTCGCATGTCTTTGAATATATGTGCCTGCCTTAATGTATCTTCATAGCCACACACTATGTTGGGTCTATTTCTTTAACATTGACCCTATAGTGTCAAATCAAATTGGGTCTTGTGAAATATAGGTTATAATATACTTATAGGAAAGGGTTATGACTTAAGAGATTCTCCCTTGAATTTTTATTTTTTTTTGGAATTCCATGCTTATAGTAATGATTCAGTTAGATATTTATTACGATGGATATTGTTAAAACTTGATTGTATATGTTTTTGTTAGTCCATGAAAAGTGTAATTACAATATCTTCTTGATAGCATAGTTGAGTTACCTTAGATGTATTGTATTAGATTAACGTGATATCATTATTATTGATTTTGGTATTAAAATAAAGTTGTTATTAAGCTAGGAACAATGATTCTATCGACAACATATCAATACAACTATATATTTTGGAATTGATAATTAGACCTTGAATTGAGTTGCGAATCAGCGGGTTGATTTTGTTGTTGGTTGTTCCTACAATTGATTCTCTTGTAGTTACTTAATAGTTGATAGGTTAATCTATCATGTATGTCTTTATTCCATTATTGGAATAGATTTTGCATGACATATCATGTTGGTAAATTGGAAAATTTGGAATGTTTGAGTGTATTCTTGAGGAGAATTTTGTGTGAAATTTTGGAGTTTATGATGAATTTAATTATAGAGGTTGTTTTTGGTCTTGAGTTTGATGTTAATTTTGAGATCAAGTTTTGTCGCCACCTTGTTGGGAAACCCTTGTTTTTAGCGATTTATTAGTCTTCCAGAGAAAAGGGAAAGAAAAGCGGTGCTTTATTTTTGGCTTTCACTTTTGGTTATTTGTGAACTGTTGCTTGTATGATCTATTTGATGTTATGGATTATAGCCATGCACTTGAAAATAGATTTGTTACGAAGATTTTGTGTAGGATGGTGTTTGCCTTGCTTAATGCAAATTATCATGTGGTTTTATATGTCGTGCATGTGGGCTTATCTTGATAGTGTCTTTTGAGTTTTGTTGTTCATAAGGGGAGTGGCTTTCAATGGGGGCCGAGACCCGGAAGTGGTCTCAGGGTAACTCATTGGAAGTTTGTTAATCAAGTGAAAATGATAATATTTATTTAGGGGTTTTGGATAGAATCACACATTAACAAGATATAAGTGAATGCCTCACTCATGACTCAAGTGCTTGTATGGGCTTGGGATGAGTTGAGAAGGCTTGGAATGGCGAAATCATTGTCTTGTCCTTATGAAAGATAATCGATGCCGCATTGGATTGCATGTGGGGCCGGGTTTCGTAAGACGTCACCAGGGTAACCCAAGTTGGGGGCCGGGGCCTAGGAAGATTCGCCAGGGTAACCCATGCAACATTGCGATGACACTCTTCCTTAAACAACTATGTATGCTTGTTTCCCTCTATGTTGATGTGGGTCTCTAGAAGCACATGTTGTTGGCATTGTATGTTGATGTTTATTTGGTTATTCATATATTTGGACTAGCTTGTGGTTAGTTACATTTGTAATATTGTAACCCATTGACCTTAGATATATTAATCCAGTGTTTGCATGTTATCTTATGATTACTTGGTGTATACTTACTTACATCCATGTGATGTAATGATGTTGTTGTGAAAAGTAATGCAGTCTTGTAAAACCCGAGGGATTTGTTATATGTAGATTCATGTTTAGTTTCATATCATGTAATGTATGATTATTATGATGTATATTAATACCTTTTTTTAAAAAAAAATTGGTGCCATAAATGCTAGATGTAATGTATCCTTCGGGCTTGCTTGGCGGGGCATTACAGTTGGTATCAGAGCCTAGGTTTATTCACTGGGGCACTATGAGCCCATTATGTTGACCTAGTTGCTCGTACTCGTAAGGGTGTGTCAGTCTGTTTGTGTAGTCTGTACTTGGTTTCCTTAGTTTGTCTTTAGGTGATGTAGGTTCTATGGTGCAGAAATCCAGTGGAAAAGATAGGACCCTCGGTGTAGTGAGCAATGCACCGATATCCTTTCTACTGGAAATGCATTTTGGAACTCTTGTGTTACCCTTGAGTCATTTTGTGGTGTCTTTGGTGTGAAGTGAATTTGAGTGTTTATGCGGTGTATGTGTGTTAAATCTGAAATTATGTGTGTTTTGAAGTGATAATTATGTTTCTGTTTCTGAAAAGGCCATAAATTATGATCTTGAGACACATATATATTGTGAGATTTAGTAATGAGTAATGAATAGAATGTAGTACATGATGTTTAAATGATGAAGTTTAACTAGAAATGTGTATCTTGGCAATGAATTAGCATGAATAACTGGTGCTAATGTGTTATGTTTCCATCTTAGTTTATGATTTTCAGGTAGTCGACTTCGAATCTTGATGATGAAGGTAATTAATTAGTTATGTCTAATATGTGGATTTAGTACTATCGTTGCATCTGATTAGTAATTGTTTTTTTTTATTGTTTATGATGCATCACTAATTGTAGAGTGTTAGAAGGACGATGTCGTATCACTCATTCATGAGAGGCATACGACACGACAATTCCCTCTACACTAGGTTGATTTGATATATATATATCTTGTACACAATGTTTACTTTTATGTAGGTTGCAGGTAGTAAGCCTCAATTCCACCTGCTCTGCAGGACTGGGTGAGCCTCATGAAACCCAATGGGAATAATGTGGAAAAAAAAAAGAGTTGACAAGAAGGTTTCCCAACTTTTCCATCATCCTCGATGAGGATATGTACCTCCACTGTGTAACCAAGCCGGTATGGTTTCTATGATTTGTCAATTGTCTTGGTTGTTCTTCCGCTTTTTGTACTGTGTTGTAGTGTTGATATCGTGATTAGAATGTTTATCCTATGATGACATGTCGTTGGTTGTTTTCATATTTGGTTGCTTGAATTTTGATGACTCTTATAATTATGAATGCTTTATCTACCCTCGCGACTTCCAGGAGTAAGTCGGGTCTAAGGGGGGGAGAATGTAATACCCCCTCTGCACTTCGTCTTAACCATGAAGCCGTATGTGATTTGGTTCCTCATTTCGCGTATCCTGTATTTACACATAATAGGCAATGAGATGTGTGGTGGCTAACACCAGTTGTATTTTTGAGGCATTATGTCAAACGATGTACAAACATCACTCTTTTATTTTCCCGAAGATAAATCTGTAAGAGTCAATGGCCTAGGCATTTATTTGTCTTAGCCATGCCATGCTCTGCTATTAATATATAGGTGTCGTGAATCGTGGCTCGTTTTATTCCAATATTAGTATTTAATCCTTCTCGCTTGATAATGCTTTATATGGTTTTGTGTTGGAACCCCATGGGTATTCAATTTCTTTTGCAGTGGCAATTGCAATTGCAATTGTAATTCCAACCACTTGTTTACATATATTATCTAACAAAAGTTACTCGAGCATGAGCAAGAGTACAGAATTAAATAGCCTCCCCGAAACCACTGGCAACCTGTCGCAGTTGCAAAATTTGAATAAAATAGGAAGTTTTATATATATATATATATATTACCTGCTTGATTTTACTAATAATCTATCGTAGAGGCAGCACTTGAAAATAAATATTGTCAATGTACTAATTTAATAGGGAGTCTTCTTCTTATCCTCATGATCCTATCTTATTGTTTAATGGGGGCGTTAATAATTTATGGCTAGGGAGCATGTTTTTAGGGGGTTTAACTTGTGGTAACATAACTGTTTTCCTTGCATGTCGGTACCGATAGAGGGGGTGGTTAGAAGAAAATGGTAAGGGCTTATCTACCCGCGATTGCATACATTTTTCCCGGGCTTTGGGTTAGGAGTGGTCATGTCAGGTTCAATCCGTGTACATGATCAGATGATGCTGGCAGCTGCTGGGGCTTTAGCTAATCACGTTACTGAAGAGCATCTTGAGAAAGGGCCTTTTTGGTTCAAGGAGGCGACCAATACAGTTTTGGGGGGGGGAAGCCTCTTCGACAGGAGAAGAATACTGTGGTTGAGACCTCTAATGCAGTGGAAGAGGTGAAGGAGGATTAATCCATTCAGGCAGGAGATCACAATCATGCTGGAGGGGTACGCAGGAGTTTGGATTGCTGAGAATAGAGTAGAATATTACCATTTAAGAGAGGTTTCAGTTCCTGTGAAGAGTTGCATGAATAGAACGAAGCAGAGATACTCCTGTTAACCATGGTGCATGAGGAAGCGGTGATGATTTTGTTCGCTGGCTTCTAGTACTCTTGGAGATCTCGACATAAAATATTCTGGTGCCTCAATCAATTTAATTCCAGGTTCCTTCTTTCTAAAATAGCCTTTGTTCTCATAATAAAACTGTGTATGCTCATGCTATTTAGTATCAGATAAATTCGTGCTTATTTGCTTTGGAAGTGGAATTATTAGAGCATTAAATTTCTCTGAAGGTATTTGAGACTGGTCTGTAGTAAACCCGTTTGTGATATCTATCATGATGATGTTTGGGAGTCTCTGAGTTACATCCAACAAATTTCATTTTGTGGGTCTTTTGCGCTTCTTGAGCTGCCTATTTCCTGACAGTTTGAATTTGTATATATTTCTCCTCAAATCATGCTGTCCTTATATCGATCTGTGCTAGTTCTAGTCGCTCTTGACAGAGATTCGACGCATGAGTATTAGTTATGTCTTGAATCTCAGAATAAATATACCTCAGTGTTTGGTCGATTAGTGTGGATCTTTGTCTCATGCACGACTTTGGAATCGACCTCTATACATGCTCCTTTCTCGTTTCTCTGTTAGAGAGCCTTATTTGGCTACGTTGTTACCTCCTGATCCTTGTCAAAGTTTGTGAAAGAATTTTCTTTAACTTCTGTCAAAATTGTCCAGCTTGCATGTGCTTCCACATTTTGCATGCATGACTACCAGAGAACTTGCATTCTCTATACCTGACAAAATAATCCTTTATGTTATGCTTTGATGAATGAACGTATCTTGTTCTAAAGTGCTCGCTTTGGCACAAGATGGGTGGACTCTGGCGGATATATTAAGTTCCAGATTTAAGTCTGCCAATTGCTTTTGCTTGAAATGGTTTTCTTCTGAAGCCCTTTCAATAAATTCATACTGTGCTTAACCTACAATTACCTCTTTTTAGAAAACACTATTCTTGGGTTATATTGTCAAACAGTTTGTGTACCTTTTCTGTCTCCTTAATTCATCAACGCAATTTTTCAAATAGTTCTTGTGCCTTGTCTAAGCTCTTGCGTTTTGTATGTGATAACGGTAAGCGGTAGTTGAGTTCGCTGCAATAGATTCTTGAGTTTTGTCTTCTTATGCCTATATAGCGTTTCTTATTTCCCTTTTAATTTTATTCGGGAGTGATACCTTGAGGTTATGCTGATATATGTTGGCTTACCATTTATTTTGTTTGTATCAGCTCTATATCTATTCTTCGCGGGTTGCAATCTAAATTTGTGCTTATCTTAATACCACAGATTGTCATAACTGGTGTAATCTGTCCCTAATTACTACTCAATTTTCAAATATATGCCACTACCTATCATAGTCGAGTAAACTATTTCTAATCATTATTTAGACTACAAATATCATACATTATAGTTTATTAAGAAATGGTACAATCTGTCATTATTGTTTAGTGTGAGTTGTGTTTGCCTATTACTGACTGGATCAGTACACTACTATTATAACATTTGAGCATTACAACAAATGACAAAATAGCTTTATAAAGGGATCCCTAATATATTAGCATTTGGATATTATATAGTATGTATAAGTGAGTTAATTAATTTGGTACATATATGAGTGGTAGAATAATTAGAGGAAAGTTGATTAGCTATTTCTAAATAAGTATAAGAGATTATTAGCAAGATTGATTTATAATTAGTCATTTTTACCATAGAAGAACAATTTGTGTCTATTTATTCGTTTATATTGATAAGAGATTTAGGAAATTAAAAGCAAAGAATTTAGAAGATAGTGAATTTTGGAATCAGATAAGAAAATATTGATGATTAAAAAGACTTAACTAAGTTGAGTGGATTAAAGGTTATAGAAATAGAATTTTAAATTTATGTTTCTCGCATGTCTTTGAATATAAATGCCTGCCCTAATGTATCTTCATAGCCACACCCTATGTTGGGTCTATTTCTTTAACATTAACCCTAAAGTGCCAAATCAAATTGGGTCTTGTGAAATATAGGTTATAATATACTTATAGAAAAGGGTTATGACTTAAGAGATTCTCCCTTGAATTTTATTTTTTTTTGGAATTCCATGCTTATAGTAATGATTCAGTTAGATATTTATTATGATGGATATTGTTAACACTTGATTGTATATGTTTTTGTTAGTCCATGAAAAGTGTAATTACAATATCTTCTTGTTAGCATAGTTGAGTTACCTTAGATGTATTGTATTAGATTAACGTGATATCATTATTATTGATTTTGGTATTAAAATAAAGTTGTTATTAAGCTAGGAACAATGATTCTATCGACAACATATCAATACAACTATATATTTTGGAATTGATAATTAGACCTTGAATTGAGTTGAGAATCAGTGGGTTGATTTTGTTGTTGTTTGTTCCTACAATTGATTCTCTTGTAGTTACTTAATAGTTGATAGGTTAATCTATCATGTATGTCTTTATTCCATTATTGGAATAGATGTTGCATGACATATCATGTTGGTAAATTGGAAAATTTGGAATGTTTGAGTGTATTCTTGAGGAGAATTTTGTGTGAAATTTTGGAGTTTATGATGAATTTAATTATAGAGGTTGTTTTTGGTTTGAGTTTGATGTTAATTTTGAGATCAAGTTTTGTTGCCACCTTGTTGGGAAACCCTTGTTTTTAGCGATTTATTAGTCTTCCAGAGAAAAGGGAAAGAAAAGTGTTGCTTTATTTTTGGTTTTCACTTTTTGTTATTTGTGAACTATTGCTTGTATGATCTATTTGATGTTATGGATTATAGCCATGCACTTGAAAGTAGTTTTGTTATGAAAATTTTGTGTAGGATGGTGTTTGCCTTGCTTAATGCAAATTATCATGTGGTTTTATATGTCGTGCATGTGGGCTTACCCTGATAGTGTCCTTTTGAGTTTTGTTGTTTTATAAGGGGAGTGGCTTTCAATGGGGGCCGAGACCCGGAAGTGGTCTCAGGGTAACTCATTGGAAGTTTGTTAATCAAGTGAAAACGATAATATTTATTTAGGGGTTTTGGATAGAATCACACATTAACAAGATATAAGTGAATGCCTCACTCATGACTCAAGTGCTTGTATGGGCTTGGGATGAGTTGAGAAGGCCTGGAATGGCGAAATCATTGTCTTGTCCTTATGAAAGATAATCGATGCCGCATTGGATAGTATGTGGGGCCAGGTTTCGTAAGAGGTCACCAGGGTAACCCAAGTTGGGGGCCGGGACCTAGGAAGATTCGCCAGGGTAACCCATGCAACTTTGCGATGACACTCTTCCTTTAACAACTATGTATGCTTGTTTCCCTCTATGTTATTCTTGGGTCTCTAGAAGCACATGTTGGCATTTGTATGTTGATGTTTATTTGGTTATTCCTTATGTTGGACACAACTTGTGTTGGTTATATTTTGTGCTGAGATTTCCTTATGTTATTGTGGTTCTTGTTATGGAGTCTTGTATCCCTGTTTTGAATGATGGTTTAGTTGGGGTTTCTTCTTGTCATCTCTTAGCACGGGGGGTGGGCCTTCGGGTCCACGTGGTTGGGTGGAACGTGCTATGCACCCCATTGGGTCCCCAACCGTCGATCGTGAAATGCGAAATTGTACCTTGCAGAGATTCCTGAGTTGATCCAGAATTGAATCCAGTATTGCAGCTTTGTACTCTTTCATTTCAAATGTAACATTCTATTGTATTGTATATTCCCCATTCATGTTGGGAAACGACATTGTAATATTGGAACCCTTGATTAATATATTAACCATGTTCATGTTATCTTATGATTATTGGTGTATACTTACCATCCATGTGATGTAATGATGTTGTTGTGAAAAGTAATGCAGTCTTGTAAAACCCGAGGGATTTGTTATATGTAGATTCATGTTTAGTTTCATATCATGTAATGTATGATTATTATGATGTATATTAATACCTTTTTTTTAAAAAAAATTGGTGCCATAAATGCTAGATGTAATGTATCCTTCGGGCTTGCTTGGCGGGGCATTACAATTTTAGAGGTGTTTGAGTCTTAGGAAGTCATATTTTTAGTCATTGTCAAATAATGTTTAAAATTGTTCCATATTGTAAAAATTGTCAAAAGTGCAAAATTATGTAGATGAAGTGTTATTAAGGTGTTTTGTCAACAAAATAATCAAAAGGTGGTTGAAATAACTGGTTTTGGTTGTAAATGTATAAATAAACCCTCCAAAACTCAAATTGGGGGTTGGAGACATTATTTTTTAAGTTTGATGAATGGCAACCTCATGTTTTCTATGCATTTTCTGATTTTTACATTGTTTTCAGGGTGAAGTTGTGCTTTGTATGGCCTGCTATGTACTCAAATAATTAATTATCATATATTTATGGAAATATCTCTATTTCTAGTTTCCAATTATTTTTGTCACATTGAATTTTATTGATTTTTTTTGAATATATGACTATTTTTGTGAGACTTCCTATTCTAACAATATTGTGTAGAATTTACAGTCTGAAAAATGTGATGGTACATATTGTAAAGTCTATATTTTGGATCTGAAACCAATTTTATTTTTTTACCATGTGAATATAATTTCATTTTCTTCAAGTCTCATCAAATTTCATTAATATTTGAATAAGTTATGACCATTTTTGTGAGGATTGGTCTCAACCCTACCTAGGGTTTGCAGTTTTGGGAAAAATGCAATAACTTTCTTTTCCACCATTGGATCTTCATTAAAATTGGAGGGAAGGTCTATAATTATGTTGTATTAAATCTCACTGGAGTGATTGACACCATTATTTATTTTGTGAAAGTTATTAATTACTATTCATTGCATTAAATTGTGGGTTGTCATGGCAATGTTTCCAATGTGATATACAATGCCTAATAGCATGTGTTATACAAAGATTGTTTTAGATTACTATTGAAGGTTTGTGAGATGTTTTTTTGAATATTCCTAGCTCTACATCATTATAGTCCTTTTGACTAGGTCATTAATTAGCAACTATTGCTTTAATCAAGTCAACATCCATATAGACATTTGGTACAATTAAATTTCCTAGGTCAAAGTTCCAAGGGTTTCTTAATAGGATACCCATATTTTTATTACTGAACCAACTATAAAAAAATTCCCATCTAGTGTAAGGAAATTTAGCATCCCTAATAGAACATCTTCTATCGAATAGAACCTCTGCTATTTGCATACCTCAGAGAATCGTTTGTCCTTTAGGTTTGTCACTGGTTGAGGGTGGCAATTGATCCATGAGGTCTTTATTTAAAGGTATTTTGGGAGAAGAAGCTTCCCCTTTAGATGAAATTTTTTTTATTTTAGGAGCCATAACAAGAGGTACTACAAGGCAAGGCTTTTGGTTTTTCTGAACAAGGCCTACAACTTTTGTGAGGGTTTGACATGAATTACACAAATGTAGAACTAATGAATTCTTCTTTATGAATGTTAAACCTTAAAATGTTGAACCAAGAAAACCCTAATAGACTTAAGCTCGAAAAACCATAACTTATCAATAATGTTGGAGAGAGGGAAACAATTCACTTACTAGTTTTCTTCACAAGCTGACAATCCTAGTTGCGACATTAGAAAATGTTGAGAAAACACAACATGAGCTCCTTAAGTGTGTTGAGTATATTTTAAAAAAATTATTATTCCTTCAAGACAAATGATTAATAATTATGCAGCTCCTTGCTTGGTTAGATAAATTTCCTTTTAGCTATTAAGGCTCGCTCGCATGAACTAGAACAACTCACAACTATATTTTGAATGCCAGTCGTTGATCCTTTTAGATTGTTAACCAATTGAAAATCAATATTTGACTAGATTATTATGAACGATCTAACTGTACACAGCCACAATACTTACCAAATGATAGGAGACCATATGGAACTTCTTATTTGCAATACGCGGGCTCCACCATTTCTTTGTCACTATAGTTATGATCCATGTGTCCTTTTCCCCTCACCCCCATGAGGCATAATTTATGTGAAACTTTCATTAATAGGGAGACATGGATATGTTGAGATTAGATCTCTTAGCTTCTTCATGCACACTCCTTAGTTATCCACAACTTCATCCTTCATATAACATCAACAACTCAAATTAAAAGATCTTTAAGCATGTACAATAAATCTGCAGTAGTAATGCAAATTTTATTTTGTATGCCCAGTGTGAAGTTTCTTAACTTAATATTTTCCCATGTGCCAATGCTTCTACATTCTTTGGATCACGCCATGTGGAAAACACCAACTTCCCCATTGGGAATTTGGTAGAGGAGATGGGGCCCACATGGGATAGCGGGGAGTAGTCAAAATTAATCCACATAACCTGCCATCTACCGTTGATTTTGTTGAAAACTCAACAATTCTATCCATCTAAAACCATTAGGCCCATTGCCAGAGAAGATACATGGCAACTGCCTGCCAACCTATGTGATTATTTTAATAGGAAAAAAGAACAAATGGGCACATGAAAAGCAATCTAGATGCAACCATCTCAATTAACTTCCATTGTAGATTTTCTTCAAAAACCACCTGTACACCTTACCCAAGACATCGGGCCCACCAATCATCCAAGATAGATGGCCTTTTCCCATGAGCCCATATGAATAAAATAATGTGAAACAAAATAGAATAGGTGTGTGGGGAAAGGTGGCGATCATCTACATGAATCAGTTGACAGCTAAAAATCATTATATTTGCATATGTTAGAAATTGTTAATCCTTTTTTAAAAAAAAGAGCCTAACTAGGTCAATCAGAGCATACCCACAACATAAAAGACTTAGGGCTTTTTAGTGGGAAGTATTTAGCCCAAATTAGGGAAAATTAAAACCATAGCCCAACATACATCAACTGGTAAAACAAGACTAAAGGGTCAGTTACTCAATGGTTTTTGATGGCATAAATCATAACTTAAAAGACTAATAACCGACACAAGGGGTCAACCAAGAAATAAAACCTTGGTGAGGATATGATTCAAAGGGTTTTTCAAATCAGACCTAAATAAACTAAAACCATTACACAATGACATGAGAAAAAACCATAGCTTTGCAAAAATAAGAAAAACTTTGGATATGGAACATGGGATTTTTTTTAATGAGTTCCATCACATTGCAAAGCTTGGAAGATACTTAGCACTCGACAAGTCCCACCTGATATTGAGAACCAAGCATAGGGCAAAGATAAATATTTTGTCTAAATCTTTGCATCCTGAACACATTATGGACAATGCAATTCTATGTTTTGAAGTAGTGCATACCTCCATCTCTCAGTAGGAGACATATTGTGTGGAAATGTTGGTAGATGAAGAAGATACAAGCGATCAGACTCCCGAAGAAGAGGTGCTACTCAACCAATTTATTGACTATAATCCGTTCAACAACTTTCATGCAATGGGGCTAGGCCCCTATGTGATTTTCGATGATGATCAGGTCTTTCCAAAATTGATGAAGGATTGGGAAGAATATGATGATCTGGGCAATAATCGTCTATGGACCATGTATTTTGATGGTGGAAAATGTAAAGCTGGCTCTTGAGTGGGTTTCTGACTAGTAGCTCTGATAGGATCAGAGACCCTCAAATCTTACTACTTTCAATTTTCATGCTTGAACAATGATGTTGAATATGAGGCCTTGGTCCATGGTTTAATCCTTGCAAAAAAAATGGGTGTAAAGAGAGTACAAGATTTCAAAGATTCAGAGTTAGTGGTGAGCTAGGTCCATGGACAAGAAAATACAAAAAAAATGAGGATAAAGTCATACAGACATCATATTTGGGACCTAATCAAAAGCTTTGAAGCCTTCAACATACAGGTTATTCCCTTATCTCAAAACAGTGACACTAATTAGATGGATTGTTTGGTTCATAGTTTGAACTAATGTCTGATTCAACCAAATAGGATGTGGTACAAGTCATTGTTTGACCTTCAATTCCTGAAAATGATCAAAACTAAAAAAAATTGATGATGACATTAAAATTGTTGCATTCATAAAGAAAGAAGGAACATTTTCTGACTATTCGCCACTAGGAGAAGAATTTCCCAAAGAGCATGTCATCCAGTTAAAAGGGAAAAAGATTCCTTGAGGATTAATTTCCCTTAAAAATCTCTTTGATTGTGAATATGTGAGAAATGACAAGAAAAGGTTCACTATAGATGCTAGGGATTATGAAGAGCTTGATGTCAGAAGTGACAAAAAGCTAAAATTTGGAAGGGAAGTTCCCCAAAAGGACAAGAAAAGACTGAAGGATCTATACTTCAAATATGATAGAGTTATTCCCTAGACCTATGATGATCTTAGAGGGTATGACATGGGCATAATTCAACATTCCATTAAGTTGGCAGAAGGGTCTAAACCCGTCTAACAAAAGAAAAGGCTAGTCAATCCAAAGGTTGAGATGTTAATGGCACAAAAGCTCACAAAATTATTTGAGTCAAGAATCATATATCTAATCAAGCATTCCACTTGGTTTTCAAATCTAGTACTAGTCTAAAAAAATAATGGAGATATTAGTCTTTTTGTTGATTTTCGAGATTTGAATAAATACTCGCTAAAGGGTATGTGCAAGATCATGATGGGCTAAAAAGTGGCAATGTGATGGGTATGTGTAGGGTATGTGGCTGATGATTTTTTTTACCCAAAATTGATGAAACAAAAAGGGTTTTTAAAGGAGATTCTCAAATTTCCACCAATATAAATTATGCTTTACTTTGAATTTAATAAATTATTATTATTTATTTTCTATTTGAATTATGACTAAAGTTCAGATTGATAGGATGATTGAAAAAAATCTATAGCTTTCAAACGGTACCACATTTTTTGAATCCAAAACATGTGTCACATTCTATGATTCACTAATATAGGATTAAATAGAAAATTATGAATTTCATGAAGTTTTGACCAAGTTAAGGAGGTCAAACATATGAGTTTTTATATTTTTTAAAAGATGTAATAAAAAATTCATAATTAATTATTTAGTTGGAAAAAATTACAAAAAAATATGCATAACACCTGGACATGAGTCCTCTACTTATATCTAAAATATTATAAATAAATATTACTATTTCTTGTGGTTAGGGTGGTCAGATAGACACCTACTTCTTATTTTTTCCCTTAAATTTAAGTACTATTGCATTGAAATTTCAAATTTTCACTAAATAGATTTAAAAAAAAACCTAGTAGTTTAGAAACTACATTCAATTTGCTACAGATTCTATTCTTACATATTTTTGAAATAATATAGATAACTTGTTCAAATTTTTACGTCAAGTTGCATAACTCTAATTTTTTTGAATTTTTCACCACTTAAGGGTTTGTTTTTTCCATGATGATCCTACACATACCCTAAAAGACCATTACCTCTTGCCAAATTGATGGAGTAGATTCTACAAATTGTGGCTGGATCAAAGATGTTTTTATTGCAGGATGGTTTCTCAAGCTATAACCAAATATATGTGAAGGAAGTCAATCAACATAAGACAATGGGTATGTGCAGGATCATGATGGGCCAAAAACTGGCAATATGATGGGTATGTGTAGGGTATGTGGCTAATGACCTTTTTTTACCCAAAAATGATGAAATGAAAAGGATTTCCAAAGGAGATTCTTAGCTTTCCACCAATATAAATTATACTTTATCTTGAATTTAATAAATAATTATTATTCATTTTCTATTTGAATTATGACTAAAGTCTTGATTGATAGGTTGATTGAAAAATATCTATAGCTTCCAAACGGTGTCACATTTTTTGAATCTGAAACATGAGTCACATTCTATGCTTTGCATAGTATAGGATTAAAAAAAAATTTATGAAGTTTTGACCAAGTTAAGGTGGTCACATACGATTTTTATATTTTTAAAAGTTGTAATAAAAATCCATAATTAATTATTTACTTGGAAAAAAATTACAATAAAATATGCATAACATTCAAACATGAGTCTTCTAGTTATATCTAAAATATTATAAAAAAATTACTATTTTATTGTGGTTAGGTGGTCTAAAAACACCCACTTCTTATTTTTTCCCTGAAATTTAAGTATTACTACATTGAAATTTCAAATTTTCACTAAATAGATTTTAAAAAAGAAAAACCTAGTAGTTTAGAAACTACAGTCAATTTGCTATAGATTCTATTCTTACATAGTTTTGAAATAATATAGATAACTTATTCAAATTTTTACGTCAAGTTGCCTAACTCTATTTTTTTTTAATGTTTCACCACTTAAGGGCCTGTTTTATTTGTGATGATCCTACGCATACCCTAAAAGACCATTACCCCTTGCCATTGATGGAGCAAATTTTGCAGATTGTTGTTGGATCAGAGATGTTTTCATTGTAGGATGGTTTCTAGAGCTATAACCAAATATATGTGAAGGAATTCGATCAACATAAGACAGTGGGTATGTGCAGGATCATGATGGGCCAAAAAGTGGCAATATGATGGGTATGTGTAGGGTATGTGGCTGGCGACCTTTTTTTACCCAAAATTGATGAAATGAAAAGGGATTTTTAAAGGATATTCTTAACTTTCCACCAATATAAATTATACTTTAATTTGAATTTAATAAATAATTATTATTCATTCTCTATTTGAATTATGACTAAAGTTCTGATTGATAGGTTGATTGAAAAACATCTATAGCTTCCAAATGGTATCACATTTTTTGAATATAAAATATGAGTCACATTCTATGCTTCACACACTATAGGATTTTAAAAAAAAAATCATGAAGTTTTGACCAAGTTAAGGTGGGTAGACATACAAGCTTTTATATTCTTAAAAAGTTATAATAAAAAAATCATAATTAATTATTTACTTGGACAAAAACTACAAAAATATATGCATGACATTAGGACATGAGTCCTCTACTTATATCTAAAATTGTATAAAAAAATATTATCGTTTTATTGTGGTTAGGGTGGTCAGAAAGACACCTACTTTTTTTTCCTTGACATTTAAGTACTACTGCATTGAAATTACAATTTTTCACCAAATAGATTTAAAAATAAATAAATAAACCTAGTAGTTTAGAAACTACATTCAATTTGATACAGATCTTATTCTTACATATTTTTTATATAATATAGATAACTTATTCAAATTTTAATGTCAAGTTTCCTAACTCTGATTTTTTTGAATTTTTCTTCACTTAAGGGTTTTTTTTTCCATGATGATCCTGCACATACCCCAATGTTTACCACTAAGTGGAGAACATTTGCATATTTAAAAATGTCATTCAAACTTTTAAATGCTGGTGCGACCTTTGAACGAGTAATGGATATTATTTTCAAGGGATTGATCAACCTGGTCATCTTAATATATCAAGATGACCTGATGGTCTTTTAAAATTTGAAAGATGGTCACTTTGATCATCTAGAGAAGGTTTTCTAGAAATTCCAACAATTCAGGATTTCTTTGAATCTCAAAAAATGTGTTTTCAGAGTACCTCAGGGAAAGTTACTAGGCTTTGTAGTATCAAGGAGGGAATAGAAATATACCTCAAAAGGGTTAGGTCTATAATGGAATTACCCCTACCAATGAACCAAAAGGGACTGCAATATTTTCTAGGAAAGATCAATTTTATCATCAAATTCATATCATATTTCATAGGCATTGCAAGACAAGTTATGCAGATGCTTAAGAAAAACCTAATTTTCAAATGGACCGCCAAAGGTAAAGAAACTTTTGAGTAGCTAAATATAGCCATCTCTACAACCCCAATATTGGTCAACCCTAAATTTTCTAAAGACTTTCTACTCTATGTGTATAGTGGCCAACATAGCATAGCTTTCGTACTCACTCAAAAGTGTGAAAAAGATAATGGAGAGCATCCTATTGCATTCCATTCAAGAACCCTTAAAGTTTATGAAGGTAGGTATAATTTTGTAGAAAAGAAATCTTTCTCTATTTTTAAAATCTTAAGGAATTTATGACACTTGGTGTCGGCCAACAAGATCACTATACTCGTAGCACATCCTAGTGTGCGGGAATATATAATAAAAGGAGAGATAATAGAAAAGAGGGAAAATTGGATCACTAAGATCTTAGAGTATGATGTGGACATTAGACCAACCAACCTAGTTTAGGCAAGAGGTCTGTGTGAATACATTGCATAGGAATCAAGTCTCATAGTTGAAGAAGAAACCGATTAGGTCTACTTGAACCAATTCAAATATGATAAATCTTGGGTGGCTAATCAGACACACTATATGCAAAAGGGGTACTACTTGACCAACCTTATGTTCCATAAAAGGTGATACTACTAATTACAAGGCATTAGGTATGTATTAATTGAGTGTGTATTATTCAAAAGAAATTATAATGGTGTATTGTTCCAATTTTTAGACAAGCTACATGAAAAAGAGTTCTCAATGAGTTTCATCACAGTCTTGAGGGTGGACATTTCTCCAACAGGAATACCACTTTAAAGATAATGTGAGTAGAATATTATTGGACCTTTATGTTTTCTGTAGCACACCATCTGATGCAAAAGTGTACCCAATGATATTTTTTTGTTGGAAAAAGAAAGAATTCCGCTTTACCCCTAAGCCTAATTGTAACCAAGTGAAACATAGATTTTTGGCACCTACTTGCTTTCTATCACTCCTAGGGTTTTTCACCTAGAAGGAGAAAGGTGGGCCAAAAATGCTTATGTTCTCATTAGAAGAAATGAAAAAGGGGTGTGAAGTGTGTGTGTGTGTGTGTGGATGTGTTTAAATCTTGAGAACTTAATCAAAATGCAGATTAAGGAATGTATTATAACATAATGCAAAAGTGTTGGAAAACACAATGTGTATTCAAACTATTTGACTAGGAATGTAAACAAATTGTAACAAAAAATAACCCAATTGAAGATATGAACCTATAAGTTGGAAGAGGCTAGAATGACGCTTTGAACACTTGCAAAAGACACCAAAAATGCTCACTGGGACTTATTCACCATCCTGGGTGAATGAGTCATATTTTTGCCAAAAAGTGTCGAAACCAGTTTTGAGAAATTGGGTATCCAAATCTACAAAAATCACTATTCAAGCCTAGAAATAGGATTGATTCACCAACAATGGAAAATGATTTCTCTTCTAGAAAATAGAGAATTCTAGATAGGATTTTGTGGCTTATGATCTACAATTCTATTTATGAAGATTCCTCGGATCTTAATCTACAAAACTCAACATGTAGACTCTCTCCAAGCTTGAAATAGGGCATGAAACACCTTAAATGAGTTTGATGAGATATATACAAATTTTCTCACCTTTCCATTTGATAAATCAACATACAAAAACACATGCAAAGGGGAAAAGGTGTTGAAGGTTAAGATATAGGGGTTTCCCTTGGTCAAACTCCTTTTAGGTAATTAAATCAAATGGTGAAATAAAGTAATGAAACATGAAAAAATGGAGTTTATTACCTTGTCATGATGACTTGATCTTGAAATTCTATAGCAATGGAGGAAGATTCAACCCTTCAATGTCCTTAGAAGCTTACTTGATGACTTGCAATTACAAACCCTAAGTTGTTTGGCTTGAGATGGAAGATTGGTGGATGCATATGTGAATTAAGTTAATGGATGAATATATGTAAAACTGAGTTTAGATATGTAGTTTTATAGGAAATTCACCTATTTTACTTGTTAATACCTCATCACAAGCCGACATGAAGCAAAATTAAACTCAAATTTCACTTTTTTCCCACTCAAAGGTCAAAATGGGGCCAAATGGGACTCATTCACAACACATGGAAAATGGGTCCCACCTAGATGGGACTAATTCACCATGCATGGAGAATGGGTCCCATAGGGGCTATTTTGACAGCTCAGATGCCAAGGAATAAGGAAATAAGATCTAAAATGCAATCTTATTAGGTATTTGATCAATTTGAACCTTGGGATGCACAATATGGGTTACTAGGGGCCTATTAATGATGATTTAAATATCGAATAGGGCTTGGGACACAAAAATTGATGTGAAAGTGTGATTAAATTTACTTTTCAACACTAAAATGAGGTCCACGTAGCCTAGGAATGCACAAGAACCAATGTGAATGTGAAAGACACATTACAACACTAGTTTATCATTAATTTAAAATTAAGAACCTTTTAGATTGATCTAATAATGTTATTAAACATATTTTATAATCTTTAATTAGGAAGAAATAGGTTAATTAAGTCTAGAAAAGTACGAAAGTCCTTTACAAGACTTTACAACACCTTTAGAAGATGTTATTAAAAGCATGTTATGCGATTTGCAAGGGTCCACAACCTAGTGTGGATGCATAAAATGCCCCACAACACCTGAATAAAGGCCTCATCAAGTCCATTTTATCATGAATTAATCCCATGTCAATTAAAGGGTCCATTTTTCTATGGCACACCAAGGAACCCTTTGCTCAATGGGGTTTGGATTTTATTGGAATGATAAATCCTATTTCTAGTGCTTGACACAAGTGAATCCTCACAGTGACCGACTACTTCACAAGATGGAAACAGGTTGTAGCCCTAAAGAATGCCACAAAGGGGGAAATTGTCAATTTCCTTGAAGAGCTAGTAGCTAGATTTGGCCCACCCAAGACCACCATCTCCAACAATGCCCAAGCTTTTGTAGGATCATGGATTTGTCATATTTTCCTATTAGACATGAAATTTTCCTTAAAAATTCAATGAATTACTATCCACAAGGAAATGGGCTAGTAGAGTCAACTAACAAAAACCTAATTAGGTTAATCAAGTGCATTGGGTTAGAATGACAAAGGGATTGACACAAGCATCTACAAGTTGCTTTGTGGGGGGACCAAATTACTCCCAAGAAAAATTTGAATACCTCCCCTTATGAATTGGTGTATAGAAAAGAGGTAGTGTTACCCATTTCCATAGAAATTCCTACTTTACAACTACTGAAAGCCCTGGAAATTGAAGAAAATGGCGGAATGGAAGTATGGCTAGCGAAACTCCTCCAACTAGAGGAAGATAGAGAAAAATCTTATGAAGCCATGATCAACTGTCAACAAATAGTAAAGTGATGGTTTGAAAAAAAATACCTCTAACCCAGAATTCCAAGAGGGGAGCTTAGTGCTAAAGTATGATGAATGTACTGCAAAACCAAGGCAACACACAAATTTTGAAGTGCTCTAGAAAGGACCCTTATGAATTAGCACCTACAAGGAAAAGTAATGCATACGAACTTAAATATATTGAAGGAAGCACTTTAGATATACTGGTGAATAGTATTTATTTGAATATTTTCTATTAAAGTACACAGTTCTTTAAAAAATTTAATAGTTATGTACCATATGCAAATTTTTTATAAATATGTTTTAAATTTTGAGAAAAATCCATCAAAGAATAACATAGAAGAAAAAAAAAGTTGTATTATATTATATTCATAAAAAATTTACAATGTAATACAAATCTTGAGGCTCAAACATGAGGCTCTCTTGAGTAAACCAAAAAGGAGTTGCAGAGCAAAAGGATGCAAAAAGAAGGCAACGTGCAAAAAAAATAAAGAAAAGCCTCCAACTATTTTTTAGGAAGTCAAAAAGAGCTCGTTATCAAGTTCTTCTTCTCCTTGTCTGTCAAGGCACAAAAGGGGGCTAAAAACATAGCACCTGTGGGATCCACATGACACAAACCCAATACCTACATGTTGTGACTACAAATTTGAAGTGCTTCCTCTAGGAAAGCCCCAGAACACACTCCATTCCATACTCCCACAGTAGATAGGTAGTCACTAGTTGGGAAGAGAAACAGTGCATCTCAAGGTCCATGGTGTGAAAGTTAGAAAGGAAGGGCAACTAGGGTACATCTATGCCAAATTCGATGTTCCTACAGAGATCCATGGTGTTCGAGATACCAATGCTAGGGATGGCCACTTGCACTATCTCACCAATCCCTTCTATTAGTGAAGCATCGAACATTTGGTGGCACAACTCAATTATCATGGGTTTGGCCACATTCAGGTCAAGCAGTAAGGCCACGAAGTGAGAAAGGACATTGCAATTACTTTGGAGCTAGTTCTCATTGTTAATGAGGTCCTGGCCACCTACCCACCTGAATGCAACTATGGAAGGTGGTCGCATTTCTTCACCAAGAACTTAATTTGGTCACTAGTGACTTCTCCTATAAAGCAATATTGTGGCCTCCATTGGAGGATCCGAATAGGAGTACCTAAGCTAGTAGACATTATGAGAGAGAAGAAAATTATGGAAGAATGGAAGACAACAGATAGCTTGCTAAAATTAAAAGACTATATTTTCAAATGAATATTACATAAGGTGGCATACCTATATATATAAAAGTTAAGCCAACGAACCCAACCAATGAAAGGTCTATTTTTGGCTGGACGACAATGAGAAAATATCAAAGAAAAATGGATAAAGGTAAATAAATCATATGGAGGATCTAACAAAATGTCTTCAGAAATAAATTTGGGTGTTGGGAGTAAATGGTCTCGTATGCCAATTGTTGACATGTTTCCTTTGCCATCATTAGCACCAGCTAGCTTATTAATGAGAAAATACATGAATTAACAGGTTAAGTTCTCACAAATTATTGGTCACATATTTTCAAGAGTACCTTGCATCACTTCAGCATGTTTCACATACAAAAAAGCATGCACTTCAATGCAATGAGTTTATCTGTAAAAGAGGCAGCGCGGAGAATGTACTAATTCCATTCTCATGGCATTTTCAACATTCCCAAGGGATACAGATCTCAAATCCACACATATCACCTCTGTGGTAGCATTTAATGGACCAACAATAATGACGTAGCCTTAACAGCATGTACAAGCAAGGAAATTAATTGCACTCAAAAGTAGGTTTTTCTAAAGAAGCAAAGGAAAGTGGCCATTTTTGTTAAGGGAGTTCTTTGGAACTTCCTAATATAGCCACGGTAGAACCATCAACCTCTAGTATAAAAGTTGTAACTTCAAGCAAAAGGCTTGGTTATGTCAATATTTTTAGGTGCAATTCATTTTCCAATGCTCCAGTAGTTGAGGAGTGGCCTTTTGAATTTTTTTAGAAGGTGCTTCCTGATAGACACATCCTAAGAGAGGCGGTGCGAGATATAGCTGACAATTTTTTCAACCCCAGGTTGTTAGCTAACAATAAATTTTTTTGGGAAGGTGTGTTTCAAAGAATGGTGGAGCATGGGCCATCAGAAGGTTTTGCATATCAGCTCTAGAATTGTAGTCTACCACAGTTCATATTGTCGGTCGTACATCCATGGCTGGAGTTGTTCAATGCATGTGCCAAAAGATTCAACATGAGGACAAAATCCATTGAGGGCAGCAAGATTAAAGTTACTATTTCTGCAGAGGCCATACGATATATATTGTGTATCCTATGACTTGGGGTGGTGAACATTTTGATGAAGAAAAAATGGATTCCTTCGGGGAAGAAATGGGTATGTACAGGATCATGATGGGCCAAAAAGTGGCGATATGATGCGTATTTATAGGGTATGTGGTTGAAGAATTTTATTTTACCCAAAATTGATGAAATGAAAAAGGTTTTTAAAGGAGATTCTCATCTTTCCACCAATATAAATTATGATTTACTTTTAATTTAATAAATAATTATTATTAATTTTCTATTTGAATTATGACTAAAGTCTTGATTGATAGGATGATTGAAAAACATCTATAGCTTTCAAACGATGTCACATTTTTGGAATCCAACACATGCATCACATTCTATGCTTTGCATAATATAGGATTAAAAAAAGAAAAATTGAATTTCATGAAGTTTTGACCAAGTTAAGGTGGTCAGACATACAAGTTTTTATTATTTTTAAAAGTTGTAATAAAAAATTCATTATTAATTATTTACTTGGAAAAAAATTACAAAAAAATATGCATCACATCCAAACATGAGTCCTCTACTTATTTCTAAAATATTATAAAAAATATTATCATTTTATTGTGGTTAGGGTGGTTAGACAGACACTTCTTATTTTTTCCCTGAAATTTAAGTACTACTACATTGAAACTTCAAATTTTCACCAAATAGATTTTAAAAAAAAAAAAAAACCTAGTAGTTTAGAAACTAAATTCATTTTTCTATAGATTCTATTCTTACATATTTTTGAAAGAATATAGATAACTTATTCAAATTTTTACGTCAAGTTGCCTAACTTTGATTTTTCTGAATTTTTTGACACTTAAGGGCCTATTTTTTCCATGATGATCCTGCACATACCCAAATGGCTAAGGAATTTTTTTTTGTGAGGATGAGGCAAAGGAATGACCAAAGAGAGGTCACCTCATTTTTCCTCTTTCACATAGGATATTCAAGAAAGACACATAGTCTATGTTCTTCATGATGGCTTGAGATTTTGGCCTTGATAACTTTGAGGAGGTTAATCCTTTTCAATTTGGCCTAGATTTTGCATTCAAAAGGGAAAAGAACCAAAGGTACTATGATTTTGATGAGGTGATAGCTACAAACATGCTAGAACAACTGAAGAATTATAGTACTGAGTCTAAATTCGGGTATTCTTCTTTCTTGACTCATTTAGTTTTGCATCAAAATTTTGAGTGGTTGGAGAGGAATGTACCAATGTCTAAGTTGTATGTAAGGGGTTGTCCCAGCCAATTTCTATGTGGACCCATGTACTTTAAAAAATAGGGGATTATTACAGGTTTGTAGATCATTTTTTGAGGCCATTGCTTCAAGATTTTTTGCCACACCCTATTGGTCATTTGTCTCTCGAGGTCATACAATAGATGGAAGATCTACTGACCCTGATGGATTATTTCATGGGTAAGGATTTCACATTTATCAGATTTCATTATTTTGCTAAGGAGCCTTTCCAACTCCCCATATTTGTAACAAATAGAGTTTTTGCATTGGAAGCATGCCATTAGGTAACCATTGTGGACAATGTCTATGCAACAGAAGAAATAAAACAAATATATATTCATTTCCCCTCTCAATTGCTAATAGTTAGGTAACACTGAATAAGTGGAAGGCTGAGGGTGAGCTCACTAATTTACTAGCAGCCTTAGGCTTATTTCTCATTTCTAACAAGTGGGACTATAACCCAATAAGGCACTTCAGTTTGAAACATGAGAATTAGGAATATTTTGAGAGAAGGAGGAATCCAACTCAAGAAGGTTGAAGATATTGTAGACACGTAAAATATATTGATTGACATCGTGCATTCGATCCTAACTCACTAACATTATTTCTTCCTAAATCATCCCCCGGTCTAACCATTTAATCAAATTCCCCTATCTGATTAAATTCATCAATATTCGTCTCTTAATTAAATAAAACATTTTTTCTAATTAAGTCACTTTATCTTGTTAATTAAATCAATCCATCTGATCTAATTATCCCTACTTAATTGAATAATCAATTTATTTGATTAAATCTCTAAAGTCTCTATTAAATTAAATAAATTAAAACCTTATTTTATTTAATCTAACATCATCCTTTAATTAAATAAATCAAAATCTTTATTTAATTAGCCTCTTATCACATTCCCTCTTATTTGATTTAAATAAACCCATAAATCTAAGTCAAATAAGTCACATCATCTAATCTCCTATTAAATTAATTAACCCTTGATTAATTTAATCTAATCATGTCACATCCTCTAGATAATGCAAGTTGCACATGAAAATAGATTTAATTCATTTATTAAATCCTATTTTCCCTCACATGGCATCTTTTGGAATATTCTCTCAATTTGAATTCAAAATTCCAAGTCAACATGTACATCCAACAAGGCAATAAATTCATCTTACATGTCCTTTTCCTTGAGCCAAGTGGCATTTATTGCATTTTCCCTTCCCTCTTACATGTCATTTCAACAAATTTGAATTTCAAATATTGGCATTTATTGGCACAAACCCCAAATCTTGCACATCCCTCATCCATTCATGGCTTGACAAGTGGCACCATATCATTGGATGAAAGTTAGTCCCACATTGCTCAAATTTGGGCTTTCATCCATCTTGAAATCATATAAATGAAAGGCTCATATCCTCATTTCATCATCCACAAACATTGCAAAGTTACCATGCTAAAATACTTAGCCATTCTCATCCATCATTCGAATTCCTAGTTAGGCTTTTTTGTAGATTTGGCTTGGAGTTCTCATCTTTTGTCAAAGTGGATGAACATCATCTTCAACACATCAAGATTTCATCATAGGGATTGGGAAAGGGCCAATTTTCACATCAAATTGGCACTAATTCCCCCATGGGATCAAGTGTTTGCTATTTAAATTAGGATTTCATCTTTGGTTTATCATTTGTATTGTGTTCTTGCTTATTTTCTTTCCTATTTTGAGTTTGCAAATGGATTCCATGGGGAATCCTTGTTTATACTTGAAATATCTAACTTAAGGTGTTTAATCTCTTTGTTTTGTAGGTACATAGACTGGGGGTTCACAGATATATATTGACTTGGATAGCATCCCACTCAGGCAACCAAAATAGCTAAGTTTCTATGAGTCGCAAGTAGAGTATCAGAGGAAGGTCTTGATTGGAAAACCCCTCAACACACAATTGAAGTGTAGGGGATGGTTAGAAAGGAAAAAGGAATATTTCTCGAGATTCCGACAGGAGATGAGATGCCCAAGTGCCTCGTTCGATAACTTTCAACCACACGATGAGGAATTTGAAGACATTTATGATTGAGAGGCTAACTCCAAAAACAACAATCCATAGACCATATATTAAATTGACAAAGAATAAGTTCTACATTGGGATTCTCGGCCTTGAGACTCCACTTCTTAGCCTTGAGAATCTAATAGTCAAAAAGACTTGAAGTGAAGGGAATCACAAGCTCCATCTTCCCCTAGTGCCTGAAGTAACGCAAAAAGGCCCTGACGTTCCCCAAAAGTGTCTGTTGTGGTCATCGAAGGACAAGTTTTAGAAGGGTCAGCTGCTAGAGGATTGAAATGTACTAGTTTTGGTTGTGCAAAGAGAAGATAGGTTAAATATCTAAGCACACCCGATGTACCAACCCAAGGAGAAGAAGAAGCCGAGTCTACCCTACAAAATTTTCTAGCAACTATAGCCTAGGTAATTTTTTCTCCCCCTTTTCTTCATTTCTTTACATCTCTAATTACTCCTCTACCTCCTCCTATGGAAGGGAACCCTCCATCCTTGGACCTTCAGCTGATAATATTAAATACACCCCCTACCACTTTTAATTTCAAGGGCCCCTATTGAAATAGTTGAAATTTTCATGTTACCTATTACTCCTAGCCCATCTGCTTCGAAGAAGGCACCTCTCCTTCAACTCATTTCTCTATTCACCCTGACTAGTCTTTCCCCTGCCCAATCTCAATTTGGTGTCCCACCCTTTTCCATGATAATGCTTCCTTTTGTGTCCCTACATGATCACACATCTAAAATCTCCCCTTCTATTACCATTTTTGAACTCTCTCCTAGTGCTTCCATAGCTGCATAAAGCATCAATTTCCTTCAAACTATCCAAGGCCATTTCAATGCTACCTAGTAGGCTCAATTGACTAGAAAGAAAACAATATTCTTAAATAATGCCAAGTTTCCTACCACCAAGAAGATTGAAGATTACTTCAATGAAGAGTGGAACTCTTTTCTAATCACTACCATGAAGTTGCTCTGGCCAATCCTGAAGGCTAGATGTAGATGGAGGATTATGGCATCCATTCTATGGATCTCGATTTGAATGAAACTTTCCCAAACGACAAAGTGGTGCTAGCTAAGGTCACTCAGAAGGTGGTATATGTGGACTATGAGAGGCTAGACAAAAAGTTGAAGAAGCACGAGGTAGAGTTGGTAAATGTGAAGGAAACTATGAGCAAGATGTATAATGAGATATGAGACAAAGACATTGAGATGACCCATGTAAAGAAAATTCAAGGTCAGCAAGGAGAAACATCTAAGTTGCTTGTAGAATCTTGGAGTGAATAGGTTCAACTTTATGCTGAAATTAAAAAATTGAAAGGTGAGTTGGTTGTTGAGCGCCAAACTAATTAGAGCATCAAAACACTTAAGAAAGTATGAAAAGAGAGTTGGATGGTGTCTTATTTCAAACTTATGATGATCTTTGGAAGGCCTGTGTAGAGGAAAATGAGTCAAAATAGGAGATCAAAAGGATGAGCTCAGAACTGATAAATACCCTCAAAGAAAGAAGGAAAATAAAGGAAAGCACAAGAGCAAGAGAAGGTCAATTTAACTAGGGCTAATTTTTGCACAAGGATCTAAATCCCTACCAATAATGAAGAAGTTGATAGCCACACATTGGGAGCGGATCACAATTACTATTGTCGTTGTCGGCCCCACTATACAATTTTTAAGAGATGTTTGGAAATTGAATGATAAGGTTAGCTTGATGGATGCTCACTTTGTGCAAACATGTTCACCCTGACTGGTGGAATCATAAATCTTCATTTCCAAGTTTTGTGTAGCCATTGATAAGGCCCTAAAAAGTGCAAGGATTCCTGATCGAAGGGTCACCTCCATCAAAGCGAATGAGATTGTCAATTGCTACAATATAGCAGCAAAATTCAAGGAATGTCAGACGGTGCTAAAAAAATAGGTCAATGAAGTCAAGAAATATTTTAGTGTCCTTGTCAATTTCAAGCTTCCCCCTCTTCTTTCACTAGATAGAGATGTGTTGATAGTGTAGCAAGTCATAGACGCAATCCAAGATAAGGTTCAAACTTCTACAAAACTCCCATGCTCAAGTGCAATGCCCATGGTTGATGTTATTGAGTGTAATATTTTTCCTCTTTCTCGACTCTACTATCACCTTGGAGTGATTTCTTCCATATGGGAGTTATCTCTTTCAAAGAAGTTTTCGAGCTAGAACAAAGATACATCATATCTGCACTCTTGTCCTACCGATAGATGTAGATTGGGAGGAGCAAAATTCCACTTTCCTCAAACTCCAAGAATTACCAGAGGGCTAGATTTGTGCCTCCACAAGTGAAGACCCCCTATGAGTCACCACAACTGTGAAGCATTTTTTCCTTGATCATTTTGATTTTTGTCTTGTTTGATGTTTTTCAGTTTTGGATATGCCCACGCTCAAGTAGAGTTATCAGAAAGGTGTAGAATGTGCCACATGGTGGCTGCAGAGCTTTTAATTTTTTCCTTCCGTTTTGGGAGAGATTTGGGACACGTGTCAACTTGTCAGAGATTTTCTCAAGGAGCTATATTCATGAGCTCAAAATTTTCTACTTGCTTGACATGTCACTGTGAGCAGATTGCACTTCTTATGAAGTGATATATTTTGGGAGTTTGTTAGAGCTTTCTGACCTTTTTGTTTTCTTGGTTTTTAGTATGGAAGATTTTATTCGATGCCTTTGGGTGATGTGATTGGTCAATTGGACCTTTTGCAAAGTTGTTTTCTAGGATTTGATCATTTATAGGCCTTTATCTTTTCTAAATATCTAAAAAGCATTAATGTGGTAGCTGAGAATTGATGAGAAGATTTTTTTGACCTAACTAAAGATCTATGATCAGATCATGTGCCATCAAATACCAACATCTAGCAGTAATTACTTTTGTGTTGTGGTGGTAGTTTCTTCTTTCTGCAGCTATAAAAGAGAGGCAGTGACAAATAAAAGAGTTGGATTCCAAGTTTCAGTTTCATTTGCTGATGAAAAATTTCTTTAGCTTTCTTAGGATATAGAACTATTTTTAGAAGTAAGAGTTGGAGAATTACTTTTCTCTAGCATGTTATATATTTCAAGGCTCAAACTATTGTTGGATTCGTATCTGACCGTTGTTTTAAAGTTCATTTGATATTTGAAGCACAAATTGTTGAGGAGAAATCTTTGAGACTCTACATGTATTGTCTTTATCAAGCTTTCTTTCTTTATTTTTTTGGTTTGAATGAAATATTGTGTCTTGCAAGCTCAATTCAAATAGTTTAAGTGGCTGATTTCTATGTTGTATGCTTGTATGGTAGAATAATAACTTGTGAAAAATGGACTATGTCATTGGACTTCTCTATTTTTTTCTAAAGGGTTGGTTTTTTTATATTATGTTGTATCAAGAGAGAGATTTTATGCAATTTCTAAATATTTTTTGTCACCTTTAGAAATATTTATGTTTGATAGGACCTTAATGAGCATCATCTGTAGAAGGATTTGAAAATTTTCACTATGCTTGTTGTTAGCCTTTGTTGTTCATTCTCTTTCCAACAATGAAGGGTGGTGGAATTTTGTGTCTAATTATATCACTCATAGGAATGATTGTGTTTGAAATTTTGTAAAAGCATTGGCACATCACCATGTTATGTTTTATGTTTACATTTCCTTGTACTCTTTTCTTCAAACCCCAAAGAAGAGTTGGATTTCTATAAAAATCTTGGAGGTATTCAATGAGGCACAAGTCAGTCCCCCACTCACTGAATTTCCCATAAGACTATTGGAGAGGTGCAAGCTTTGATAATCAACACTATTAAACTTAGTTGGGATAGTAAAACAATTATGTATGTTTGATCAATGAATGTCTATACATGGTTGATGTAATAACTATCAACTACATATCAAGAAATATACAATAATGGATGAAATAAGGACAAATGTGTTAGAATGCATATAAAAATGGATGAGTTGTGTATACCTGGGTATGCACCTAGTTTCACATAGCATTGTATTCTGTCATTATATTAAATTGCATTAAAAGGTGAGGTAGACATTGACATAAAAAGTAAATGGGAATGAATGTGTATATTAAAATTTTAAAATTGTATTTCCCCTTCTTTAATGTGAATGTGAATCCTAAACTATCCATTCATCTAAAAGTAAATAAACACAAATAAAAGTGTAGGATATGGAAATGGGACCTCTAGTAGTTTTGGTCAATAAGGAAAAGACTTTGTTAAGTGACCTTCACAACATTATTGAGAAGGAAGAGATTTATTGGAAGAAGAGGACTATAAATCAATAGCTTCGTGAGGGGACAAGAATACTAGGTTTTTTCATATGTCTACCTCTAGAAAATGGAAGAGGAACTCCATTTTTGAATTAATCTCTAAGGATGGTTCTTCTCTGACCTCTAAGGTTTCTTAGGTTGATGTCAATTTCTTTCACAATCTTCTCAACCTTGCCATGACTAACCATCAAGCTAATGATCTTTTGGAGGTTATTCCTCACTCCATGTCGCTAAAGGATTTTTTATGGAAATATGTGCTTCAATTGATGAGATCGGGGATTTTTTATTTTCTCTTAGCCCTTTCAAGTCACTTAGGCCTGATGGTTTCCCTCCTCTCTTCATTCAAAAGTATTGGGATATTATCAGTCATAATGTTACCTTGGTTGTTAAAGAATTCCTTTCCTCTGGTAACATTCTCAAGGAGTTCAATAACACTTTCATTGTTCTCATTCCTAAACAATTTAGTGCCAATAGGTTGTTCGATTTTTATCACATAAGCCTTTGGAATACCTTCTAAAAAATCAACTTTGAACTGTTGGTCAATTATATTAAACCTTCTCTTGATAAGTTGATCCACCCAGCCTAGAAAGGCTTTGTTCTAGGTCATCAAATTATGGATGCCATCATGTTGGTCCATAAAACTATTGATTGCATGAGTAAGAGCAAAAAGGAAACTTTGGCCCTTAAGCTAGATATCTCTGAAGCCTATGATAAAGTGTCCATCACTTTTTTGTTTGAACTCCTACTAAGATTCAATTTCTCTGGAAAAATCTTAAAGCTTATTCAAGGAAGTATTACCCTCCCATGTTTTCAATGGTTCTTAATGGCACTCTACAAGGGATTTTTTTAGTATTTGGTGGTATCTGAAAAAGGGATCCCTTATCCCATTATCTCTTTATTTTGATGGTTGAAGTCCTTGATCGCAACATTATAAAAGGGGTCTTGAATGGTACTTTGGGTAGCTTTTCTTTATCATCTATTTCTCAACCAATTTATCATCAAAATTTTGTCAATGAAATGAATCTTTTAGGGGAAGCCACAATGGAAGAGGTGAAGGGATGGACCCATGTTCTTAAAAAGTTTGCTTCAACCTCATGCCAATGCATTAATCTTGCAAAAAGTGCTATTTTTTTTTAAATGTTCCTCCCAACTCCAGATCTCTAGGATTCTTAACTGCCAAATCCTTTCCTTCCGCTTGACATATGTCAGAATTTCCCTCATTGTTAACAAGGTTGCTAACTCTATGTGTTCCAACATAATTGAAAGAATCAATATAAAGATGGTGGCTTGGAAGGGTTCGCTTCTTAGCAATGTAGGTAAACTTCTTGTTATAAATTCCACTCTTCAAAGTTTCATTATGTACCTAATGTAATTTTTAATGCCCTCTTCATAGTTTGATAAGTTAGAATAGATTTAGACAAGGTTCTTCTAGTAAGGAATAGAAAAGAATAATCATTCCTACTTGGTGAATTGGAACACTGTGTACTCTAGGAAATTGTATAGTGGCCTAGACTTAAAAAAAACCAGATAAATGTGTTAATGTTACTGCAGCTTTAGGCTTCATACTTCCTTATTTATTTGTGATTATCTAATGGCAATATATCTCTAAGATGGCTGACCTAGTTCTTGTAGAGGTGCGACCTCTCTATCAATATGTATATATAGAAGGTCATTTCACTCCATTTGATCATCAAGCAAGTTTGATTATTCCTTCTCTCAAGTGTGATTTCTATCAAGAGCATATCCTTCCTTCTAGTGTGAATTTCTTTGAAGGAAGATTGTGAATCTTTACAAGTGCAGATTTGTGCTCAAGGAAGGGTAGACTGTTATCTATTGTTACAACCATTGTTGGTGTTGAATATTGGCCTTGTGTGTGGCCAAATTGTAAAGTGTATTGTTTCCATTACATATATATAAGAGATATATATTTGTTGTTGGGTTTTTCTCCCTCAAGAGGATGGTTTTCCCAAGGTATCTGTTGTGTTATTGTGTCTGATTTTTGAATTAAAATTGTGTCTCATTAATATGATCATAAAACTAACATGGTATCAGAGCGGGTTTGAAGTAAGATCTTGATCAGATTGTGCATTACAACGATACTCTCTTTCCTCTTTCTCATTGTTGATTAATTATATCTCTTCAAGATGGTGAACGGGTTGAAGATTGAGGATAGGCTTTAGGGAGCTTCAAACTTCACTTCATGAAGGTTCAAAATATTGCTTACCTTGGAAGAAAATGAGTTGTCTGAGTTCGTGGAAAGAAAATTTCTTGAGCCCACGGATGAGGAAGAGAAAGTTCAGTGGAAGAAGAAAAATATCAATGCAAAGAAGATGTTGGTTGATTCTGTAAAGGATCATATTGTTCCTATCATCTCTAAGATGAAGACGACAAGGGAGATGTTCAAGTCTTTGGAGATGTACAAAATCAAAAACATGAGTCAAGCTCTTGCACTGAAGCAACAACTCCATCATGTGAAAATGGTGAAAGGAGAATCATTTATTGCTTACTTCATGAGGATTTCAGAATTGAGAGATCAACTCTCTACAATTGGTCATATGATTGGGAGTCCTACATTCAAGGAATCAATGCAAGATCAAAAATTCCTAAGTTTGATCATTTGAGGGCCGAATACATTCAAGAACAGTCAAGGTTGGTGGCTAGAGGCATTGGTCAAAGTTCAAACGATGAAGAGATTCATGTTCTTTCCTCTCATTCTTCGAAGAAGAAAGGAAAAGGTGGAATAAAAGGATACTTTAAAAGAAATAGAGATAAGGAATCAAATGGTGGCCCCACATCCAAGAAGAAGAGAGACCTTTCCAAGATTCAATGCTTCAAGATGTGACAAGTATGGTCACTTTGCTAAAGAGTGTCCCTCTAGGTCTAGGCAGCAGGCTACCATAGCAGATGTTGGTGAAGTTTCTCCACATAAGGATTCTTGTGAGTACTTATTATATTTAGCCTTATTAAGCAACATACCTACTAAATCCAACATGTGGTTGATTGATAGTGGTGCCTCACACCACATCACTGGATTTCAGGCACATCTATCTAACTTGGTGGAGAGAGATTCTTGTGAACAAGTTATCATTGGAGATGATGCAAGCTACTCAGTGAAAGGAGTTGGGACCTCTACTCTTCACCTGGATTCCAACATTACCCTATAGCTGAATGATGTACTATTTGTTCCAGGCATCAAGAGAAACATTTTTTCCATTTTAGCCTTGGAAGACAAGGGATACCAAGTTGTATTTTCAAAGGGTAAAGTTCTTGTGTGGACAGTGAACTCAAGTATCAAGACCTCTTGTGTGATCGAAGTTCATCATGAGTGCCTCTATAGGCTTTGCACTCAACCACTTCAGGCATTGGTGCATGATTCCTCAGGCTTGTGTGATCTTTGGCATCGAAGATTGGATCACCTTCACTTTTGAGCCCTACCTATCATGGAGAAGATGGTCTTAGGCCTTCCAAAGTTTGATTAGGAGCAAAAAGGAACTTGCAAGGGCTGCGCTTTGGGTAAGAATACTAAAGGTACTTTTCATAGTAGAGAAATTAGATCCAAAAGTATTCTAGATCTCATTCACTCTGATTTATGTGGTCCAATGTTTGTTGCTTCTTCAAGTGGTTTCTTGTATTATATTCTTTTTATTGATGACTACTCTAGAAATACTTGGATTTACTTCTTGAAATCTAAGGAATCTGAGGAAGTATTAGAAAGGTTCAAGGAGTTCAAAGATTAGGTGGAAAATCTTTTAGGGAAGAAAATCAAAGTTCTAAGTTCTGATAATGGAGGAGAATACTTCTCTGGTAGCTTTCAAAAAAAAAATTGTTGAAGCTGGGATTAAGAGGGAGTTCACCGTCCCTTACAATCCTAAAAAAAAATTATGTTGCTAAATGGAAGAACAAGACTATTATGGAAGCAGCGAAAGCTATGATCCATGACCAAGATCTTCCAACATTCCTTTGGGCAGAAGCATCCAGGACAGTTGTTTATGTTCAGAACAGAAGTCCCCACCGAATCCTAGACAACATAACTCTTGAAGAAGCTTTTACTCGAAAGAAGCCAGAAGTAAGTCATTTGAGAATCTTTGGATTTTCTAGTTTATGTTCATGTTCCAAAGGAAAAGAGAACAAAGTTGGAGCCTTCTGGGAAGAGGGGGATATTTGTTGGTTATAGTGAGATAGCTAAAGCCTACAAAATCTACATCCCAGGCTAGAAATTGATCGAGATCAATAGAGATGTCACATTTGAGGAAGATGTTGCATTCAGGAGATCCAAGGGCACTCACATGGAGATTAATAATGAATAGTCTTCATAGGATATGGAAGTTGACCATGCTCCTCAGATTCAAAGGGAGGCTCCAGAACCAAAAGAAGAAGATGATCCAGTTGAGCCCTTGGAACCTATTGATGGGCCTACAAACATTGTGATTGGATGTAAGAGACCCCTTTGGGCAAGGAAAACAATGCAGGAGGTGGAAAGGTTTGTAGCTACAAAGGGAACCTTCAAAGAAAGCAAGAGACCTCATAGGTTTTCTAGTTATGTTGCTTTGATGAGCTAGATTATTGAGTTTGAACCTTCCAGTGTTGAGGAAGCTTCTAGTCAAGAAGTTTGGAAAGATGCTATGATAGAGGAGTATCAGTCAATTCTCAAGAATGATGTTTAGGAGATCGTTCCTAGACCTGAAGGAAAATCTATGGTATCTTCAAAATGGATCTTCAAGATCAAGCATGAAACTGATGGGGGCATTGAGAAATATAAGGAAAGATTTGTGGCTCAAGGGTTTTCATAGAAAGAGGGAGTTGACTATGCTCGATATATTTCTATTAGAACCATCATTTTCATTGCTGCATCTAGAGGATGGAAGATTCATCAGATGGATGTGAAGACATCCTTTTTGAATGGTGTGATCGAGGAAGAATTTTATATCGAACAACCCGAAGGATTCAAAGTACATGGGAAGGAGTCTCATGTTTGCAAGCTAAAGAAGGCCTTGTATGGTCTTAAGCAGGCACCTTGTGCATGGTATGAAAGGATTGATCGTTATCTTTCAAGCTTGGGTTTCTCAAAAAATATGTTGGATTGAACCTATACTTAAAGGTAATTGATGGTGAAGCATTGATTTTGGTCTTGTATGTTGATGATTTTATTCTTACTGGTGAAGAGCACCTCATTCTCGAATGCAAGAAGGAGTTGGCTTCTGAGTTTGAAATGAAGGATCTTTGGCTCATGCATTACTTCCTTGACTTAGAATTTTTGCAGAAGCTAGATGAGAAGATTCTAAGTAAAGGGAAGTACACCATTGATATACTTAAGAGATTTTGTATGATGGATTGCAAATCCATGTCTACACCCATGGAGACCAATTTGCATAAGTTGAAAGAGGCTGCAACTAGTTCAGACTTGGTGGATCCTACAATGTATAGGCAGTTGATTGGGTCCTTGATGTATCTAGTTAACACCAGACCTGACATATGTTATGCTGTGAGTGCACTTAGTAAATTCATGTGTGAATTGAGACAAATACATCTTGTTGCAACAAACCATATCCTGAGATACTTGCATGGCACAATTGGATATGGGTTGAGATATTCTATAGGTGTGGATCTAAAGTTGCATGGCTATACTAATTCTGATTGGGTAGGGTGTGTAACCAATCAGAAAAGCACCTCTGGATGTTGCTTTAGTTTGGGATCTGCGATGATATCCTAGTGCAGCAAGAAGCAGTCATCTGTAGCATTGAGTACAATAGAGGTAGAGTATATTGTAGCTTGTGTGCCAACTCAAGAAGCAGTGTGGCTTCGTAAGCTCCTTGTAGGATTGTTTGGGAAATCAATGGAGCCTGCTATCATTCATTGTGATAAGTAGAGCTGTGTGAAGTTTTCTATCAATCATGTGTTTCATGATAGAACCAAGCATGTTTAGATCAAATACCATTATATTAGAGATATGGTATTCAGGAAAGATATACATTTGAGGTATATCAACACTGATGACCATATGACAAACATTATCACCAAGCCTCTCTCTAGGATAAAGTTTGAGTACTTTCGAAATAAGCTTGGTATGGTGGAGAATACAACCCTAACTAAGAAGGAATCTCAGTATCAGTGATCCTCATTAATGATTTCTTCTCTATGAGAGAAGTTTGAGGTGAAATCCCTTGATTAATGAGTTCTTCTATATGAGATAAGTTTGAGGTGAAATCCCTTGATTAATGAGTTCTTCTCTATGAGAGAAGCTCAAGGTGAAATCCCTTTGTTAATGAGTTCTTTGTGAGATAAATTCGAGGTGAAATACCTTGATTCCACCCTCTGGGAGAGCCATGGTGGATGTCACGTGTGTGACTCCATGATAGCATCATGTGAGAGAGTCTGTGATGATTTTTCTTGTACTTGTGTTTCACCCTCTGGGGGAGCAATGGTGAATGTTATGATGAGGTGAAAAATCACATTGAGTGATTAACACTTGTACATACTATCTATAGGAGTATCCATGATGGTTGATATCATGATGAGGTGATATCCGATATCATGATGAGGTGATATCTGATATCACAATGAGGTGATATCCGCTCTTTTCACATATGGTTGTAGCCATTGTGGTAGACATCACAATGAGGTGATGTGTCTTGTTTAGCAAGAAGTATTCCTCCCTAGCTGAGAGGGAGTGTTAATGTTATTGCAGCTTCGGGCTTCATACTTCCTTATTTATTTGTGATTATCTAATGGCAACATATCTCTAAGATGGCCGACCTAGTTCTTGTAGAGGTGTGACCTCTCTATCAATATGTATATATAGAAGCTCATTTCACTCCATTTGATCATCAAGCAAGTTCAATTATTCCATTTCTCAAGTGTGATTTCTATCAAGAGCAGATCCTTCCTTCTTGTGCAAATTTATCTGAAGGAAGATTGTGAATCTTTACAAGTGTAGATTTGTGCTCAAGGAAGGGTAGACCATTATCTGTTGTTACAACTATTGCTGGTGCTGAATATTGCCCTTGTGTGTGGCCAAATTGCAAAGTTTATTATTTCCATTACATATATAAAAGAGATATATATTTGTTGTTGGGTTTTTCTCCCTCAAGAGGAGGGTTTTCCCAGGGTATCTACTGTGTTATTGTGTCTAATTTTTGAATTAAAATTCTATTTCATTAATTTGATCATAAAACTAACAAAATGAACTTGGATCTCATCACCAAACTCACTTGGAAACTTATGAATAAATAGGATGAATGGATTTTGATCCTCAAAGATAAGTATCTACATGGCAGGGAAGGAATCTCCTTCCTTCATAATTATGAAATCCCCTTGGGGTTCATCATCTAGAATAATCTTCACAAAAGTAAGAATTTTATTTCTTAAGGTAGCAGTTCATAGGTTTAGACTGGTTCTTCAAAAAAAAATTGGGATGATAGATGGATTTCAAAGCATGCTCTTGGCCTCCATCTAATTTACTCTGATATGAAACCGAACCTCTATTCTAAATGGGGTCATAAGGTATCAAATATTTGGAGCATTCCTCAAACCCATCACATTAGCAGATTGATCCCAATTGGTATGACCATCCTCTTTGCTTGGACGCCTCAGAGATTCTTAGAACTATTAAGAATCACAATGTATTTAACTCCAATCTACCTTATTCTTTGGTTTTGGTAGATTGTAAGGATGCTAACTACTCAACTAAGTCTAGATACAACATTTTATCTAGTGATTGGGTCTGTTAGTTTAATTGGTTGAAGGTTTTGAGGAAGAACTCCTTACATAAATATAAGTTCTTTTCTTCGACTATTTTCCGTAAGAATATTCTTACCCTAGATAACATGTAGAAGGGATGTCATGATCTTGGAAATAGATGCTTTCTATGTGAAGATGAAGCTAAAACCATTTATCACATTTTATTCCATTGTTCCTACTCCTGGAAAGTTTGCCAAAGAATTTAGTCTTTATTCAAAGTAAGTTGGGTTTGGAATTAGGATATTAATTTGGTTCTTGATGGTCGGATCTCACTAGTGTCTCATCATTTTCTCATTGAGCTTTAATGCCAGGCTTTCTTTTTCAAATTTTGCAGAAGTGGCACTAGCCTACCATAGTATCCATATGACCAAGAATGTGGGTACAGTATGATGAATATTGATAATTGGAAATTTACTCATGTGTTTAAAGAAAAAAAAAAGTTGTTGATCCTCTTGCCAACTTGGGAGATTTCATATCTAAAGTTATTATTTTGGATAATATTTATCTTATCCCTAGAAATGTATATGACTTAATTTCTAATGATTAAAAAGTATATTAACCTTTCAAGCTCTAGTGGGACTCCTTGTCAGCTCCTTTGGATAGCTAGCATGGATTGTATTTGTTGGAATTGTGTGCCTCAATCCCACAGACTGAAACCTCTTGTGAGCAATTTTGGTGTGACTATTGAGATGTCTGGTCGATCTGCTAGTTGATCCTGAATTGTTGCTATGACCTCCTGATTGTCTTGGCGATTGACATAACCTGAAACCTTCGGTGTAACTTGGATAGTCGGAATGATATTTCAGAGATGGTAGAAAGTATGGCAGATATTGGCGTGACCATTGGTCTGTCTGGCCGATGCAGTAATTGGTATGACTTTCTCCTATCGGAATGTGTCCTGGCGATGGGAGATGTCTTGCCGACAGTGTTACACTCGGAGTCATCGGGGAGAGGCATGGAGGCTCGGTAAGAACTCTTGGCGACGGATGTAAGTCTCGCCAATGGGTATGAACATCAATATGACCTCTTGGCGATGAATGTAACTCTCGCTGATGGGTATATTGTTTCGGTGTGACCTCTTGGCAAAAATGGTAGTCTCTCTAACTATTCTATGTTGGGTGTGATGTCTTACCGATAGTGGTATTCTTGCCGATAGCGCTACATATGTTTATTGTCGATATGAAGTCTTAGCGATATGGCTTATCTCGCCGACATATTTTCTCAATGAATATTGGTATGACATAAAGATCTATGAGACTCTTGGCGATAGGAGAACTCTTGCCAATAGAGGTTCACAAGATGTATTTGTGTTTGGTATGACCTCTCGCCGATAGCGATGGTTTGGCTGATGCTTCTACAATGGATATCAGTATGATATCTTAGCAACAAGGGTGAGTCTGAGTGACAACTTTTGAACTCGGTGTAACCTCTTGCCGAAGGTGATGACTCTATCCGATATCGACAGTTGGGTCTTGTGGCATCGGGGAGACACGGTTAGTGTCTCACCGACATGCGAATACTATTTGAACATTTTTGACTAATTAGAAGACTATCCTACGTGGTGTGTCCTAGACCAATCAAAGAAGGTGGAATATGAACCATTTCACTAAGAGACCGTTGCAACTGTTTCTACATGGAAGACGAATTGTTTGTGAGGAAACTTCTATACGAGGAAATGGAAAAATCTACGTGGTCAGAAATATGGACGTTCAGTAAAAAGAGAGTGATAGAGAGAGGGCCGTGAGGCTAGTTGAAAGGCCGAGGCCATGAGACCAAAGCTAATAGAGAAAGAGAAGTGAGAGGTAGAGCTATGCTGTTGGAATCTCTCCTGATCATGGATCATGGTTGATCTGCACTCATGTTGATCTACACTGTATATTGTGTTCTGATGGATTGACCAGGAAATGTAAAGGGGAGAGTTTGCTACCAGATTGTATCCAGAATGAACAAGATGTAATCTCTGAAAAGGATATGAGCCTGAAATTGTATTGTAATATTTTGTTGCTAATTAATACAATGGCTCAAACTTTGGAGGGTGGGGTTTTTTTATCCGAAAGGGTTTTCCCCACATAAATCTGTGTTCTGGTTTTGTCTTATCTTTCATCTGTATTGGTTCTATTTCTAGAATTTGTTGTTGCTTGCTATTGAATTCACATGTGCTTCTCTCATAAGGATTAAATATACTATGTTTGTTTCCGCTTTAGGACATAGTTGTATGTGTCTTTGAGGCAATCTAATTGGAATTAAAGTTACCAAAGGCACTACTATTCTTTGAGGTTTCTCTGAGATGCTCTTCTTTTCCCTTACAAGTGGTATCGGAGCCTTCTCTTGGTTGCTAGTTATGGGTATTTCTCTTGTGAAGATTTCTCAGTTTGTTAGGCTGGAGGAAATCTAGAGGAATCATCTGATTTATTGATCCTTTGGTTAGTGGAAGTCTTGTGATATTCAGAGATAGCATGCAGCTTGAAGGATGGTGAATATGGAGAAAAGGGAGTTGATCATGTTGTTTTGTTGTGATTTGTGTCTCCTGGTTGGTAGCGGTATAACCTTGGTGTATGAGGTGGATTTTATTACTCCGTGGTTGTGTAGCAGTAAATCTTTCATATTGGGTGTCTGTGTGAGAGGCTCCTTGATGATATGGAGAAGCCAAGGTTGTTTCTCAGCCATGGAAGAGAGTGCTTATGCTAGGTGGTGTTTCCTAGTGTTGGAAGGCACTGCTTCCTATTAACCTTGAATACATAAAGGCTATGGAGTTAATCATTAGTTGATTTGCATGCTTCTGAAATAGCCTATCTCTTTCTCAGATGCATGTACATGTATTACATGGTTAAGTAAAACTTGTGGATAAGTGGAGTTGTTGTTAAGCTATTTTCTAGACCCTGGCTTTTGGGGTGTTGTTGGATGAGATAGTTGTAGTTATGCATGCATTCTTTGTGCATGGTTTGAGGAGGTGTGTTTTCTTCTCTACATGGGAGTGTTGGTACATGATTTTTCACTTAGCATTCTTGTGGTGGTGCTTGTGGGTTCCTTGATTATGGTGCTCGTTGTGGACGTGTATGGAAAATCAGGTTTGGCATGATTTGGGGTTTGATTCATGTTGTCTACATGGTTATTCTCTTTGAAATCTCAATGTTACAGTTTCCAAAGCGATGATGGGTTTGCATGTTCGATGTTTGTGATCTATGAGTTATGTGGTTGGTGGATTAGCTACCCATTGGCTGTAGTGAGATAACTTGGATGTGCACTGTCTTTATCCATGAGGTTGATTCATTGTTGGTGCAAACTTGTTAGATTTCCTTGTTTGTGGTCACTTGTGCATTGGTGTGATTGCTTTGAGATGAGAGGATGGATATTGTTGAGTACCTGAATAGTTAGTTATGGGAACCTGAAGTAGGTGGTCATGATGCTTGGAGAGCTTAGATGTCACATTTCAGTGGGAGCTTTAGTAGTAACTGTGGGTTCATCACATGTTGGTGAGTGGTCTTCTTTAGTGTTGCATATGTTTCAAGGGGGAGATTTTAGATCCTGTTGCTGCAGAAGGGTTCTTTCACATTTGCATGGACATTACTTGAAGATTTGCAACATCTTGGATCAATGGAGAACGATTGGAGTCTTTGGCTGAGGTGTTGGTGGTGCTTGACAGGTGATGTTGGTTTTGAGTCTGTGTGCTTTATGTCATGGTATACTCTTGTTTGTGCACTGGAGTTTTGGCATTGTGCATTGTAATTGAGACCATGGTGAAGTCACTTGAAGCATGGTATCTCCTAAGGGGATATGTAGATCATGTTGTCATGATAAGTTACTGATTCTGATGATTGAAGCTTTGACAGTGGTCTGGTAATTTTTGTGTATTGGGTGCTTTGGTTATTTGCTTGGTACTTCATGATAGTGCAGTAATGCAACTAAAATTTAGCATGAAACGATCAATTGCTAGTACACATGGATACATGAAGAATAAGGTGAGGTTGTTTTTCTCCTATGAGAGAAGTGTTGTTGATTGTTACTCTTGATGAATTTTTTAGCAGAAAGTTCGAGAAGCCTACACCTTGGTTGAACGTGAGTTCAATAAGAGACCTATGAGGATATTGCTCTTGGATTAGTCATGATGGCTTGCATATCTTGAAGGAGTATTCTTGTTCCCACTCTTGGTTTGCTTAGTAGTTTATCTGAGAGGTATTTAGCCCATTATATCTTTCAGATGTGTTTTATGTTCACTTTCATGATATTGATCTTGAATTACTATTTAATGGTTCTAGAGGATCCATAGTGGAATATGTACAGCTTGTTTGTCTCCTTGAGCTTTTGTGTTATGTTATTTACTAATGAGAATTGGTAGGAGATGATGTATGGGCTGATTTCTTGAAATGGGGAATGAAGTAGCTTGAACTTCTTTGAGAGGCTTATATCCATGTTGATTACATGTTTTTAAAGTTGGTTTGATCTTGGTGATTGAACGGTTGGATGTTGTTAAGGATTTTCTTTTGGGATGAGAAGGAGATCATTCTTGACATAGCTGGCAGTTAGAAGTGTCTGTAGGAGGATGTTCTACAGGAATATGATGTGCATAGTTTCTCTCTTTGGTCTTGGTTTACTTCTTGGATGTTTGTTTTCACATTTGGGTAAGTGCACCAAGATGGTCACACTTTTGTGGCCACAAAAGTGAAAAATGAGACAAAACGCGTTCGCGTTATAACGCGAACGCGTTTTGTCTTTTTAAAAGCAAAAAAAAAGGTAACATTCTTCATTTCTGTTTTTACTGTTTTCTATTTCTGCCCGCGGCCAAGAACCCTGCACTACGCGCTCGCGTTGTTGAGGAGGTGACTACTTCACATTTGATCAACTTGAGCTCAATTTTCTTCACAAATATGGCACCAAACTGACGAAAAAGATGCAAAGAGGTAAGTTTTGTTTGGTATTTGTAATGAATTTTTTTGTTTTAAATTGATTTTGTTGTTTTAGTTTGAGA
>VDFB02105785.1:473714975-473825883 GCA_007258455.2 Sequoia sempervirens
AAAATAAATTAGTAGTTTAGAAAGTAGACTCGGAGCACTGCGGTCCTTGTTTTTGTTCCATCTAAAAATTTTGAGTGTAGCTATCCTCAATTTCACGTCCAAGGTCAATATTTCCTGATTTCAGAAAAAAAGTGGCCACTTAAGCCCCTTTTTTGGGAACCATCTTGGTGCACTTACCCATTTCATTGGTTTGAGGTTTGGTTGGAGCTATAGTGATCACTTGCTTGTGGTCACGTGTTTTCGCTCATGTTCATGGGTGATGACATGGAGGTTCTTAATCCTTTTTCCTTTGATTGCGTGTGGAGAACTTGGGAGAACTGTGAAGACTTGTGGTGAGAGAAATGTTTCTTGTAACAGTTTGTTGCAGGTTGTGCGTATCATTGTGGATATTTTTGGTACTACATGGTTACAATTTCTATGTGCTATTATTGGTAGACTTGGTATGTCTTTGACCTTTCAGATTTGGAATTACTCGGGTAGTGGGAGTTCCTATTGTGTTTTGTCTTGATGGTTGGCACTTGGAGCTTGTCTTTGTTGTTAATGAGTAGGTTATGCTTTGGCATGAGTTTACTAATGTTGATACCTTTTAGGTATGTGGGATTGGATGGTATAGCACGAGCTGTGGGTGCTATTTTCAGTTGTGTGGGTTTATCAATTAGATGAAAGCAGTCAGTCTGATTGTTGTTCTAGTTGGTGTCTTCTATCTTGTTTCCAGTGGCATATTGGAAGATGATAGGGATTGTTGCCTAAATGGTGGACATCTTGGATGTTGGTGCGGAAGTATTGATGGAGCATGAGAGAATTTTTTTAGATCTATGTGATTTCCTGGAAGGCTATGATCAGTTGAATTTTGGTTGCATTGTTGGATAGTGAGTTGCAGTTGGATGCCTGGTTTTTTGTTGCAGATTGTCCGGTGGATTGTTATCTATGGAATCTTGTTGATTAGGTGTCTTGAGTATTGCGGGGTCTAAACTGGTGGAGCTAGTGTGATCTTAGTTTTTGGTTACTTTGGAGGTGCCTATGTGATCTTTGTCAAGTGGGAGATTTTTGGAATTGTGTGCCTCAATCCCACAAGCTAAAACCTCTTGGGAGCAATTTCGGTGTGACTGTTGAGATGTCTGGTCAATCTGCTAGTTGATCCTGAACTGTCACTATGACCTGCTGATTGTCTTGGCGATCGACGTAACCTGAAACCTTTCACGTAACTTGGACAGTTGGAATTATGTTTTGGTGAAGGTAGAAAGTCTAGCCGATATCGACGTGACCTTTGGTCTGTCTGGCCGATGCAGTAATCGGTATGATTTGCTCCTATCAAAATGTTTCCTAGCGATGATAGATGTCTCACTAACAGTGTTACACTTGGAGTCATCGGGGAGAGGCATGGAGGCTCGATAAGAACTCTTGGTGACGGATGTAAGTCTCGCCGATGGGTATATCTTTTCAGTGTGACCTCTTGGTGAAAGTGGTAGTCTTTCTGACTGTTCTGTGTTTGGTGTGATGTCTTACCAATAGTGGTAGTCTTGTCGATAACGCTACATATGTTTATTGTCGATATGAAGTCTTCGCAATATGGCTTGTCTCGCCGACAACTTTGCTCAATAAATATTGGTATGACATAAATATCTATGAGACTCTTGGCAATAGGAGAACTCTTACTGATAGAGCTTCACAAGATGTATTTGTCTTCGGTATGACCTCTCGCCAATAGCGATGGTCTGGCCGATGCTTCTACAATGGATATCGGTATGATGTCTTAGCGACAAGAGTGAGTCTGAGTGACAGCTTTTGAACTCGGTGTAACCTCTTGCCGAAGGTGATGACTCTGGCCGATATTGACATTTAGGTCTTGTGGCATCAGGGAGACATGGTTAGTGTCTCACTGACATGCGAATACTGTTTGAACATTTTTGACTGATTGGAAGACTGTCCTACGTGGTGTGTCTTGGACCAATCAGAGAAGGTGGAATATGAACCATTTTGCTGTGAGACTGTTGCAACTATTTCTGCATGGAAGATGAACTATTTGTGAGGAAACTTATATACGAGGAAATGGAAAAATCTATGTGGTCAGAAATATGGACGTTCGGTAAAAAGAGAGCGATAGAGAGAGGGTCGTGAGGCTGGTTGAAAGGCCAAGGCCATGAGGCTAAAGCTAATAGAGAAAGAGAAGTGAGAGGTAGAGCTATGCTGCTGGAATCTCTCCTGATCATGGATCATGGTTGATCTCTCTCATGTTCATCTGCACTATAAATTGTGTTCTGATGGATTGATCACAAAATATAAAGGGGAGAGTTTGCTACTAGGTTGTATCCAGAATGAACAAGATGTAATCTCTGAAAAGGCTATGAGCCTAAAATTGTATTGTAATCTTTTGTTGCTGAATAATACAATGGCTCAAAGTTTGGAGAGTGGGGTTTTTTTACCTGAAAGGGTTTCCCCATGTAAATCTGTGTGTTCTATTTTTCTGTCTTATCTTTCATCTATATTGGTTCTATTTCTAGAATCTATTGTTGCTTGCTATTGAATTCACATGTGCTTCTCTCAGAAGGATTAATGTGGGAAATAAACTGTGTATGTTTCCGCTTTAGGACATAGTTGTACGTGTCTTTGAGTTAATCTAATTGGAATTAAAGTTACCAAAGGAACTACTGTTCTTGGAGGTTTCTCTAAGATGCCCTTCTTTTCCCTTATAGTATTTATGGAAATCATTCTCTCTTAGCAAATCTTTTCATAATCCTTCTCAACCTTTTCTTTTACAATTTTCTAGGTGTTTCTACAAAGTTTTGTGTCTTGCTTTATTTGGTATGATTACACTATGGGAGGTCATCTTGTTTAGGATGAACTCGCCACCTATGAGGCTTGTAAAAATGATAGGAATGTTTAGACCATCCTCCAAAGAGGAATGATGGCCTCGTATGTTGAAGTTATGATGGGGCATGACCCAAATATTTCAATGGAATTTGCTAATTCATGTAATGAGGTTAATGCCACCATTGATGAGTACATTCCACATTAATTTGGGGTTTATTTCCAAAGTCACTAGTATTTCCTTGGATGGGGCATGTATTCCTTGGAAGTCGAAGGGTCATTATCAGAAGGATATGGATAGGTTCTTGAAGAAGGGGGAAAAACAATTAATTGGTTGTAGAATGGGTTTAGTAGAGAAGACCTCCCTGGGGTTTGGAGCAGGTTAGTATAGGTCTTAAGAGGTATGTTACTTTGGACAGTCAGTTTAGATGTTTCGCCCCCACCTCTTCCCTATGTTGAATCAATTTTACTATAATGTTAGGATGAATTATTTTTTTTGGATTTTTTTTTTCTTTAGAGAAATCTATTAAGGTTGTAGATGTTAAAAGTAAAACCTTTCCTATTCACTAGGGGTTAATCGTTCATTTATGTCACTACTAGGAAACTTTAACTCCTTCCCCAACCTTTATAAAAAAGAATTCCCTTATCATTAGAGACCTTTCCAAACCCTTGGAGGGACCCTTTCCCACTACTGGCTCTTTGTTGACCTTCTCCTCCTTTCATATAATTACAAGAGTGAGAAGTAAAACCCTTTCCACTGGGGACCCCAATCTTGACCATGTAAAAAAGGGTTTTGTTCACTGACCCCACCCTTATTTCTACCTCAGATTTTGGTAATATAGAGAACTTAGATGGTGAGTCATAGAAATCCACCCTTGTTAACTCCCCTATTGGTTCTCTTATTCAAGATGATGTTCTTGAGGTTTCCCTTATTAATCTGCCATGTCATCAGATATCCCCCAACCTTTGTGTAAATCTAGTTGGCATCTCTAAAGATTCCTAGTTGGAAAAAGATGAATGTGTAGATTATATCCCCTGAATATTGAATTGAATGACATCTAATAGGCTTTCAATGTCTAAAATGATCTTCTTAAATGGTTGTTGGCCCAACTCATCATGGCTAAGGACAAAATTTAAGTTTTGGAGGAGAAGGTGCTAAAGCAAGAGATGAACAAGCCAAGAGAGGTTGATGATGAAGGGTGTTGGGGTCTGCTACCTTCACTCACCAAGTGCTTTCATAAATGGGTGAACTGGGAGAGTGAGGTTGAGGAGCTTAGAGTGCTTGTGCCTATGAAGGAAGATAAGGTAAAGCTTCAAGAGGAAATGATCACTATGCATAATAATCAGGATAAAACCCTGAAGTGCCTTCAAGATATTATGGACTACGATAAGGAGACAATAAAAAATTATTGCACTTGGTGTGCACCATTGGTCTCCTTGTGCTATGCAACATAGTGCTTGGGTTCGTGACATGGCCAAACCACCTCCCATGAATTCAATAACTGTAGTGTTTATACCAAGAATTAACAAATCGATCTTTTGGTGTAATGACAACCATCTATGCAATAATTGGTATCAGAGCCTTGTTCATGGGGTCAAACTCCTCACTTATGTTGGGGGATTGTTTCAAGGTGTGCACCCTTAGTCTCCTTATGTTGTGTAATGTATCTCTTGGGTTCATGAAATGGATTAATCACCTCTCACGGATTCATTAACTTTGGAAGTTGTATTAGGCATTAAAAGATCAACCTTTTGGTGCAATAGCAACCATCTATGCAACAGAAACACCATGGTTACTATCTAGGTTTTTCAACAAGAACATCATAACAGTCATGGTAAAAGGGCTAGTGAGGATAGTCAAGATGTTGGTCACTCCAAGAAAAGAGGTAAGACAATGGGAAGCTTTGTTTCACCCAATACTGAGGAGATCCAACCGTCTCACAAGGGACCTTTTTCCTTCGAGGAAAAACTCCAATTCCTAGCTAAAGAGTGGGAGGCCATTAGTGGCCTTAAGCTACTGGGAGACCAATAGATGGTCCAGTCCCTTGTTGGTTCTATTATGTTCTCTCTCTTGTTTTCTATTGTTGATCTATTTGTAACTTCTTATTTTTTTGTTTTTAGGTGTCTCACTTGTCGTGAACCCCCTCATTGGGCCTCTATGGTTGTTTTGTAAAAGGGTTCTAGCCCTTCTAGACTTTAACATATTCAAAATACTAATTAAAATGCATGAAAATAAACACTTGGAAATAAAAATGATAGTAAGGACCTCTACAAGTTATTCTTTTACATCAAGTAGTCAATCATATATTTTGATATTTCTCCATTTAAATTGCAACTAGAAATACATTAATGTTGAGCCTAACTAAGGTGTGATGCCAAGCATCCCAACCAAATTCTATTTGTAAGCTATATGTTTGAGCTCAATGTTTTCTCATAAGTACATCAAATCCATGAATTCCAAGCATATTGAAGACCAAGTAATGAGCAAAACTCAATTACATTAATCTCAAAGATTCAAACATCAAAACCACTAATGTATTTGAACAATTGCTACCATAGAAACATGATCTAGATTGCACTAGAATATTGCTACCACAATTTCTATATTTTTAATCTAACAACCAAATCTTCCATTTTTCCATCATTAATTAATTTTTGCTAAGATGTTACCATATTGATAAGGTCAAGACTATATTATGACATCTATGTGTTTCCTCTTTAGAATCTATTATAGTTTGTCTATCTCGCACCATTCTTATCTCATACCTCTTTGATCAACTTTATCAATTAGAACTTCTGAAATAAAATTATATTTCTTATTCTCTAATTTTTCATGCAACGTTTTACTTATTTCCCCACACACACACGTATAAAATTGTTGAAATATTCATACAAGAATACAAAGCCTAAAAGCTGAAACACATCTTGTACAATATCAAAAGTCTACATATATTACATAAAAATTATATAATAAGCCTAAAATAAAATTTAATAAACAATTTCCAATTTTATCTTAAAATGACCATAGCTAATAAAAACTATAACAAAGTAAAAATTGGAAATTTAAACGTTAAGACAAATGCACTAATGCATTGAGATATTTTTACCGACCTTAGTCGGAGTACTCAAAACCATTCAGCACATAGTAAAAAAAGTATGTAGCCATAGGCCTCTCGATTCGAAGCATGCTAGGAACCATCATAACAGCTTCATTATCCATTGGACACTATTAAATCGAAGGATCTCACTAAAGGAGCTCAAATAATCGAACAGTGCAAGGTGTATACTCCGAGCTTATGTGTACCGTCCCGTACAGAATAATTTGAGGAACTTTATTAGGCATTTCTTGAATTAAATGCTACTTTCTTTTCTTAGTAACAAGATTTATCAAATCATCCGCGCTTATCGAGGCGGCAATTCAATATCATTACAAAATTCATTATTCAATGGATATTCATTAATGGAATGCCATGTCTTCCTCTTTAATTTTTCCTTTTTATACCACCGACGCGGGTATCCCTTAACGTGTTGAGCAGTGAAAGGGAGGTGTATTTCGTGGGAATTAATGACAGGAAGAAGATAAGACTAAACTATATTTTCTGCAAATAGCATATGAATTATAGAATTTGGATAATATTATTTAAACGGAAATAGGTGGTGATTATACCTTGTATAACAAGCATAAAAAAGCTGCAGTTTTTCTTGCTTCAATCAGAAGGCTCCAGCACTTTCATTTGGCTATAAATAGCTAAGAACAAACTCAATGCATCTCATTCCACTCACTAGTAGTCCAGTAATACTACCAAGGATTTGTTACGGTTGAATTTAGTTTCTTGTCCCTCTGTGTAGCTATGGCTTATCCTTGCTCAGGCATACTATTTGTCTTGCTAATGGCGATGAAAGTGCTTCTCAGCAGCGGAGACCTTACTTCTGAATTCGCAGATTCACGGGCAGCTTATTATGGATCATCAGATGGCCTTGGAACTTCCAGTATGTATACATTACTTGGTCAAATTATGATTTATTTTCGTCTCTGTTATTTAAAAGATTAAAGATAACGAAACTCTAAATGAAAATGTAGGCGGCGCTTGTGGATATGGTGACTACGGGAGAGACGTCAAGGATGGAGATGTTGCTGCCGCAAGCCCATTATTATACAGAAATGGGGCTGGATGTGGCGCTTGCTATCAGGTAGTCATTATTAATCAATCCCTTGAAACCATTATTGTTTTGTTTGAAATAAACATCCTGCTAGACTAGAATTCTCAATTCATTTGAATGCTAAAGAGTGTTGGTGTTTAATAGGTGACATGCAAAAATATGGACCTCTGTGCAGCCAGTGGAGTGACACTAGTGGTCACAGATCATGGAGAAGGCGATCGAACTGATTTCATTATGAGTCCACACGCTTTCACCACAATGGCCAGGGAGGGGAAATATGAGCAACTTAAGGCTTTGGGTGTTGTTGAAATTGAGTACAAACGGTAAGGATAAACGTTTAATATTACTCTAGCAGCTATATTACGAGCTATTACTATCTAATGTTGATGGTCACTGCATATATATCAGAGTGGCTTGCGACTATCCAGGGTACAATATTTGGTTCAGAATTAACAATAGCAGCAATTATCCCTATTATCTATCTTTAGTGATGCTGCACCAAGGAGGTGACAGAGATGTAGTGACTGTCGAACTCTGTGAGGTATACAAAATAAAACCATGTTTTACAGTGTAATTTCTTCTTTGAAATTAGTATATATTTTAGAAATGCTTACTCGTGACGGTGTACTGGCAGGACAAAACATCTGATTGGAAAGCAATGCGGAGGAGCTACGGTGGTGTTTGGGACATCGTAATGTCACCTCCCAAGGGTGATCTCGCTCTTCGCTTTCAGCTGTCAGGAGGAGAATGGATTTATGCTCGAAATCTTATACCCTCTAATTGGAAGGCTGGCACCGTATATGACTCTGGTGTTCAGATAAAAAGCTGATTATTAGAATAACTATATAAGTCGGTGGTGTTTAATCTAAATAAATTGACGCATGGGATCCAATGCAGTCCTCTATCCTCCTGCATTTGCCTCCAAAACATGGCTATATATCCTTTCAAATATATTGTATTAAAAAATAGACTGTATCTCGCTCTTGTATGTGTGCTCTAAAAATCATACAATATAGTTTGTATCTATGTTGTTTATCACGTGTTCTAATATAATGTATAATGTATTGAAAATTTGAAAAATAGTGTGTCCCTCCCTCCTCTTTATGTGTTCTAAAAATCGTACAGTATAGTATGTATCTATGTTGTTTACCATCTGGTGTAATACAATGTACTGAAAAATACTGTCTATCCAATATACTATATAGTTTGTACGTATGTTGTTTATCATCTGTTCTAAATATTACCTCAGTTCTTTTCCATTTAATTGACTTGCACCTTCCAATGATTTGCATCCTCAACGTGTCTTTTATAGCTATTGTTTTACGCCCACCTTATTAAGCAGACTTCTAGTTTGCAGTATTAGTTACAATATGTCACGATTTTATTTGTATTTATTAACTCACTGTTTTAAATAAAACAAATAGTTTAAGTGGTGTTTAATCTATAGGTGAAATTGAATGGTCCATAAATAATTTATTTAAGATCAAGTCTTATTCAATATAAAGATTATACTTAAAAATAAACTAGAATTGAAAATTGGTTTAATAAACATCATTATATATAAACAACCTCAAATAGAAAATGAATTCAATGTTGTTAATAAAATATTCAATGTTGGAGAAGTGACAAGTTATACATTACAATTCAAAGTCTTAATTTCTTAGATAACACATTAATGCAACAAGTAATATGTAACACATTTGATTATAACCTTTGATGTAACTCATTCTATATTTATAGAATTTCCATTCAATTCATGTGTCCTTCATGGTTCATGCTTAGAAACTTCTAAAACATAAATTTTTTGAAAAAGAGATTAAAGTGATCTAGAAAATAAATATAACAACCAATTCGAACTAAAAAATGACTATCAAAATCCTTTTATTTTGATATGCAATGCAAAGCATTGTATGATTCTATTTTTATGAGATTCAAAGCCTTGGAATTGGTGGTTGTGGTTTGTTTTCACTTGCAGCCACTAAAGAGGTGTTTTCATAGAGCATATTGTACTTCTAGAAACTATCTAACCACTAATAATTGTTTGTTGATGTCATGAGATATGCACCTACAACTAAGAAAGAAATATGTCAACTTTCAATAGTTTTTGGATAGTAGGGTTTAAATATCATTAGCCTAATATGTGGTTTGATTTAGTACTTCTTAAGTGCATGGGAAGTTTTGATCGAGTTATGAAGTGACAACAAAAGTTTAAGAGAGATAAAATGAACTGTGAAGGATTCTACATAAGGAGTTTATTGGTGTTGTAGAAGTTAATTAATAGCTACATGACTATGGGGTAGAACCACATTAGTGAGTCCCAAATCTACATCATTAGTTTTTTTTTTAGGTCAAATGATGCAAACAAGTTCATAATAGCTTTGATTGGATGTATTTCCTCTAACAAAGGTACCTTCATTCAAAGGTTAGTTGTATATCACCTTAAAATGAATATGGTTTTTTATTCAAAGGTGCTTTGCTTAATTTATTTCATCATGGAAAGGAAATACCTTCATTCAAATGTCTTTGGATACCTTTGAAAGAAGGTCCCAAAAATGACCTTTCAATCCTATTCCTTAGATTTTCCTCCAAAGTTTTTGTTTCAAAGCTCTACATGGACCTTCAAATGGAATCAACTAGACAAGATATTTTGCATGATTGTATCAATCAAAATAAGCTTTTGAATGATTATAATTTTAAATATATTGAACTTTTTATTACATCAATTTTCTATTTTCTAATGAAGATAGGTTTTTATGCAATCATCAAGGTCTTTGTTCCACACACGTGGAAAAATAGTAAAATGTGTTAATTTTTTTGATGAAAAAAATATGCACACTAGATATTGGTTTTATGAATCTATGTTTAAAACTTTATAATTTTATACTTTCTTAAAAAATATTACAAATTATTTCTTAATTTTCATCAAAAATATATGTTTATAATATATAGAAAAAATCTAAAAAATTCATAGTTCCCATCATCTTCAAATTCAAAATGGTTTAGTTATTATAGGTGTAAAACAATAAAAATTTTGTAAGAAAATATTAATTTCAATGTCCCACTTTATCAAAAAAGTGGGAAACACTATAATGGGGCCACTCTATGTAGGAGGTTGATTAGCTAGTGGTTGATTATTAGAGCATGTGACTAGGTTATAAAAGAACCAAATACGTTGTGATAGTATTAGGGAGACAATTGTAATGCCAACCAATGACAATATGATTAGAGGACTCATATTTACAATAATGTCCATGCCTCTATTCATAAAGGAATTTAATGAGTAGGGAAATGTTTTAGGTTGCATTGCTAATATAAGGCAACAAACTAGGAAAGGATAAGACATTTATTAGTAAAGAGACTAATTTGAACTCCATATGATCATCAAATTGGCTAGACTATGCTATTCAACTACATTTTACCATATTATTTGGTATTTAACACATTGAGATGGATTTGAGGAAGAGATTAAGGGAATTCAAATTTTTGTAGGATGCACAAAAGTTAGTATAAATAGTAAATATTTTGGTCTTTGTGGAAGTCAACATAGATTTAAGAACTAAGTGAACAAAAATAGATGCAAAGAAAAAATGTTAAATAAAGGTATGTGATATTTTTTGAGAGGCTATGGTCTTCAACATACAAGAAAGATTTATAGAAATGATGAAAGGGTTTAGGTGATATATAATTCATAGGAGGAGAGAGAAAGTAAGGACATGTGATATATACTCACTATATTAGTAGAGTGATTAAGTAGTCTGCTAAAACATACAAAGGGACCACATACACAAAAGGGGATTAGCATGGAAATTTAAAAAAAGAATATTGCAGCCAAGAGAAAGTGCATAGGAAGTATATAGGTTGCATGTGAGTGAAAAAATAAAGAGGTTTTTGTTAGTTATAAAAAATAAACTAAAACAAGATAATATAATAGATGGGAGTATGATTTGTTCAACAATAGGAAATTTGTTGAAGGATAGTAGGAGAGTTGTATGAGATGTATGTATATAGAGATTTTGTATAAACATATAAGGATGGTATTTTTTAGTTTAACAAGTTAATAAGAGAAATTTATGTACCTTAAATCTCTAGCTATTTAATACGTGAGAAAATCATTATCGATGTGTTTTTATTTATAAATGTAGTCATGACAAAAAATCATTTAGCTGTTTTGTAAGTGTTTTATATGTTATAAATGTTTTTAATTGTGCCAAAAGATCAACTTGTTTATATCAATACAAATTCTAGAGATAAATGGATCCACAAGAGGTGGTTAGCCCATGTCACAAATTTGAAGGGAGAAACTAGCAATTACTCCAAAAATCCCCTCCTTAATGTCACCCAAGGGGATTTGAGCCTATGACCATGACTCTGATACCATTTGTTAGAACACTTATTTTCTTGTACCAAAAGATTGACTATTTGACACCTAGTATAAATGACATAGATAAATGGATCCAATGGATGCAATTAGTCCATGTCATAAATACAAAGGGAGACACTAGAAATTAGTCCAAAATTATATATATTAGTCCTATAGTTGCAAGTCCTGTAAAAAAATCCTTTTTACCACATTGTTTGTGTGAATTTGTGTTATGTTTCTAGGTGAGAGCTCTCTTCATTTTGGTCTCGTAAATAATTTTTTCTACTAGGTAGTATCAAAGAAAGTTAAAAATTTAGAAAAAAAAATTATGAGTGTTTCTGTATCCCTAAATAAGTGTAATTTCTAGATAGATGGATATATTTAAATTTCCTTCATAGATGGAATATTGGGCTCCTGGAATCTAGGGAATCTACATAATTTAATATTATTAGATAGAGGCAAAATGTGTTTGATTGTGAGTAAAACCTCATAAAATTTCTATGTAAGCAATGCATGATGGTAACTAGGTGAGTAGAAAAAGAATAGAAAGTAATAAACATATCCATGATGGTACCAAGGATAATATATAATATAATGCCCTTTCATTTTTTACCATAGAATGTTTAGATCTTAGCATGTTGTTTTACTATGTATCAAGGGATACATATGTCATGCTTGTTCTTGTTTCTTTGGGTACTGATTAGGGTATTAGCTTTAGGATTTTCATTGAGCTTATATTCTTTCATTGCATGGTGTATTTGGACTACCCACATGTTTCAAGATGATGCTCCTCAACATGATCATTATTGGAATTTGATATGCACTAAGATGCATGTGTGGTAATTAGAAAAGTCCCTTCCTAGGTACTAATCTATTTCATTTTAGTATTTATTAAGATGCATTAGTGATGCTTATATGCTTATATGACTAGTTTATCACAATTCTTATTACATAAAAATGTATATTAATATTCATATTGTAAAAAATTGTATCATGATTATATGAAATATATATTTATTGATTTACATTATATGATGGTGTACCATATTGAATGATTATGATATGCTTATATATATTTATTTATCTATGGATGTATATGTATCTATGTATATATGTATATATATGTATACATATATACATATACATATATATATGCATGTGTATACACACATAGAGAGAGAGTAGTTATATTTGACATGTGTGTTGAGTGGTTATAGGTATATGTATATTTCTAAACCTCATTGTGTAGTTCTAAGTTATTCCCCAATACTATTTATTTTAGAGATGTCACACCATGCCTACCAATTCTACTCCCTAGTCATACTTGAATTGAATATTGTATGCTTTATATTTGACCCCTAGTTTACCTAGATCTAAATGAGAGGTGATTTTGATCTTTGTTTGTGTTGTGAGTTACCAACAATTGCCTAGTTCAATTAATGGTTTAGTTATGTTGCTTCTCATAATTATTAGTTTGAGGAATTGAATGGTTGGATATATTATCCATGGAAATATTCTAGTGTTAGTGGATAAAGTGTGAACTTAATTAATTTTAGTAATTTCCTTTAGGTTAGGAATGTTTATACTTAATTTAATTATGTTGATAATGTTTATACTTAATTTAATTATTAGTTTGAGGAATTGAATGGTTGGATATATTATCCATGGAAATATTCTATTGTTAGTGGATAAAGTGTGAACTTAATTAATTTTAGTAATTTCCTTTAGGTTAGGAATGTTTATACTTAATTTAATTATGTTGATAAATAGAGATCAATTGAATTAATTATTGAAGTTCTTATTTTTCTCAAATGAAACTTGGAAAAGAATGAGAAATTAAATGGAAAATAATAATAAAAATTAAAAATTAGAAAATAGAAAAATAGAAAAAAAAGAAAGTTAAAACTAAAATATCAAGTTCTTTATGAATTATTCAAATTTTTTTTTGGAAGAAAAGTTACTACAAAACTTGAAAATTTGGGAGATTTCACTACTTTGGAAAATTTGAAAATTTGGAAGATTTTGCTCCTTTGGGATTGTGAAATCTTGGGGATTGTATAGGAATTGGATAATCATAAGGTGTTTGATGTCATGTATGATTTTATCCACCAAATAGTGATAAATTACAAAGAAAATTGAATTTAATTGTGACTATATTTGAGGTATTTATCTCTCACTCCCATGTTATTTTATTTCATTTTCTCGTTGGATGTCATGCCCTATCCTTAAGGGATCATTGTTCTTCACTTTTTGTTTCAAATTTTAAAGAATTAGAGAAGTTTAAATTATTTAAAATTAAAAAAAAAATTCCATCATGGTGTCAATTTTTTTAAAATGGTTAGAATTTGAATTTTATCTCATGAGTTAGATATAGTTAGGATTTGAGCCAAGGGAACCTTTAATTTTTAAATTTTAAGTTTCTAAAAAATGAGAAAATTTAAGCTCTGGTTAAAAGGAAACAGGGGTCCACCTTTTAGGGGATGGAACATTAGGACCTATTTCTCACTTTAATCATTGGGAAACCTAGATCCCTCAACCAAGTTACTTGATTGAGGGATGGACTAGGGGTTTCCTTATGTGATTATACATGGTTTCCCCATTAAAATGAAGTTTCAAAGGAGAAATGAAAATGTTCACTTATGCACAAAACCCTAGAAACTTGAAAGCATGAAATCAGATTGACAAATAGAATGGAATAGAAAAGTACCTCAAAAAATGGAGAGGATAAAGCAAGTTTTGTAAACCCTATAAATTTCTATCTCAGATTACACATGGACTAATACACTAGGTTCTCAATGATTTAGTCACACTCTAGGGTTTTCAAGGTAGGATCTAGGATTCTCTGAGAGTTGATCAGGATTTGCTAAATAATGATCTAAAATTGTAATGGGACCAATATGCTAGACTGGGCATTTGAGTGCTACTATAGGATTTTTCAAGATCTTTTTGAATCTTCTGAGCCTAGATCTAACATTGATGAATACTGTCGAAAGGCTATATTAGGGAATAAATCACCACGTTGGGGGAATCAGTCTTGTTCACATAAATCTATAAAAAAAACATCACAAGAGAGAGAGAAATGTCGTTTTGTTAGTCGATGGGGGTCTGCTTCAATCATACCCCATTTGAGTAATTAAACTTTGAAATGAATTGAAATAACATGAGGTAATGATGAATGAACAAATGAATGTAACAACTCACCAAACCTTGTTGAATCCTTGGATTGTATATCTGCAACTTGTATTATTTGACTGAAGTCAATGGATGTATATCTTGATCATGAAACTTAATATGACTTTGAATGCTTGAACTTGGATCACAAATGATACATCAACGTGTTAGCTCACAAAAACACATGATGCATGAAGACCTTGACATGATGCTTGACTCTTGAAGTAATGCTCCAAAATCCTTGATAATCAACTCTTGAATGCTTGAAAATTCTCCTTGAATTCTCTAGGTGGGTATGTGCAAGATCATCATGGAAAAAACAATCCCCTATGTGGCAAAAAATTTAGAAAAATAAGAGTTAGGAAACTTGACATAAAAATTTGAACAAGTTATCTATATTATTTCAAAAATATCTAAGAATAGAGTCTGTAGCAAATTGAATGTAGTTTCTAAACTACTAGGTCTTTAAAAAAAAAAATCTATTTGGTGAAAATTTGAAATTTCAATGTAGTAGTACATAAATTTCAGGGAAAAAATAAGTAGGCGTCTGTCTAACCACCCTAACCATAGTAAAATGATAATATTTTTTTTTATAATATTTTAGATATCAGTAGAGGACTCATGTCTCAATGTGATGCATATTTTTTTGTAATTCTTTTCTAGGTAAATAATTAATTATGATTTTTTTATTACAACTTTTAAAAAATATAAAAAATTGTATGTTTGACCACCTTAACTTGGTCAAAACTTCATGAAATTCATTTTTTTTTAATCCTATAGTATGCGAAGCATAGAATGTGATGCATTCTTTAGATTCAAAAAATGTGATATAGTTTGAAAGATATGGAGTTTTTCAATCAACCTATCAATCAGGGCCTTAGTTGTAATTCAAATAGAAAATTAATAATAATTATTTATTAAATTCAAAGTAAATCATAATTTATATTGGTGGAAAGCAGAGAATCTCCTTTAAAAGCTCTTTTTATTTCATCAATTTTGGGTAAAATAAAAGTCATCAGCCACATACCCTACTCATACCCATCATATCGCCACTTTTTAGCCCATCATGATCCTGCACATACCTAGGTCTAGGTGAAACTCTTAGTGAAATAATTCTTTGAAACCTTAGCTATATAGGAATTCCATCTAATTTATCATTTATTAGATCACAAATGTTGATGTTCACAAAATTTGTATTGAAAACCCCGATTTCTAACTCAAAACCCCAAAAAGGCTCCAAATGGGACTCAATTTACCAATGTGGCATATGAGTCCCACCTATGGGAACTCATATGCCCTAGGTGGTGTATGGGTCCCACCCTAGATTTTCGAGGTGAGAGAATATTGAAGGGTTGAAATATTAAATGTATTTATTGAATTTTCTAGGATTTGAGTTAATATAAGCCTTGGGGTATCTATTAAAGGGTGTTAAGGATCTATTAATAATGATATGGAGGTCATGAATGCAAGAGGGACCAAAATTTAGTGTGAATATGTACAAATAAATACACTTTACAACACTAAATTAAGGAAAACTTAGGTCCATTTAGTTTAAAGGGCCCTAAACTTAATGTGAATGTGTAAAACACATTACAACACTAAATCAAGGTGACATTAGGCTCATTTATTATTAATTACTAACAAATTAAGTAAGGAAAATGGATAATTTTTCCCTTACTACATTTATCCTGCACTTTAGTGACAAGAGGAACTTGCTTCAAACTCGCACTAAAGTAGACAAATATGCGTCAAGTGGGGTTCAAGTGAACACTGATGCTAGAGAGATAGGATAGCAACAATCGAGAGGGTTGCACAAGCCCTCATGAACAAGATCCTATGAAAAAATATCATAGGAACCAAATAACACACATGTAAATGATGTATGAAGCAACAATAAGGTACAAGCATACACTATCAAAGACAAAGAAGAAAGGAAAAAAGGGGTGGATCAAGCCTCAACTATTTTCCCAACATGTTGTGGATCAAGACTAAGTTGTTTGTCCAAAAAAAACATTTACAATTGGAACACGATGTCCAATATGCAAATAAAATGCACAATCACACGGCTTAGTGGAATATGGTATCCACTAGGTGAGCCACTAGAAAGGTGAGACAATTGTGCATGTGATCGGTATGCACCCACACACACAAGCGACTATGGGAAAGTCACGCCTATGGTTAGCTCCCATAAGTACTAACCATATCAAAGGTATATATCCTAATAACATTGATAAGGTACCACAAAATGAAACTTTGAGATTCACAAGGCCTAACAAGTTGCATTAAGCAGTTATGAACATTTACGCATGTAAAGGGTTTTATGTTTTTTCAATGGATTTTTCTTAGTTAGTGTACGATCTCTTCATTGGGAACATTGTGCTTAATGTCTCCAAGAGAGGAAAAGTCAAATAAATATCATACTCTCAGAGGAAATTAAAAACAATGATACCACCAAGAAAAGGTCACATCACAAGAAGAAAGAAAATAACACAATGAAACATGAGAAATTTCAAAAGATAATGTCAATGTATGCCCCCACTTTAAAGCGATTGTGAAAAACATTGTTGTGAGAAATATTCTTTAAAGTAACCAATGAAGAAGAAATGAGAGCTTATTCAAAAATCCCTATGCGAAGTCATATGTTCCAAAATGAAACTACATCATGAATATAGGGTTGCCCCAAAAATGTAATGCTTAACATAGAAAGAAAAGTATCTCACATGACAACCAAATTAAGGAATATTGTCCACATACCAAGCTTGGTTCTATATATACATGCAAGGTTGTCAACTAGCCAAAAGAGACAATGTCAAGTGCCATACAAGGACAAGGATACCTAACCCCTTGCCCCCACTTAGTGGAAGACAAGGATAAGTGAAGATGATTGATGAGAAACTTAATAGAATGAAAATCAGTATCAATTAGACAAAATAGGTGCTTCAACACAAGGAAGAGCACCACAATCATTAAGATGTTGTTCAAATATTACTACCCAATTTAACCTTACATTCATTAATAGAATGACCATGAACTCTACATGATATGCACAAAATGAACTCTTGTAGTAAAATTTATTTCATGTTCTTCGAGGGAGAGATATCAAACAATCTTGGAGGAGTCTTGAAACAATACTCTCTTGGTAAATAGAAGATGTTCCTTTATTTTGTGATAAAGATATCTCTAGCTTAGTATTAGGTGTCATACTTACACAAGGCTCTTTAGATTGAGAGATATTGTTCTCTCCTTGAAGGGAAGGTGTAAAATCTAATGAAATCCAATTGTTACTAAGACATGTCCTAGGAGTGCTTTGTGTGATGATGTTAATGTAGAGAATAATTCTTTATTTCTTTCATTTCTTTCGAAGGAAAATAACCAAGACGGCTAGTTTCTATAAATTCAAGATGCACTAATATTAAAGTTGGCTTAGAATAATCTTTTGTAATAGTGTTGATATTAAGTGAAGGCTTGTTTCTTTCTTTCAAGGGACAATAACCACTAAGACCATTAGATTAATCCTGCATTAGGCTCTATAGGGACACAAATACCTTGTTCTCTAGCACCACATCTTTTTCCACTATACCTAAGTTGTTTCATAAGCTCATAACCTATTCCATAAATATTTTTCATTTCTTTTAGATTTGGTGGTTTCTCATAATGAAATTCATCAAATTTTGTTGTGTAATTTTCTTCTTCTTCTAAAGTGGTTGAGGTGGATGCTTTCAAATTTTGTGTTGGCATTACCGCTTTTTCTTTTCCCTTTTCAGACTCTATGTTTATGATCTTGTATTCTCCCATGAGTGTTGGTGTGAAATACATGAGGAAACCCAATCATCTTAGAATAACTTCATGACCTTTTCAATATGCTTTTATTTTTCTTTATTTTGAATGGGTTCCACTAGTGTAGGTGGTGTCAATGTCTTCAATGGATTTTCATTTCATTTCTCAATGTTCAAGCAACTATTTGGTTTAGGGTCAGCTTTGATTGTATATACCTTGTTGTTGTAGACATACTTCATTTTATGACGAAGGATGGAAGGAACCCCATTCATTGCATGAATCCATGACCTTCCTATAAGAAAATTATATGAAAGATCATCATGCATAACATGGATATAATTTTGCAATGTAACCTTTGCAACTTTAATAGGTAGTGTAATTGCACCAAGTGGTTGTTTTACTATGTTATCAAACACACAAATGGATAGAGAATCTGGTTGTATTTGTATTTTTTCTACTTAAATCTTGTCTAAAAGATTATGCGACATGCGTTAAGGGTTGAACCATTGTCAATAAGAGTTATTTTTATCCCAATCCAATTATGTTGAGCTATTATCATGAAAGCTTAATTTTGTCTTTTCTCTTCTAATATAGGTAACTCATATTGATGGAAAGTAGTGCCTAAGTGGACTAGAGTTATAGCTTGAATTTGGGCTAGCACATCATTTTATTGCATGTTAGAAGGGGTGGGAACTTATTGTAAATCACTTTGAAGAAGATTATGATAATAGGGTGAGGTTTGAATAGGGTCCCATAATGATATCCTAGTAGGAGTGTTACTAAGTTGTTCAACATGGTCATAATCCTTTCCACTTTTTAGAGGAAAACGAGGAGCACTAGGAAAGATAGGTTGAGGCAATGGGATGGATGTTGGATTTGTTTGTCTTGGTTGTGGATTGTTTGTAGTGTTATATGTATGAAGAAGGATATTATAACTCGACTGCTACGACATATTATTCTTAGGTGGTTTGACGATGAGGATGGGTTTGTTTTGAGTTTGTGGTTGGTTTGAGGCTGGGTAAAGGACATGATTTTAGCCTTAGGAGGTGCAATAATTAAAGTATCTCTAGGATCTCTAGGAATTAAAGGACTTGAGGGAGTTGTAATATTCATAACCTCACCAAACTTATCCTTATTTTCATGATATATTAGTCAAGGGGAGTCTAATGTCACTTCATCACCTTCATCTATGGAAGTCACATCACTATTTGAAAGCAATGTGTCAATTTTCTCATTTTCTTGCACCATGATATCCTCCATGATAGGAGAGCTTTTAGGAGAACTACAAACTATATTTTCATAACTTTCAAATGTTGCTTCTTCTAAAATGACTTCATCACTAGTAAGGGAGTTATGAATGGTTGGATTTTCTTGCTTATTAATGATGAAATTCTCTTGTTCAATAATGTTTTCCTTGGGATAAGAGAGACAAATAAGATTCTCATGACTTACATCAATGGGATTTTCTAACATCAAAATATCTTCTTTACCAATAGTAGAGATATTAGGAGAAGGCTCAATTTTATTGTTATGATTGTCCATGATTTCACCCATTTTCTCCAAGGTCTCATTCTCATGTGCCACAATATCCATCCTAGTAGGAGATATTTAAGGAGAGGACTAAAAAAGACGTTGATCAAATTCCATGGTTATATTTTGTAAAGTAGCATAATCACAAATAGGGGAGGCATCAAGAGAAGGACAACTATTATTTTTTATGCTTACCAATAACTAATTTTTTTTGTTCAAATAGATCTTTCCAAATGGTAGGAGAATTACAGAAGGGGGGAATAAGATTCTCATGACTCTCAATAAGTATATCCTCTAACACCAAACTATCATCTTCACATCGAGGAGGGATATTATGAGAAAGATAAATTTGATTGTCATGGTTATCTACAATTACATTTGCATGTCCTATAATGTCTTCCCAAGTAAGAGAGGTAGGACTATCACATATCTCAATCATTGGATCTCTTAACATGAACATATCATCCATACAAATGTGATTTTCATGATTTTCTACGATTGTATCTTCTTTCAGTAAATAATTCTCACAAGTAGGGGAGGTGTTGGGAGATAAATGGAGACTAGGTAAAGTAGTATCAATGATAATACCTTCCCAAGGGAGAGGAGGAGATGTACAAACAAGACTTTCACGATTCTCAATGATTTTATCATCCTTCACCAAGATACCTTCATCACGAATAGGGGAGGTTAGGAGAAGAACAACTATGATTATCATGATTGTCTATGTTTACATCCTCTTTCACTAGAGTATTATAACTAATAGGAGAGATATTAGGGGATGAGGGGAAATGTGGTGGCATGGAATATGCCAATCAGATCAATCTATTTCACTAAGATATTCCCATGAATAACATGCTTGCTAAAGCCTTGCTTCTTTGAAAATTTGGAAAACAAAGATACTAACATTTTTTAAAAATTAATCTATCCCACTTATGCAATGCTTGGAGATGTAAACAATTATCTAATAGATTAGATTATTCTCACTACTGAAATAAGTTTTTCCATGGACATGTGCAAGATAAATGATATGTTTTAATTCTAATTCTAATGCACTTGAAATGAAACTAATTTTGAAAATATTGTAAATGGTCATAATTTTGATTTGAAATAGAGATCTGGTAACAACAAACAAAAGAAAAAAAATGAAGTTTTTAAATGATTTAAAATGTCAATTCAGACTTGATTTGGGACTAAATTTCCTAGGTGTTTGAATAAGTCCCAATAAGGGTTTTCAATAGGTTTAGATAGTGAAAAATAGACAACATGGAATACCCAAAAATTTGGGAAAAAGATCTGTATAGTGACTAAACTACCCAAGTGGGTGAATGAGTCCTAGATTAAGGTTTTCAAGCTAGATTCAAAAAAATTTGAGTTAATTTTAGGGTATCTAGGCTGATGTTGACTTCACTATTTGGAATAACAATTTTCTAATGAACATGAATGATACAAGATGCAAAAAATGCAACCTATATGCATTTTTCACTAATGTAATATTTAGAAGCCCTAAATGCAATTTAACTAATGAAAATCTAATGCATAGTTAATGCAACCTAGATCTAGGACTATAATTTTATCCAAATAAAAAATAAAGGGTCCAAAGGTCGGGTTCACCAAAATGATTAAATGAAAATAGAGGCCCACCTCTTAGGGGATGGAACTTTGGGAGCTATTTTACACATTAATCATTGGGAAACCTAGATCCCTCAACCAAGTGAATTGATTGAGTGATGGACTAGAAGTTTCCTTCTGTGATTATATGGGGGTTCACCATTAAAATGAAGTTTCAAAGGAAAAATGAAAACACTTATTTCCAAAACCCTTGAAACTTGAATGCATAATATCTAATTGGGAAAAAATAATGGAACATGAAAGTACTTGGAGAAGTGGAGAGGCTGAAACAAGGTCTATAAATGCTAGAAATTATTGTCTTAGATTGCATTGGGACTAATACACCATGTTGGGAAATTTAGTCCCACTCTACAGTTTTCAAGGCATGATTCAAGATTCTCTAAGAGTTGATCAGGATCTGTTGAATGGTGATAACAAACTATAGTAGGAATAATACAATAGGTTGGGTGTTTGAATTCTTACATGATATTTTTCAAGATCTTTCTAAATATTTTGAACCTAGATCTAAAACTATTGAAGGCTATTGAAAGGCTATATCAAGGACTAAATTTCCAGGTTGGTTGAATGAGTCTTGTTGACATAAATCTAAAAAATACAGATCACAAGAGAGAGAGAGAGAGAAATGTTGTTTTGTTAGTGGATGGGGGTTTTCCTCAGTTAGACCTTGTGTGAGTAATTAAATTTTGAAAAGAATTCAAATAACATGATGGAATGATGAATGAACAAATGAATGTAACAACCAAAACATGTTGAATCCTTGGAGTGTAGATATGAAACTTGTTTTATTTGGCTTCAATGGATGTATATCTTGATCATTAAACTTAATATGAATTTGAATGCTTGAACTTGGATCACAAATACTACATCAACATGTTAGCTCACAAACACACATGATTCGTGAAGACCTTGACATGATAATTGAATCTTGAATTGATGCTCTAAAATGCTTGATAATTAGCTCTTGAATGTTCTTCAATGCTTGAAAATTCTTCTTCAGCTCTCTAGGTCTAGGTGAAACTCTCTAGCTTCGAAATTCTTAGTGAAATAATGATTTGAAACCTTAGTTATATAGGCATTCCATCTAATTTACTATTTATTAGATACCAAATGCCAACATTTAGCAAAATTTAGATTGAAAATCTTGATTTCTCACTCAAAACCATAAAAAGGCCCCAAATGGGACTCATGCCCAAGGTGATGTATGGGTCTCACCATAGATTTTTCAGGGTGAGAATTTTAGAGGGTTTAAATAATAAGTGTATTAATTGAATTTGTCAGTTTTTTACAAGGGTGCAACATGAGACACAAAAAATTAACACACTAAATAGAGAATGTTATTTTATTATTCTAAAAATGATCTTCTTACATGCAAAGGATTTGATATCCTCAAATTTTGGAACTATGCAAAGTACATAATTATGGAAAAACCCCTTTTCATAGTATGCAAACTTGTTCCCCAAAAAGCTACACAAAAATTAGAAACCTGCCCATAAATAGAGATCCCTTTTTAGTTTGGAGCAAAAACAACATTCAAATTTGAGTTTTTGGCAGTTTGGCGCCGAAAATTACAAAATTTTCAAATTCAAATTTCAAAAGTACATTCAAAAATTAGTATCTTCTAGAAAGTGTGCCAACTTCTGGGAGCCATAACTTTTGATCTGGAACTTCATTTTTCAAACCATTTGAACCGTTGAAAATGTCTCATAGTCAAGAACGTACTTGTAATTAGCTAAGCTGATTTTGGAAAGTTTTGGGATTGTTTAATGCCTCAAATATGACTTGGAAGGTTTTTCAAGTGCAATTCTAGGATAATAAAACTACAATATCTTTCAACCTAGGAATAGAAAAGAAAAACCATAAGTTGGGAATTACATTATGACAAAAAGGGTATCCAAAAATGCAAAAACATCTAAGAAACTACCAACATGAAATGAAAGTCTTTTTTTGGGTGATGCAAGATTTCCCTTACACCATGGATGCATCTGAATTAGACACCCAAGGTAGTTTGAGAAGTGACCCAGTTACATCTCAGATGGTTGAGTAAACCCAAAATAGTAAACCTCTACCTTAGATAGCTAGGATGAATCTTCCATAGGCTTTCCTCTCCATTTCACCAGATATTCTTCATACTGCTTGTTTTTGGTACTCCTTCCCACATGGCTATTTGGGATTGCTTCAATCTACTCCTTCTTTGAAGTAGGTGTTGGAATGCCATACTACCCTATTGTTGGTGCATCCTCTATGCTATCTTCATGATACTCTTTTAAATGTAAAATGTTGAACATAGGGGAAATGTTGACTCCATCTAGCAACTCTACTTCATTTGCAATCCCACAATCATGCTTCTTCAAAATCTTACAGGGACTGAATTTCTCCATCTTCAATTTTTTATAGGTTCCCACTGGAAACCTTTCTTTCCTCTGAAAGTAGACCATTACTTCATCACCAATATGAAACTCCTTATTCCTCCTTTTCTTATCTGCCTTGGCCTTATAATGCATATTCATCTTGTTAATATGTTCTCTTACCATCTCATGTATATCCTTGATGTGCTCTACAAAATCTATGGATTTGACACTTATCAACCACCACAAGTATTAAATCATTCCCTCTCTATGTCCTTAGAAAACCAAGAACAAAATCCATACAAGTTATATCCACCCACATCCTCTTTCGTATAGGTAAGGGCTGATATAACCATGTATTCTTGGTCACACATTTAGCCATTTGACATACCCTACAACTCTGTACATACTTCCTTACATCCTATGACAACTGAGGCCAATAATAATACTCAATGATAATGGAAATGGTCTTATCCTGGCCAAAATGTCCTACCATTCCTCCACTGTGCTTCTCCTTAATTAGGTTCTAACTCATGGAACTCCTTAGAATACACAATTAGCTTCCCTTAAACAACATGCCATCCTAAATTATGAAATCCAACCACCTTGTCCTATCCATTGTAACAAGCTCCTTGCAAGCTGTCCAAGCCTCTACAAAATCAAGATCTTCTAGATACAGTGTTTTGAGTTCATTGAACCCAACGACTTCAATCTAGATCTCTGTCATCAATGTCTTCCTCCTACTTAAGGAATATATAACCCTATTCAACCTCTCACTCCTATGCTTTGAAACAAAGGTATAGCTCTGCAAAAAATTCTACCCATTTCATATGCATTTGATTTAATTTTCCCTAACTATTTAGATACTGTAATTTGCTTAATGATCAATATACAAAAAAAAATTCTTTGGCAACAAATAATGCTTCCATTTCTTTAGTGTTTGAACTATTGCATAAAATTCATGATCATATACAAAATAATTTCTCTTGGTCTCATTTAACTTTTCACTGAAATAGGAAATGGACTTAACTTCTTGGCTTAACAGTGTTCCAATGGCATAACCACTACCATCATAGTCCACCTAAAACACCTTATTGAAATATGGGAGGGCTAGAATATGTTGCTCTGTCACCTTCTGTTTCAATAGTTCAAAACTTTTTGCTGTTTCAGTGCTCCACTTGAACTCTTTTCTATCCACTCTCATTGTTTCAGTTAGGGGTGCACAGATACTATTGAAGTTTCTAATGAACTTTCTGTAAAAACTAGCTAAATCACAGAAAGATCTCAACTCAGTAGTAGTTATTGGGGTAGGCCATTCTAGAATAGCCTTCACCTTCTCTGGGTCCATCTTGAGACCTTCTATCGAGCCAACAAACCCCAAGTACACTAGTTTCTTCAAAAAAAACTACACTTCTTTAGATTAATCAACAGTCTCTCCTCTCTTAACTTTTCAAAGGCTCTCTAAATATGCATCAAATTCTCATCGAAAGTCCTACTAAAAACCAAAATATCATCTAAATACACAATAAAAAAAACTCCTAGAAACTTTTTCAATACCTCGTTCATGAGCCACATGAATGTGCTCGATGCATTGGTTAGCCCAAAATGCATGACTAACCACTCGTACAAGCCCTCTTTGGTATAGAAGGTAGTCTTCCATTCATCTCCCTCTCAAATCTAGATCTGGTGATAACCACTCTTTAGATCAATCTTTGTGAAGTACTAAGCTCCACTCAAACATTCCATTAGGTCATCCATCCTTGGTAGGGGAAATTTGTACTTGATTGTTATCTTGTTTATGGTTCGGGAGTCTGTACACATCCTTCACTCGCCATCCTTCTTTGGTGCTATTACTGTAGGTACTGCACATGGGTTCAGGCTCTCTTGAATCAAACCCTTTCTCAACAACTCTTGAACTTGTTTTCTTAACTCTTCATTTTCTATTAGAGTCATTGTGTGAGCTACCTTATTTGGGAAAACTAGCTCTAGGGATCAAGTCAATATGATGACTAATCTTCCTCACTGATGGTAAACCATTAGGTACGTTATCAAAAAAAATATCCTAAAACTCATCCAACAACCTAGAAACTTCCACTGGCACCTTCTCACTATCCTCCTTACCCACTCTAGGAATCAATGCATAACACACATGCTCATGCTTCATACCTTCTAAAAAATTTCTTCCATCAACATAATAGATTCTAGAACTACTGCATACCTTTTCTTTAGCCTCCTTTAGGGGTTTCAACTTGTGACAAACCCCATCCTTGTCGGGGAATAAGTGTTTGCATGACCATCATGTATAGCTTGCCTATCGAACTACCACAACCTCCCCAACAACATGTGACATGCATCCATGGGGATGATATCATAGAGTACCTCATCCTGGTAGTTCCCAATCTTGAACTTCACTAGGCACTACTCATTGACTAGAACTTTGTGGTTGTTCTACAACTAGGCAATCTAATATGGATGCAGATGCCTTTCCCTCATTAGCTTCAATTTTGTAACCATCTCCTCTGACACTAGATTAATGGTGCTCCAACTGTCAATGATGAAATCAGAGCATTTTCCTTCGCATTTGCACCTTGTGCAGAATAAATTCTTCCTTTGTTTGGGTTCCTTCTCTTCAGTCACCAATGCACTTCTAATCACTAGGGCTTCTCCTCTTTTAGCATCATCTTAATGTTCAGATTGAGCCTCCTCATCTACATGAGAAACCCTTCCATGACCTTTTGGCCTTTTTTCTGCCCTTCCTTGATGTTATGGAAATCCATAGGCTCTATGTCCTTCTTCACCACAATAGAAACATGTTCCTCTAAAACCACCTCTTTCAAATCCTTGTCTAGATCTCCCTTGTCCTCTACCTCATTGATCACCACTATTTTGATCACAATGGCAGTAGAAGTTATCATTCTTCTAGTTTCGACAAGTACCCACATCTTCGTTTTTATTCTCATCATCATTTCAGCTTCCAGAAGATCTTCCACTACCCTTTCCGCTCTTACCTCCTCATCCTTTTTGCATCCTGTCAAATCTTTTGTTTAGCTTCTCTTCAAATTTTAGAGAAAATTGGTATGCATCCTCAATGGTGGTCATTCTAACCAGGCTTAGCTCCTCCTAAATGCTTAGTTGTAACCCATTAAGATAACAGACTACCTTCTCCTTGCTAGCTTCTATATGACCTGTTTTGATGATCATCTTGTGAAAATATTTAGCGTATTCTTTCACATATTTTCTTCCTTGCTTCAACCCTTGCAATTTCTTTAGTAGATTTAGCTCCTAGTCCACTGGTATGAACTACCTTTTCAATTTCTCCACCATGTGATCCCATTTGGTGATCTTTCCTTTTCCTTTTCAATTTATCTCCAACTAGACCTCTTTCCACCAAATACTGGCCTGGACCTTTAGCTTCATTTTTGCAAACTTGACCTGATATAGGTCCTCTATCTCCTCATACTTGAAATATTCTTCCAATTCATTGATCCAATCAATCAACTCTTCCAAGTTCAAACTTCCAGAATAACTGGGGACCTCTACTCTAGGTCTTTTCCTAATCTTTGAAATGACCCTTATCAACTGCATTTGGTCTTGATCAATTGCTTCTTCTTCCTCTTCTTCATCCTCACTTTCTTCTCTCCTCGGGTTTAACCCTCTTCTCATATGGTCCTGCAACACATCAATTTATCTCTGGCGGGCTCTAAAACCCTTGTTTGCTAGTGGATCTCTTCCACCAACATTTCTGCTACCCTGACCACCTCCGGCACCACCATTCCTACCAAGCATCACTCTTGGAGGCATCTTTCTTAACCTTGACCCACAACCACAGTCTTGGTGTAAACTGCCTCACGATCGGCGATGTGTCCACACGCTCAAGAAAACCTCACCCTGATACCACCTGATGAGGGTACAACCCAAGAAATAGAAAATTAACACACCAAATAGAGAATGTTATTTTATTATTCTAAAAATGATCTTGTTACATGTAGAAGATCTGATATCCTCAAGTTCTGGAAATATGCAAACCACAGAATTACGGAAAAACCCCTTTTCACAGTATGCGAACTTGTTCTTGAAAAAGCTACAAAAAAATGAAAAACCAACCCATAAATAGAGCTCCCTTTTGAGTTTGGAGCCAAAAAAACATTCAAATTTGAGTTTTTGGTGGTCTAGTGCCAAAAATTACAACTTGAAATTCAAATTTCAAAAGTACATTTGAAAATTAGTGTCTTCTAGAAAGTGCGCCAACTTCTAGGAGCCATAAATTTTGATCTGAGACTCCGATTTTCAAAAAGTTTGAACCATTGAAAAGGTATTAGAGTCAAGAACATGCTCATAATTATTGACACCAAGTTTGGTGAGTTTTGGGGCTATTTCAAGACTGTTTAGTGCCTCAAATCTGACCTAGAAGGTTTTTAGGTGTAATTTTGGGAGACTAAAACTGCAATATCTTTCAACCCAAGAATAAGAAAGAAAAAATGTAAGTTGGGAATCACATTATGATGAAAAGAGTATCCGAAAATGCAAAAAATCTAAGAAACTACCAACATGAAATGAAACCATTTTTTGGGTGATGCAAGATTGCGCTTACACCACTGGATGCTCCTGCATCAATATTTCAATTGAAATAATTCTTGGTATATGTAATAAAGGGTATTAAGTGCTTATTAATGTTGATTTTAAGGTCATGAATGTAATGGGTCCCAAAACATAGTGTGAATATGTAAATAAATACACATTTCAACACTAAATTAAGGAAAAATTAGGTCCATTTAATTTAAAATGGACCTAAATTTAATGTGAATGTATAAAATACATTACAACACTAAATCAAGGCAACATTAGGCTCATTTACTATTAATTATTCCCAAATTAAGTAAGAAAAAGTGATACATTTTCTATTACTACAAGCTCAATTAATGGAGGTTTCTTGAATTTTATATTTTCTAGATTTTAAAATAATATGTAAAAATTAAAATTTTGGGAGTGAAAGTAGACGCTGTAGATTGGGGAATATCATGTATCCTTCATGGATTTTCATAAGGATCATTTTAAAACTTGGTTAAATTTATTTATGCCATGTTTTGCACAATGTTTTTGTGCCACCCTCAATTAAGATAATTTGTGATGAAACTAAGATGAAGGTACTTGAGACTTGTAATGGAAAGAATCATAATTTCATCTATGGTAGAAATCAACCTAAGAATATTATGGGCATACATTTTCTTTAATAAGTGAAAGCTAATTATAATGGGTAAATAAGAGTAACCAAGATAATGATTGCTATGGAATAGCCAAACCACTAGTACACAATTTGTATGAGCATAAAAGGCATGTACATTCAATAACTAAGGCGACTTACAATTTGGGTTCATCATGTGGATGTTTTTAATCATACCTTATTTTTCTTAGCCATTAATGTTATCTTTAAGTTGGCACTCACTACCTCCTCTTTAACATCTTCTCCTTTTACCATTAGTGTTTGTTCTCAATGATATTATTATGTTTTTGTGACATTGGTGTGTGTTCCCAATAAGAGGACATTTTTCTATGTGTCATTGGTGTCTGCACCAAATCAATTATGTATTCTTATCAGTTATTTGATGTCTATTTTGTGATTCTTATATTATGTGTATGGTGTTTGCTTGTGGCCTATGTGACTATCTCCTATCTTGGTGGGAGTGGAACTAAGGGAGCCACATGGCTGGATGGCATGAAACCACTACTTTGGATTTGATAATCTTAGTAAGAGCTTCATGATTAAGAGAAAGTTGGTAAAGTTTTATCATTTTATTTATTTCTTGGAACTGTTGTCACAACCCTTATTTTCAGTAATTAATTTATAATTCAATATTACTCTTTTAATGATCATTGACCAAACTTTGAATCGTGTGTGACAAAAATAGGGCAATTTGTGGTGAAAGGAATCTACACATGCAGGAACCTAGTTGGCATTATAGTTGCAATTTTCTTTGCATAAATAAATTATATTGATAAATTGCTTCTCATCTTTGGTAGAAAAATAAATCACCTTTACGTTTTATAGTTGCCATTTAATTAAATTTTAACTAGATATTAATAGGCTCTTATTGGAACAAAAATAGATTTAATTTATTTATATATTATTTTTATTAAAATAGTATTTGAAGGAAATAAATTATATTTATTTATTGTTTAGATCATTTTGTGTGTGGTAAGATAAATTGTTAAAATTGTGTTAGTTAAGAAAAATCTATGCATGAAAGGAAATTAGAATATTTATTCTTTCTGATATGTTCAGTAGAGATAAATAATAGAAAGAAATCAAGATTTGGAAAATAAACAAAAAGATAAACCAAAAACAAAAATAAACACAAAAATCTAAGAAATATTAAAATATTTGGGTTATAAATACTTAATAGAAATTAAAAGTGCGTGAAAATAAAATAATTGTCTTATTTTATTTATAATGATCTCTTTTGGGGGTAGGGGGCCTAGCTCAATTGGCTAAAGCATCCTATTGTAGGCAAGAGGTCATGAGGTCTATTTACCCCCCAAACCATTGGTACTGGAGGGCGTGTCGTGCTAGCGCCACCGATCATGTGAAAAAAGTTTACTAGGCGCACTGTAGTTTATAGGGGGGCGGATACCCAACTAATTCCAGTAGTCTAAAAAATAAAAAATAAATAATGATCTCTTTTGAAAATTAAATGTTATTTATTTATTATTTGAAGATAATTGTGTTGCATAGCAATAAATCTTGTTTTCTTTCAAAAATTAGATTTACTAGATAAAATTGAAAAAGGATGGAAAGATTATCGAAAAAAAATTGATAAGACAAGAAGCATTAAAAGATAGAAAAAAAAGAAAATAAAAAATAAAGATGGAAAAGAGATGAAATAATAAAATGCTTATAAAACTTTATTTTCTCAAGAAGAGGATTCATTTGAGATTCATTATTTTTATCTTTCTCCATTTCTCATTCTCTCTCGTGTAATAATAATGACAAATAGATGCTAGGAAGAGGGTTTTGGAGAACATAGAGAAAATCAAGAACCAAGAAGGCACCTAAGAGAGGAAGGATAAAGAAGTTAGAGGAAGGAGAAACAATAAGAAGAAGAAGAAGATTTTACGCAAAAATGAATTCTAGGATTTTTTTGCTATTAAGTGTTGGGAATTGGTGAATTAGCTATCTAGAGATTGTTGTTCTAGCTATCAGCAGTATTGTTCTTCGAATTTCTCTTCTTTCTACTATTCTCACATTTGACCAAGGTATGGTTTAATACCCTTTGTCATTGAAATAGAAATAAACACAAGAAAATAGTCTACTAATGGGTATGTGCAGGATCATTATGGAAAAAATAGGCCCTTAAGTGGCAAAAAAATCAGAAAAGTTAGAGTTAGGCAACTTGACGAAAAAAATTGAATAAGCTATCTACATTATTTTAAAAAATAAAAAGAATAGAATCTATAGAAAATTGAATGTACTTTCTAAACTTCCTACTATGTTTTTTAAATAGAAAAATATTTTGATGAAAATTTGAAATTTCAATGCAAAGAGTATTCTAAATTTCAAGGAAAATAAGTAGGTGCCTATATGACCTTAACCATTGCAATAAAATGGTAAAAATTATAAGATTTTAGATATAAGTAGAGGACTCCATGTCCCAATGTGATGCATATTTTTTGTAATTTTTTCCTGATAAATAATTAATTATGAATTTTTTATTCCAACTTTAAAAATATGAACACCTTAACTTGGTCAACTTCTCAAAATTCAATTTTTCTTTTTAATCCTATAGTATATGAATCGTAGAATGTGGCACATGTTTTCAACCAGTCTATCAATTAGAAATTTATTCATAATTTGAATAGAAAATGAATAATAATTACTGATTAAATTCAAATAAAGCATAATTTATATTGGTGGAAAGCTAAGAATCTCCTTTAAAAACCCTTTTGTTTCATCAATTTTGAGAAAAAAAAATGTTAGCCACATACCATCATATTGCCACTTTTTGGCCCATCATTATCCTACACATACCCTAATATGATTATTTTATTATATTGAAAATATTACATCCAACATATTCCTCACGGGAAAATATCTAGAGCTCATAGGCATGTTGCAAGGGCATTTAACATTACAACTAGTTAAAGGCCTTATTATACTCTTTGAAGGATTGATGTGAAAATTTGAAGTCCAACTAATTGTGAACTACGACTTCTATGAATCAATCCTAAATTAATACAAATTATAAAATATGTTTTTCAAGCTCCAATAAAGGTTTGAGTTAGCCACAAGGGTTGATAAACCTAATGAACGAATGGCCTCAAAATGTGAAAAGATAACTCCTCACAAAATGAAATAACTTTGAATCTCCAGGATAGGTCCCAATGAACCCAAGATGCTTGTATTATGTCTCAATAGGATCTTCACAATCTAGAATAGTTCACACTAATAAATTGAGCCACATTGGTTCCAATGCTCTAATTGAAAATATAGTGAAATTTTGAGAGAAATTTTGGTAGGAAAATGAAAATGATGTGAAATATGGATATGTGATAGATGTCAATGTGTAGATGTTATATCCTACTTTATGAGTTAGAAACAATAGCAAGTAAAATGTGGAATGAAATATTGAAATTTCTATTGAATGAAAATCAAGAATTTTATTTTTTTTGGATACAAAGATTCCTTTATAACTAGGGATACTCCTACATTAGACACCCAGGGTTGGATGAAAAGTGAGTCACTCACTTTCACTTGGGCTAAGAGGAAACAAAAAATTTCCATTTCTCCCTAAGAAGTATAAGATGAATCCTCCACTGTTCTTCCTTTCCACTTCACAAGATATTATTGAAACTGTTTGTTCCTAGTGCTCCTTCCAAGTCTAGTATCCAAAATCTACTCAATTTCCTCTAGTGCTTGATGTGGTAATTGCTCCTTGAAATCCACTTTATTTTATTGCTACTTGACTACCCTTCATGACACTCATATATGTATGTAATATTGAAAATAGGTGATATACACAATGCCTCTAGTAACTCTAATTTATATTCATTTCCAGAATCAAACCTTAGAATGGGCATGTGCAAGATTATGATGGGCCAAAAAGTGGCAATATGATGGGTATGTGGTTGATGATATTTTTTAACCAAAATTGATGAAACGAAAATGGTTTTTAAAGGAGATTCTTAGCTTTCCACCAATATAAATTTTCTTTAATTTTAATTTAATAAGTAATTATTATTCATTTTCTATTCAAATTATGACTAAAGTCCTATTGAGATTAATTGAAAAAATCTATAGCTTTCAAAGCAATATCATATTTTTTGAATATAAAATGTGTCATATTCTATGCTTCACATACTATAGGATTAAAAAAGGAAAAATGAATTTCATGATTTTGACCAAGTTAAGGTGGTCAGGATGTCTGAGTTTTTATATTTTTAAAAGTTGTAATAAAAAAGTTCATAATTAATTATTTACTTGGAAAAAATTACAAAAACTATGCATCACATGGAACATTAGTTATCTACTTATATCTAAAATATTATAAAAAAATTTATCATTTTATTGTGGTTAGGGTGGTTAAACATACACCTACTTCTTATTTTTTCCCTGAAATTTAAGTACTATTGCATTGAAATTTCAAATTTTCACCAACTAGATTTCTTTTTTTTTTAAACAAACCTAGTAGTTTAGAAACTATATTCAATTTGATACAAATTTAATTCTTCCATATTTTTGAAATAATATAGATAACTTATTCAAATTTTTTAGTCAAGTTTCCTAACTCTAACTTTTCTGATTTTTTTGCCACTTAAGGGCCTATTTTTTCCATAATGATCCTGCACATACCCAAATCTTACATAGTCCAAACTTCCCCATCTTCAACTTATTGTATGTTCCAATTGGAAATCTCTCCTCCCTCAGATATACCATCACTTCATCTCCAATAGAAAATTAATTGTTTCTAGTGCTCATCTACCTTCTCATTATACTTAATGTTCATGTCTTCCAAATGCTTCTAGACTTGATTATGCAATATCTCCATGAAATTTGGAAATTATTTTGTCTCTACACTCCACTTATTCTCCATACTAATGTCTCTTAATTCTATAACTCCTATGGGATGTACTCCTATCACAATTTGAAATGGTGTCTTCCCTATACTCAAGTTTACTAAATTATTGTATGTAAATTATACTTGTGATAGAACTATGTCCCAATTTCCTACTTTATCTCCAATCAAACATCTCAACAAGTTACCTAAAATCATGTTTACTACATTTATTTTTCCATCTATATGTGGGTATTATGCTAAATTTAACTTCAAATCTATCTTCATCTTATTCCACAATGTTCTCCAAAAGTAAATTTATTGTCTCTGTCTAAAACTATATGATTTGGTAATCCATGCAATCTTGCAATCTCCTTGAAAATCAACTCAGCAACATGCACACCATCATTAGTATTCTTACAAGTAATAAAATGTGCTGTTTTAGAAAATATATCCACTACTACCATTATGGAATCATGTCCTTTCTATGTTTTTGGCAATCCCAATATGAAATCCATGTTGAAATCTTCCCAAGGTCTTTCTAGTACTATCAAAGGTTTGTACAATTCAATATTTTGACTACTCCCTTTCGCCAATTGACATATTCTACAATTCTAAACATACTTTCATACATTCTTATATATCTTCAACCAAAAATAATGTTCACTTACAAAAGCTATTCTCTTATCCACTCCAAAATTTCTTGCTATTCCTCTAGTATGCTTCTCCTTTATCAAATTCTCCCTCATTCAAATCCTCTGAATAAAAAATTGATTTCCTTTGAATAACATGTCTTCTTGACTGAATTAGTGCAACCATTGGCTTCAATCTCTCACTACTGGTTCCTTTCATGCTTTCCAAGATTCACAAAAATCTACATCATTCACATACATATGTTTCAATTCTTCAAATCGTAATACTTCTATGCTAATTTCTATCAAAAAATTCCTTCTTCTACTTAATGCATCTACAACTTTGTTTGACTTTCCACTCCTATGTTTCAACACAAATGTGTAACTCTATAGAAACTCAACCCATCTCATATGTCTTTGATTCAACTTCCCTTGATTATTCAAATACTGCAAAGCTTGATTGTATATATACAAAAAGAACTCCTTAGGGACTCCACTTCTTCAAGGCTTGAATTATGGCATAAAGTTCATAATCTTAAGATAAATAGATTCTTATGGAATCATTCAACTTCTCACTAAAATAAAATATAGGCCTTCCTTCTTGACTCAACACTACTCCAATTGCATTTCCACTTGCATCACAATCAACTTGAAATACTTAGTCAAAATATGGTAATGCCAACACTAGCTGTTCTATCACCTTTTTTTTCAACAATTCAAAACTTCTTTGTGCTCTAGATGTCCACTTAAAGTCCTTATCTCCTCTTATTATTTTTGTCATAGGGTTACAAAAACAACAAAAACTTTTGAAAAACTTATTGTAGAAACTTACTAATCCATGGAATGATCTCACTTCTTCAATGTTCACTAGTGTAGGACAATCAACAATTGGTTTTACTTCCTTAGGGTCCATCTTCAATCCTTTAGTAGAAATGAAAAATCTAAAATACACCAACTCTATCTTCATAAAGCTAAACTTCTTGACATTATTCAACAACTTCTCTTTTCTCAATTTCTACAATAGTTGTCGGATGTGCCATAAATGTTCTTCTCTAGTCTTACTAAAAATTAGAATAACATCCAAGTAGACAATGAAAAACTTACCCAAGAATTTCTTTAGTACCCCATTCATCAATCTCATGAAAGTTCTTGACACATTGTTCAATCCAAAAGATATTAATAACCACTCATACAATTCGTTATTTTTATTAAATGTACTCTTCCATTCATCTCCTTCCCTATTTTTGATCTGATGATATTCACTCTTGAGGTCAATCTTTGTGAAATATTTTGATCCACTCAAATAGTCCATAATGTCATCCATCCTTGGTAATGGGAATCTATACTTGATAGTGATCCTATTAATTTCTCTTGAATCAGTACACATTCTCCACTATTCATCTTTCTTTGGTGTAAGTACAATAGGTACTATATTCAAGCTCAAAATTTCTTTGATCAATCCTTTCTTCAACAACTCTTGTATTTGCTAGTTCAACATAGCATTTTCTATTGGTGTCATGGAATATGTGCTTCCTTTTTTTGCACACTTGTTCCCGGTATTAGATCTATATGATGAATGATATGATAAAATGGGGGCAAATCATCTAGTACATTCTCTCACATGATGCCTTCATGCTCTACTAAACGTTCTACTACTCCAATTTTTTTAATAGGATTCTCTACCTTCAGATTACTACCTCTCTTTGGAATCAACAAAAAACACATGTTCCCATACCTCAATCCATCCAAAAAATTCCTTCCATCTACCAAACATAGTCTAGAAGTGCTACAAACTTTAGTCTTCTCCTCCACCTCTAAAGCTATCAACTTAATTATTTTTCCATTTGAATCATAGTATAAGTATTCCTCCTTCCATCATGAATTTATTTCTTATCATATTTTCATGGTATTCCTAATAATAAATGACATGCATCTTGTTGGTTATTTTATTAGAACTAAACTTAATATTACCATTTACTTATGAATTTGAAGTCTTTGGAGATCTTTATACTTTAGATCATTGACCTTTCTTCATAGGTTCCTTGTTTGTTAAATTGTGACTTATTTCATTGAGTCTATTCTTTTACCGTTCCCTTAGTCCTAATGATCCCAACTGTTGCTCGTTGTAGTAAAAGTTTTGCCTTATATTAACTGGGGTTGATGTTCTTTGAAATATTTGTTTGGATTTTGTCTTGGGTTATAATATTATGCATGGTTGTTTAAGGTTTTAAAACTTGATTATTATGTCCCTATTTACCATAAGCCTAGAAGTGGCACTCTTTTATGAATTTTTTTTTGGCATGTGCAAATTTGGGGTTTTATGATGACTATTTGATCACCACAAACATATCATAGGCATTCCCCATGTTCCTGCTATACTCTAATTTTCATTTAAATACTACAATGGGCTAGAGGGTGAATGCCACATACCCTCTTCATTGGTGGGCCCAATACTTTTGAAAATACAAGTGATGAATTGGTGTGATCAATGTTGGTTTTTTAATAATGTGGCTTCATTAGGACCACTCCTCACCACCTCATTTGATTTTTTTTTTCTTAAAATAATGTCACACGCTAGTAGGCCATGGAAATTTTTCCCTTCATGGAGGGGCCCAATTGTTTTTTTGTGTAAAAAATATTTTGTCATGTAGAGATCGACAGTTGATGGAGGGTGACATGGGTGAATCCTAACCACTCCCCACTATTCTGTGCAAGACCCACCTATGCTTTCCATCTCGTGACAGGGAAGAAATGACCACTGTGTGGAGTAATTTAATGGGCTAGAGGGAAATTAATAAAGGTGAAATATAAATAAAAAATTTCAAGAGGCCACAAAGGCTAAATGGTGCAAGATAAGAATTTATTTCTATTGCACATGTTCAAGATATGATGGGTATTTTTTGATCTTGGCCATCATTTCTATCAAAAATTTGTACAAGCAGACAAGTGGTTTTCATTAGGGAAAGTATAGGCTAGTGGATTGAGATCAAATCTTGACCACTCCTCATCATCCTATTGGTCAAAGGTATAGGTGGGTTAATTCTCATGGTCAAGTGAGAAAATTTGACATGGCAGGCTTTCTTTAATGCTAAGTGGATGATTAAGTGTGAAAAAAGAGTGGATGCATATCTACTGGGCATTCATGATTAGACAAAGGCAACAGGTACATGCAATCAACTCCTTCATTATAAATTAACTTAATTTTAATTATCTATTGATTCATCTCGATGTATGATCAATGGTTGAGATTTAAAATCAAGTGGTTGATTGTTAGTTCACTCATGCAAGCCTTTCTTCAACAGTAATAGTGAACACACTCAAATTTATTGATATAATGAGAGTTGATAGCTATTTTCTTTACAATTTCAATCATCAGAGGCTGAGTAATTGAGTTTTTTTCTAAGAGGATGGCATAAAAATTTCTTGGTAAGGAATTTGTAGAAATATCAAAGTTTTTTTCCCAAGTAAGTAAGCATTCATACTCTGTTGCAATTATGTATAAGTTGGTTGGTGAGCTCTCTTTTTTGGGGGGTTGTAAGGGATTCAATTGAATTTTCCACTTGGATTGATAAGCATTGTGTGGGTCTAAGGGTTTTTTTCCTACAAATTCAATTTGAGAGAATAAGCTAGTGAGTTTCTTTGTAAGTGAAGGGTTGGATAGTTCTATCCATTTAGGAGGTCTATGAGGCTTAGTATGCTTGAACTTTAGGATGATGCATGATAAATTGAGAAAGGAACACAAAGATCTCCTAAAATTCCTGAGGAGAAGAATAAAACTCATAAGAAGTCTAATAAGGGTGGTGTTAACAGTAATTACAACTTGAGGAGTAGGGTTGTTGGTAGTGACTAGTGTGAGCCTGGTGGGAAATTGGTTGTCTTGTAGGAAGAGGAAGAATAAGTATGAAAAGGCTTATGATTCTTATATGGGGAGGCATAAATCTCCCTTGGAGGATTTAGTTGGTCCTTTGAGAGATGGAGATATTGACCTAGAGTATGACCATTGCCTTCTCACGCTGGCATGTTGGGAGTATTTTAATGAAGGAGTAGTTTCTTTTCTAATTTTAGCAAGAACATGGAATGAGTGTGCTTACTTTGATTCTAAAGAATTAGGGTAGCACCTTGGTTCTATTTTTTATTTTATGAAACTTCCACCACAACGGTGGGCTTGTCCTCCTCTACGAGCGTATAATCTTTTGTCTGGGGTGCTGACATGGAGAATCTTCTTTGATCAACATGGACAAGAGATTTTGGTGTTGTTGCAACAATGAATGATGTCTTTTGGAAGGTTGTTTGTTCTTCTTCAATGAACTATATGGTGTCTTGTCTTTTGCTTTCCCTCCACTTTTGTAATGAATAAATATAATCATTTGGTGGAATTTTCTAAAATTGAAATGAAATCAAGTGTCAAATGAGATGTAATGGAAATGGTAATTTGGTCTAATGCTTGTCACTCCCATATTTCTATAAATGGGATTTCAAGACTAGTTACAAGGGTTTGAATTTTGGGTCTCAACTAGTCTAGGTTGGAAAAATAATCTCATGAAAGAGCATATTGTAAATTCATGCATAGATGAATAGACTAGTTGGGAGTCTATGGTATAAGTTGGCTTGCAATGAACTTAATCATTTTTACTGTAGCAGCAATATATGAATGAAAATGCTAGTTTTAAAGCACATTCTCTCCTATGTATTTTCAATTATGGATCATAAATGAAACGGTTAAGTATCCTTTTGTTCTTATTCAAAAAATTTAATTGAATGAGTGATTTTATTTCTAATTTGATTCAAAGAATTGGTTAAATTCTCAAATAAGATCATGGGTTTGCGAGGTAAGATTCTAAGATTGTTAAGTAGTTTTTTTTTGGCATAATGAGTTGAATATTATAATGCAATATGTCAATAGCCTCAAATTACTAAATCAAATTGCTAAAGTATTAGAGGGTATGTGCAGGATCATCATGGAAAAAATAGGCCCTTAAGTGGCAAAATATTCAGAAAAATCAGTGTTAGGCAACTTGACATAAAAATTTGAATAAGTTATCTATATTATTTCAAAAATATGTAAGAATAGAATCTATAGAAAATTTAATTTAGTTTCTAAAATACTAGGTTTATTTAAAAATAAATAAAATCTATTTGGTGAAAAATTGAAATTTCAATGTAGTAGTACTTAAATTTCAAGGAAAAAATAAGTAGGTGTCTGTCACTACCCTAACCATAATAAAATGATAATATTTTATTATAAAATTTTATATAAGTAGAGGACTCATGTCGGATGTGATGCATATTTTTGTAATTTGTTTCCAAGTAAATAATTAATTATGAATTTTTATTACAAGTTTTAAAAATATATTAAAACTGTATGACCACCTTAACTTGGCCAAAAATTCATGAAATTTAATTTTTCTTTTGTAATCCTATAGTATGTGAAGCATAGAATGTGACACATGTTTTGGATTCAAAAAATGTGATATCATTTGAAATTTATAGATGTTTTTCAATCAATCTATCAATCGGGACTTTAGTCATAATTCTAATAGAAAATGAATAATAATAATTTATTAAGTTCAAATTAAAGCATAATTTATATTGGTGGAAAGCTGAGAATCTCCTCTAAAAACCCTTTTTTTTTCATCAATTTTGGGTAAAAAAAGTCATTAGCCACATACCCTACAAATACCCATAATATTGCCACTTTTTGGCCCATCATGATCCTGCACATACAGTAGAGGTTGTTACAAATATGACATCATTACCCAAAGACAAGGAACTGGTCTATTTGTGTGGTTATCTTAAATGTAGAAGAGTTAGTTTTGTATTTGACCAAGAGCTCAAAATGAGAATGAAAATCACCTAAACACTTTTAATTACAACATATCTATATGAGATGTCACTTATTCCTTGCATTAGGTGGTAATTCACATAAGGGTTAGCCAAATCCTTAAAGAATTCTTTCTACTTGCAGCTGAAAGGAATATATTTGTTTGCTGTAATGTTCAAGATAAAATAGCAAGGGAAAATTTAATTAAATATTATTATGATTACCCTCCTAGGTATCATAGAGCCTGAAGAGTAGAAGTAAGGGCCTAGTGATCCTTACTTGTTTGCTGGCCAATCGTTACATCTATAGGCATAATATCACACAATACTTCATCCTATATGATCCAATATGAAATTTCACCAAACAAATTGATTTTTCACTAATATCTTATGCTCATCTTGAATCCATTGTATCTTATAAGGGTTTGGGTGTTTCAATCTCTACAATTTCAACTTGGTTACCATCTCCTTCAAAACTAAATTATGAATACTACCACTATCATTGATAGCTTTACATAAATTTCCTACGAACTTACATCTAGTTCTAAATAAACTCTTCTTTAACAATGGTTCTTTAGTCACTTATTCATTCATTAAAGATCTCTTCATCACCAATAGTTCACCTTTCTCAGGTTTCCCAACTAAGTTAGGGGATTCAATATGTTCTTCATCCTCATATGTAGCTCTTCTGGTATGCACAAGTTTCTTGTTGGAACTTCTTGGATAACACTCAAATGCTCTGTGTACTTCACCTCCAAACTTGAAACAAGTTCCTTTAAATGGTCTTCTCTCAAATATTCTTTCTTCTTTCTGGTATCCTTCATTACAGTAAGAATTATGACCTCCTTTGTCACTACAGTAGACATATTTGTCTTCTCTACCTCTACGATATGAATTGGCATCATTTTCTTCACTCTGTTAGGGAATTACATTTTTATTCAGCTCTACAGAGGGTCTTCTTTCTTTGGTTTGGTTTCCACTCTAGAATCTTTGTCTTACACTTTTATGTCTTTGTTCAAATTTCTTGTTTAGCTTCTCTTCAACTTTTAATGGAAAATGATATGCTTCTTCAACTGATGTCATCCTTACCAAGATTAGTTCTTCTTGAATGTTTGATCTTAGTCCATTGATCTATATTTCAACCTTTTCTTGGATTTCTTCACTATGAGCAATTCTCATTATCATCTTGTATAATTCCTTAGTATATTCTTTTACAGGCCCTCCAATCTTTTGAACAATTTAGGTTCATAGTCTATTGGTATGAATTGGTTCTTTATTTTTGTCACCATTCTATCCCATTTTATGATTTTCTCTTTTCCTCTTCTATTTCTATCCAATTAAAATTATTTCCACTATAAAGTAGCATGACCTTTCAATTTTATTTTTGTAAACCTGACTCTTTCTAGATCTTCCATTTCTTCATATTCAAAGTATTCTTCAATTACATTGACCCAGTCAATTAACTCTTTAAGGTTTGAATTTCCCCAATATTTTGAATTTCAACTCTAGGTCACTTTCCAATCTTTGAGATCTCCTTCAACATCTTCATCTAATCTAATTCTTATTCTTCTTTGTCTATGGCTTTGAAATTTTGGTTCATAACATGATCTACTTCATCATCACTTTCATTCTCATGTCTAGGGCTTAGGCTTTTCCTTCTATGTTCTTCTACTACATCCAATTAGACTTGCATCTCAAACATCATTTCCAACATCTCATCCATTCTTCTAGCAACATTTTCCACAATAGGAACTCTCCTTGTTGGCATCTTTCCCCTTTAATCTAATGCAACTACCTCAATTTAGTGATTTGGCTACAAGGGTTTCAACAGTCTCATAGTTAAGGATCGCTTGAAAACACATGTAGGATTTCGCTACTAGGTGATTTATTCACATCAACCTATTCCTTCAAGACTTGCAAACTCACTCTAATGCCACTTGGCATAGTTACAAATGGAGGGTTGAGAAAGAACAATCCAAACTATACAACTTAGATTTAACACAGTGTCAATAACACATGAAAACGATCTACTAATATGATTCTTTATTAAATTGATAATCTTACATGCAATATCTGCCTCATTGGTGAATATCCAAGGCTCACAGGCTTTCCCTTATTGCACTCAACATTACAACTAGCCAAAGGTCTTATTACAATTCCTAAAGGGTTGATGTGAAAATGTGAAGTCTAGCTAATCATGAACTACTGACTTCTTTGAATCAATCCTAAATGATTATAAAATTATTATAAATATGCTTCTCAAGATCCAATATAGTTTTACATTAGCTACAAGGGTTTATAAACCTGATTAATGAATGTCGGCCTCAAAATGTGAAAAGATAACTCATCATGAAATGAAATAACTTGCAAATCTAAAGGATAGGCACCAATACACCCAAGATGATTGTATGGTTTCTCAATAGGATTGATATGATTTGGAATAGGTCTAAACAAAACAAATTGGACTAGGTTGGCCCCAATGCTCTAATTGAGAAATTCAATGAAATTTTGGGAGCAATAATTTTTAGAAGACAAATGCAAATGATGTGAAATCTAGATATGTGATAGATGTCGATGTGTAGATGCTATATCATGTTCTACAAGCATAGCAGCAATAATGCAATAAAACGTGGAATGAAATATAGAAAATTCTATTGAGTGAAATGCAAGAAAATAAATATTTTTTGTTGATATGGTATTGCTTTATAACTAGGGATGCTCTTGCATCAGAGAGTCTTCTCATGATGTCATTCTTTAACAAGTTTAAATCTTAGGGATTAATGGTTTCTATTTTCCTTTGGAATTGTTTTGATTGTTTTAAGAAACATATCTTATTTTTTTGGTGAAAAGTTTGTACCTATCAATAAGGATAACTCATGGAAAGGTTTATTATTATTTTATGATGTTTTTTATGTTATTTTTTTACTTTATTAGATATGGTTGCTACCCACATCCTACTCCTTATTCCTAAACTTTTGGTTGATTCATCTAGTCAAGGGTTGTTAGCTCCTATTTTTTGGAACCTTTTTGTTGGTTTTTGTTGTGTTGGTTGAATTTTGCAAGATATTCATAGACTCTATTGAGGTTGTTGATTCCCTCACCCTTTCCTCATGTTGGACTTCAAGATAACACAATCATAGGTTAGTACTGAATCATCATTTGGATCTCAGTTTCCTCTCTTGTAGATTCATTATGTTGGATTTATCTTATGATTGGTAAGTCTTCCACTAGTGTGACCTTAGTCAATGTGATGGTGAGGTCTGTAATGTTTATCTTTCCTTTATTTCATTACATTTCAAATAAAACTTGTGTGAATACTATGGAAAAATTATGACATGTTATTGCTCTATATATATATATATATTTATTTATTTTTTTCTTAAAATAAATTCTTGATTGAATAATGTCCTAGATATGTGGCTTGGGGTGTCGACCAAGGAAAATCAAGGTTATGGACATGAAATCATAGATAGAAACCATAAACTATCTAATTCAAGCCCAAATATTCCTAATCTACAACAAAGCACAAGATGAAAATTCAAATCTCAAAAACAAAGCAATATACCTTCAATTGAAATGCCAATACTGACTCCCCTTTATTTATTTCGTCAAGTTTTTCTATGTGTGCTCTCAGTAATATGGTGTGTTGAATTTTTAATAGGTTCAAGAATGAATGATTACAAAAATCTAAAATAATGGGGTTGCATTCAAATTATGTAGGTAATTCTCTTTTATAGAAATTAAGATCAAATCAATGGTGAGGATGAATAGGTGGAAAGAATATGATCAATGGGTGAGATTGTGAGAAGGAATGGGAAAGTTACCATTTAATTCAAGAATAAATAATGATGAATTATTTAATTAAAATGGTGAATAATGGTGCATACGAAGTTTCTAATTTCATGCTTTGTTAATTGAATATTTTTTTTATATGAAGGAAAGTTGAAGAATTAGAAAATATTTTGATTCCAAAAATGAAGGAAAGCCAAAAGAAGAGGAAAAGATGGAAAGATTGAAGAAAGATAGTAAGTTTTGATTCAAGGGAAAAACAAGTTTTGAATGGACCCAAAACCATTTACAAGCAAGTTTTAAAGGGACCTGAAACTCGAACCAGGACAATCATGTTTAAAAAAGATACATCCAAGAATTCCTAGCAGCAAAAGAGACACAACAACCTCAACATAAACCAATAGAAAACCTAGCTGCAACCACAAAACCAAGAATTTACAAGGATATTGAACCCATAGGGTTTGAAGGGACCACCAACCCTATACAATCAAGTTTTGGAAGGGACCTTAAACCCAAAGAAACCACTTGAAATGACTAGGAAACAACAAACGAGTCATTCAAAAAAATAAAACTCTCCATACTACTAGTTGAAACCACCAAGTCATATACTACAACATGAGCAAAAAAAACATAATCCAACATCATCCCTCTCCACCTCTATATGAGAAGTCATCATAAACACTTAAGGTTCCAACACTATCCCACAAAGGCTAGTTGTTCTCTCCACCTTTATAGGAGAAAAAATGAAGCTCAACCTTACCACAACATCCATTAAACATTTGCATACCAACACTCCACCTAAATAGGAATGGGATCTGCCTTAAAGGGAGATAGAGGAGTAAGAACTTAAAAACAAAACACACCTCAACCATAAAAGGAAAGGAATCCACCTCTGTAGTAGAGGTCTCCACCTTAGAAAGAAGATCCATTATCCAAAGAGAAGGAAAAGTTTGTAGTAGGAAGAATGAAATTATCGAACCACATTAGGAAAAGCAACTGGGTCTTCAAAATAATTTTTGAATACCCCCAACCCACAACACCTCCAAAGAAACCAAGAGTAGCTTTAATAGAAGAAACTCCACTGAACCAAGTTGAACCAACAACCTCTTAGCTCAAAGGAACTTTTCCACAAAAATAACAGAATCATCCTTTAGCATCTTTAAATTTTGGGTCTTGAAATAAAACATGGGAAACCACCCACCAAGATAGCCAGCTCACAAAATGTGTCCTCTTATAAAGACACACACCCCATCCAAAAGGCGAATAACATAATAAGGGAACTATTAAAGCCTTACAGGTACACCCATCTAGTAAAAGCAGGGAGGAAACAAAACCACTCCATAGCATCCCCTAAAGCAAAAGAAACAATGAAGAATAAAATCTTGAGGCACACCCAACATAAGACCAGGTAAGGAAATGTTGAAAGCAGAGCACCAGAAGGCAGAAAATGAACCCTCCACCAAAGAGAAAAAACCTAGTAGGATAAATGGAGACCTATACCCATAAAGGGGTCAATCCGAAACACTAGCCCCCAATCATTGAAGAAAAAAAGCAACAAACAAGGGGGACTAGCCAAGAATAGTAGAGAAGAGGAGACGCCTTCTCTAACAACATAAACCAATAGAGAACAACAAAGTAGATACACACAACACCCAACAAGACAAAGGAAGGGAGAAATCCTTTCCCAAGCAATAATGTCACATGACCACAGGGGCCAACGACCCATCTCAGGTTCCAAACCATAAGAGAAAATGTGAAATCCCAACTGCTAAAAGGGAACCAAAAATTTGTTGGTAAATACAACTATAGGATGGGAGAAGAAGAAAACCACTTCCAACACCAAGATGAGCCAAGTAGAGGTCCATAGAGCAGAGTCTTGGCCAAGAAGAACACCTACAACCACCCTTAGACAGCAAGAGGGGTTGCCAAAACTTACCAGAAACAACTTGATGCTTAGAAAAATTTGACCACCAAGCCTGAATAGAGGCAAAGAATCTCCTATGATTTGTAGCACACAGTGAACAAAGGAACCCAAAGCAGCAAGAGAGAGAATCACAATTGCAGAAAATGCAGAGTCAACACCAAATGAACCACTAAGGGAAGGAAGATCCAACCCTCCAACACAATGCAGTTGAGCCCTAAGCCACCACAAATCTGCCTCATCTTCATCCTAATCTGACTCTCCATAACCTTCTCTAATTGAGGATTTCAAACTACCTAACCCATTCCTCTTCATGCCAAGCCACTACATTGCCATTCCCTTGAATTTTTTAAATGAGTATTGTTAGAAAGACAATAAGTTTATTAAACAAATAAATTTTATTTATTTGTACCGACATGATTAATCAAATAAAAAAATATTTGTTTAATTATGGAAGAATTTAGTTATTTAAATAAATAAATGACCTATTTAATTATGAAGAATATTGGATGTTTCTAAATTGGAGAAAAGTGAACTTGTGAGAGAAAAGTACAGTTAATAGAGAGAAAAAGTGGAAGATGAAAGGTAAGTGGAATAAAAATAAATAAAATTTATGTATTTTAACACAAATGATTATTTAAATAAATAAAAATATTCATTTAGTTATGGAAGAATTTATAAATTGGCTAATTAAATAAATAAATGATTTATTTAATTATAAACAAGATTAGAGTTTAAAAAACTAAAGATAATTATTTAATCAAAAGAGGTCAATTAATTAAATGATTAAAATTATTTAATCATATGAAAGAAGAAATATGAAATTAGATAAAATAAGTTAATTTAATTTAATAATAAGATTATTTAATTAGGATATTTTTTAGTGTCTACATGAGGTATTACATTTGGTATTTGAGCCCATGTTGCAATATTAGGATATTTTCATTATGTACTTTCTCACGTGGTTGTTTGTGCTTGATGTGTGGTTTCTCAAGCTCTTATTATTGTGAGTAATTAATTCAGTATCTTTCTTGGGTGCCTTAGTGTAGCATTTTATAGGGTTGTTGTGAGTGAACTTGTGCAATGTGTTAATAGAGGAAGATTTTCCCCTAAGCATTACCCCACTTGATAGGGAATGAATGATACCCCTAGTTGAGAGTCTCCTATAGTAGAGGATGGTCAATCTCTTGTGTGTTTTTTGTTTTGAATAACCATGTTTTGGGACTTCATGTGTCAAGTGTGTTTTTCTAGTATTTGATATTATTTCTAATTTTTCACCTAGTGTAATACACCTAAGGAATTCTTGGTTTTAAGGGTTAGTTAGACCAGTGATTTGGTCAAAATGTTTCTTTCATGTGTGATTTCCTTCTTGATGTATTGAGTAATAATTTATGTGAATTTCTAGTGATATTTGTGTAGTCTTATTTATTATTGTGTGTCCCCTTGGGATGGCATGATATTGATATCTCTTTGAAACTAAGTAATATAAAGTTTATTTTCTTTGTTCAAGAATTACAAATAATCTTATGTGAGTGATGCATTTGAATGAGAAAGACATGAAATATTTTAATATTCTTGATATGTGGAAAAGGTGTTGATATGTTGATTCTTTCTTGAAGTGCATTGAGCATTGGTTTTTGTATGAGTGCAAATTTAGATGTTAATTACATTATAACATTTAAAAAGATACAAGAATGGGTGAATGTGCATAATATGTGAATGGAAATTATGATTAATGCTTGGAAAATTATATAATGCATTAAAAATTCCTATATTGGTTGACTCTAAACTATATTGTTCCAATATTTCATAGTGTGCATGTTAAATCATTAAAGGAAATCATGAATGGTAGGAGTATTATGTTGGTGTGGACTAGATCCCTAGATGTGTTATCGTGTCTTGTCATGCATGTCAATATCATTTTGTTATAGTATATTGTAGATATACATGACTTGATTAAACTTATGTCACATGTGATTGGTGACTTTTGTATGGTAATTTTCATCATTAATAATGTTATGGATGTGTTGTAATGAAGTTGTAAGTAGTAAAAATTTTGGTTTACATTGAATGGTTATTTAAAATTTATTATCTACACAATTTAATATTTTTGGAGTCTTAGAACACTCTCTTGTTGTGTGTGCTTGGCCATGTTCTCTAATTCACCTTAGATGTCATATTATTGGGTGTTGTGTAGATCTTCACTTCCTCAATTGTGGTTAGTGTTTGTCACACAATTCATGTAAATAGTCCTATTTTTGATCATTTATTTTGGTTATTAGTGAATTCCCTAATTGTTGTAAAGATTAAAATTGCAATTTTTTTCTTCTTAGGAGTGGTTTAATCACCAAATTTTCCCCTATGAATATTTATGTTTGTTGTGGTTGTTCTCAATTTGTTATTTCAATTGAGCTCATTTCCTTACTTCATTGTTTTATATTAATAGTTCTTCCTCCTCATAATTCTTTTAATATCATGATGCTTATAATAAATTATTTTTGTTGGCATATTATTGTCACTGATGTCAAAAGGGGATCAATTGTGAGATGAAATTGATACTACATAGAGGAGAGCCAAAATTGATGAATGGTGTCATTAATGTCTAAGGATGGTGTACTATGGATCTAGAAGGTCCAAAGGTTGAAGGCTATGTTCAAAACTGCCAGAATTATTTTCTTGAATATATTAGGGTTTTGTAGTTAAACATTTGCATTGGAAGTCATGGTACCTTAACAAATTTCTATTTTATTGTTGATCAATGGTTGGAGGTTGTAGGTCATCTAAGTTATAACTTATGGACTTTAAGTTCATTTGGTGATTGAACCCTTCACCTTTTCATTCGATTACTATCACCACTTGATATTGCACAGTGTGGAAAGCTAGTTGGAGTTTATGATAAGATCTATGATACACGATGGAGAATAGTCCTTGATGGGACCAAGGACATGTGGCCTCATATCGCCCGATCACTTCACATCACTATTGTGAAGCATGGAAACAAGATAATTTGTGTGATATGTGATGTATGTATGAGATTGAAATAAAGAACATCTAATGGATGGTATTGCATTGCAGGGTCTTAGTTCATCATGGTTATGAGATCAAAGGAAGTCAAGCATTCAATGATGAGAGAAAAATGTTGAGTGGTAGTGGAGTATGATGACATAAACTAACACACAACATAATCTTACCATCTCATGAAGATTATGTGGGCCCATTGCCAGAGCCAACAAGATAGCAATGAACATTGTAGCTGATCATTTCTTAGTGCTACATCATCGATAGAAATGTTGATGTTCATAACATATCATCGATATGTGATGAACAATGGATCCCAAAGGAAAGTGATTGGTTAGTGATCGCTACATCGCAAAAAATGTTGCAATCATTCCAAATGTATTGGTGATACACAATGGTCATGAAGGATATGATCAATGAAAGAGATTTCAAAGATTGCTTATTGGATGACTATGATTTAAAGTCTTGGTGATGAATGAGGAACATAGAATTGTGGCATGAAGGTTGGAGATCAATGATCTAGATTTGAAAGAGGAAATCATGAATGACTAACTACATGGATCAAGGTTTTTACTTACAAACCAACTCAAATTAATTATCCTGCTAACTTCAAGGAAATATGTAATGTCATTTGATGCATAGAATGGTGGTACTGATGGACAAAGAGATGAGGATAAAGATCAAATCGAATAATCAGATGAATGTATTGAATGCATAATTTGATTTTAGGGTTTAATAGAGAGAATGAAGGGAAATTCTCTATATCTAAATCAAATTTTGTGTGGCTCGATGCATAGGTATGGTGATATATGATAAACCTTAGCAGTTGTCTTTATGATGAACTTGATGATGACATGAAGCTCAATGAACATGTAGCTTGTTGGTGAAGTTTGCAAGCAGCATGAACCCTAATAGGATGTGAGGGATGATCTAGATGAAATAGTAGATCTTGAGGTAATGATTGGAGGTTGGTAAAGAAGGAAGATGTAACGCTTGAAAAATGAAACTCTTAAAACCACAAGTGATACGAAATAAATTTCTCACATTCCAAGTAAAGTAAAAGTAATTTATGCATAGAACTAGAGCTATCCATAAATGCTCAAAAGAAAAAGTAGTACTGAATTTCATTTTAGGTATCAAAAGAGTACATTATATCCAAATAAATGTTACAATAATGATCTTTACATCGACACACACACACACATATATATATATATATATGTAATTATTATATCAATGAGTTTCCACCATTTCATCTTGTTTCAAGTTACATCAATAAATTTCATTTAATACATCTGTTTCAATGTTACATCAAAATATTTCATTCAATACATCTATTTCAATGTTTCATCAATGAATGTCAAATAAAGTTACATTTACAAGTGGGCTATGCAAGCCTTTCAAAAATAATACATGAATACATCTATAGAATAAGAAACTTTGAACCTCAACCACTGTGACACAACTGGTCTTCTTGCAAGTTGGGGCCAAGAATGTGATTAAGGTACCTTTTCTGCCCAACCATGAAGTACATGACTTCCTTGAGTTTCTTCCTAACTCAGAGAAATCACCGGCCCTGCAAGAGGATCCTAGCAACCTAAAACAACAAAGCAGCAGGGAACTCTTGATGCAAGCCTAATGCCTATATGCATTCCTAACATTAGAATAACATATTTCCTGCAAATAGGAGGTGGCAAAGACCTACATACATTTATTTCTAGGATTTCATTTCTATCTATTTCAATGGTACATGTGCTTGGCCAAGCATAAATAAATAAAAATGATAGTTTTGGAAAAGGTAAAAATACCATCTCTATGGATCCACCTTCAACATCCTATCTTGGAAATTTCTCAAAAGAATAATAAATAATGCTTTTTCCCATTTAAAGTTTTCATTCAATTTTATACATTTCTACTACAAAGGAATTCCATAAAATTCAATGTACACACAAATATTCTCAAATAGCTTTTCATAAACACACTATTTTAAGATAAATTCACCATACAATTGAGTTTGAAAATCACTAAGCAATCCAAATTTAGTCTTTTGAAAAGAGCATGTATAAACTCACAAGTTTTATTTCCTATTTAAATAATTTGATCAAAGTAAGAAATTTATATAAGTTCAGAAAAAACTACACTAATCAACCCTTTAAGTATGGGGTAAAATCATAAGTTACGGATTACTTTCCTATTTAATAGGAGTATGTCTATACTTTTATGAAAAGGAATAATAAGTTAAATTTTAAAAATAAATTTCTCTCACTTTTGGGTATGTGCAGGATCATCATGGAAAAAACAGGCCCTTAAGTGGCAAAAAATTTAGAAAAATCAGAGTTAGGAAACTTGACGTAAAAATTTGAATAAGTTATTTATATTATTTCAAAAGTATGTAAGAATAGAATCTATAGAAAATTGAATGTAGTTTCTAAACTACTAGGTTTATTTTTTACTTTTTTAAATCTATTGTGTGAAAATTTAAAATTTCAATGCAGTAGTACTTAAATTTCAGGGAAAAAATAGGAAGTAGGTGTTTGTTTGACCACCCTAACCATAATAAAATGATAATATTGTTTTATAAGATTTTAGACATAAGTAGAGGACTCCTGTCCAGATGTGATGCATATTTTTTTATAATTTTTTTCCAAGTAAATAATTAATTATGAATTTTTTATTACAAATTTTAAAAAATATAGAAACTCATATGTCTGACCACCTTAACTTAGTCAAAAATTCATGACATTCAATTTTTCTTTTTTTAATCCTATAGTATGTGAATCCTAGAATGTGATGCATGTTTTGGATTCCAAAAATGTGATACTTTTTGAAAGCTATAGATGTTTTTCAATCACCCTATCAATCAGGACTTTAGTCATAATTCAAATAGAAAATGAATAATAATTATTTATTAAATTAAAAGTAAAGCATAATTTATATTGGTAGAAAGCTAAGAATATCCTCTAAAAACCCTTTTCATTTCATCAATTTTGAGTTAAAAAAAAGTCGTCAACCACATACCCTACAAATACCTATCATATTGCCACTTTTTGGCCCATCATGATCTTGCACACACCCTTTTAATCAATTTCAAAATTAGATATTTCAATTTTAGCTACTGGATAATCTCCCAGTGAAGATAATAATAATTATAATATCTAGTTTAAATGCCATTATATATATATATTCTTAAAACTCACAAACACACACACACACACACACACACACATATATATTTAGGTATTTTGAATAACAATATTATATTTTCTAGATTCATATCTATATATATATATATTATGAATATATATATGTTACTTACACATAACTTGTAATTTTGAAGGCAGTGGAATGCCATAGTTTATATGCAAGTTTTTTGTGGAAAACGTTTACGAAAGGAAGTTTGAAACATAGTTTACACATTATGAGGGGTCAACATCACTCCCATGGGGATGGAACTACCTGTGAAGGGGTAGTGCCACCTCCACAGGCCATGGCGTATGGAGGGAATTGTCCCTCCATAGTGCAGCCCATCCTTCATGGGTGTGGCTGGGGTTAAGCCCCATCTACACAACATTCATGGTATTTCAATTTAATACAAAGCTTAAAATATTTCCTTCATTCAATTCAACGAATACCAATGAACTTCCAATATTGTATGAATATATATACATACATAAATATATATGTATATATATACATATATATATATATATATATGTATGTATATATATGTATATATATACATATATATATATATATATATGTATGTATATATATGTATGTATGTATGCATGTATGTATGCATGTATGTATATTTCCAAATATATGCACATAAATTCAATAGTCTGAGACGAGATTATGGATAAAGAGTTGTATAAGAAAGGATTCCCAATCAAGTAATAGGGCAATCTCTATAGAGAAGTTGAGCAATTTGTTTTCACAAAAGGATACAAAATATTAGAAAACTTCCACACATTTCTCAGTGTTGCAAACAATACACACAACAATTGCTTGAGATTTTTTTAGCTATACTATTGTTCTTAAAACACTTGAGAGTTAAATTTATGGAAAGAATAATTAGAAACCTAGATATTTTAGTTCTAGTTGTAGCTGCTTTCCAATAAATTATATTCTCTTTATGTTTGATTTCTGAAGAACTTCTTCTTCTCCTCTCCTTTTCTTGTCACTTTCTTTTCTCCTTCTTTCCTTACTAATTTTAAACCTATAATTCTTGAAAGAAAAACCTTTTCTTGGCAGCCATTAGAGTTATTATGCAGAGTATATTTTCAAGAAGTAAGACAAGAATCCATTATCACTCTCAGGAATTCTTTTCCCTAATAAATTTTTTCTTTTTTTGTTTCTAAAACCTAATCTAGAAAAAATATAAAATAAGTTTAAATTTTAGTTGCTAATAAATCCCCTTTTCGAGAATATTTACCCAAAACTAATTATAAATTACAATGTAAAAATTTATCTAATAATTAAATAAATATCTTCTAATTATAAGTTAATTTATTATCTTAAGAATTAACACAAGTTAAAAAAGAAGAATAGAATACTCGCTCAAATTTTATCATGTGTAATCATTTAAAACGAAATCTATAATTAAAATTAGTTCTTTTACTTTATTATGCTTATATTTTCCTATTTATTTAATTTCACTAATAATTAATTATTTTGCAAACAATCAAAATAGTTAGGCCGAAATTATCATTCCTAAAAGCAATCTACATGAATCTAAGTTCTTGTGTGTGATCGAGAGGACATCATGCTTTATCATGTCAAGAGGCTAACCTCCTCTCCTTAATCACACCCTTGGTCTTTGACCACATGAATCTCAAGTGCACTCAGGCACACAACAATAAAAAAAATTAGTATCCCATAAAGATATAAATAAAAATGATATAATACATTAATTCAAATAGTTCTATTCTATTTTGCTTCATCTTCAAAGTAAAACACATTCAATACTATACAACTTTTGATTATTTAGAGTAAACACTTTCATATTTCATCACACCAAAGCACCATAGTATTCATTATTATTCTACCACACACATTAGTTCATATAACTAATCCACACAAAACCAAAAGAAAATAACATTAGAGTTCAAGACGAGACAAAGGACAATCAAGTATTGTCTATGTTGTTGAGTTTGCAAGTGTTTGTGTTGAGTTAGAAGTCTATTAGTGCATATAGTGGTGAACATTTGAAGAGATGTACATCTGGGAATGCACAAGAATGACATTTAAAACTCAACATGCTGACAACAACTATATCATTAAATTAAAACAACGTTAAATGAAAAAATTAACATGACCTCATAAGTCACAAATAAACAAATTACTCACATGTCAGGGAGGGCCAAAAGTGGAGGGGCAATACATCCTCCCCCCCTTTGCATCGATTTACTCTTGGAAGTTCCAAGGTGAAACAAAATGTATGAAATAACAAGTACATCAGCACGATGTGCTAGCAACTATGCCAAATAATTAAAAAAACATCAATTAGATAATTAAAATTAAATGAATCAAAATGGAATGTTACTAAAATTAAATCAGGGTTGCAAATGGACCACATAATCAAACACAATGATGGGGTGACAGACTAGGATGATGGAATTTCTTGTCAACTTCGATTTTCACATCATACCCATTGGGCTTATAGGGCATGCTCAAGCCTGACAGTGCAAGTGGAGTCAATGTGTGGTACCTACATCCTACATCAAACTAAATGTCAAGCAATCTATATATCCAATCGCAAGCACACCATGAGAAGGATTTGCAACATAGTAGGGCACTCGTGAATGAGTGATGCTACACCATCCTCTCACCAAGACTCCAACCAGTAACACATCATCATAATTATTATAAAGTAGTAACTAATCAATCACATAACACATAGTACTACAACCAGATGGTAAAAATAAGGAGTTAGATCTAAACACCATGTATCATCATATCAAAAACATCCAAATAGAGTATCATAATCATCTAATTTAATCCAAACACAACTTCAATCTTTGTGCATCAACAAAACATAAACATCAATAACGAGTGTCAAATTCCTCAAGTTGGATAACATGTCATCCAACCCAAATAAAAATGGTAAGAAAATCACCAACAGGTCTCAAAATACTTAGCATATCATAGTGAGCATCGGTCTATAGAAATCCATACAATAACAAACAAGATTGTTTAGAAGGCAGCCATAACTGTTGATGACAAGATCAACACAAAAGTGATTCAAAATCACTATCACTATCGGTGATAGGTTCCTATTGATCACTAAAGTTAGAGGGAATGAGCCTATAACTGGGAGTCCGAAAAAAAAAAATTCTTAGGAGCTATTGACTCGCTCTTAATACTCATAGGATTTCTCGAGCTGATTTTTTTCCTCCTTTGATAGGTAATCTGAATTTTCATTTCCCTAGTGACCTGTGGGTTATCTACCTAACTAGGGTCTGAGAGGGTAGGAATCTCCTTTGGAAATTGTCACAACTATGCTCCCTCCAATCTCAGTTGATCCAATTTTAGGCCTCCACCTTCCAAGTTGTTCTGTGAACCCTGTTGTTCCTCACGTTCAAACTTGTGGGAACTTGGGAATGAAGTTTTCTGGTTGTTAGCTCTATTTCCACCACTTCAACCTCAACCTTGACCTTTCCCTCAACCTCTAGGAATCCTACACATACCACCAAGGGGAAAAAATTTGACAATGATTAAGCAATGGCGACAGAACGAAAACAATGCAAGCTCAAGAGTCAAAATATATGACAGATTTTACACCTTTGCATGACATAAAACAAAATTTAACACATCATAAGCACAAAATTCCATGTTGAAACACACATTTTCCACATACACACACAAACTTACATCACTAGAGGTCACATCACAAGACAACAAAAAGGTCCATAATGCATCCTCAATAGGAAGAATATCGGTGCATTACACACTACACCGAGGGTCCTATCCTTTCTACCAATTTTCTGTACCATTTAACCAACACTGCCTAGGAACCAACTTGAATTGCTAAGAGAGAATGATAGGAGGCTGAAAACCTAAACTCAAAAACCTAAACACAAGGTTAACATAATGGACTCAATTAGCCTAGAGTACCCAATGTTTGATAACCTAGCTCTGATATGAAGTTGTAATGCCCTGCCACAGGAACCCCAAAGGACAACTAAAACTAACAAATTACCACACAATTTGTTTTTGTTTTTTTTTTAAAGAAACAAAAACATAACTTAAGATGAACATAAACAAACAAAACATGTAATGCAATTATACATTTACATGTTCATATGCTACATCCTCTAGGGTACACGTGACATCATTACATATCATAAACCCATTCCATAATGATAATTAACAAATTCCAAAATTACATGATAAAACTATAATATAGGATAAATGAGCCATGTACATACATCCATCATAATACAACAATGAGAAACATCCATATATGAAACACATGATATAGTAAATAATATCCATACATTGCATTGATGAACTCAGAATGTACATATACATCAATATGAAGTTACATAATTTCAGGATTACATATGTGCATTTGTGCTTCCTGAATCATAGTGGGAAAGATACATCAAATACTAGAGTAATACAAAACTGAACATGATATAACTTAACTGTGGTGAAGCTCTGGATGATCTACAACAACACGAACTCCACATTTCATGAACACTGTCTGGGAAACCAATGGGGTGCAAATCATGTTCCACCCAACAACGTGGACTTGAAGGCCCAACCCAATGCTAGAAGTTGACAAGAAATACCCACGGATAAAGATGATCACATGAAAAGGTAACAAGATTCAACCAAACAAAAGTAACAAGAAACATGATTAACAACAATATCATAATGACTACTTACAATATGACTATTATGAGAGGTACACAAAGGAAATAACAAGGGATACTATAGGAGCGTGTCATCACATGACCCTATCATGGGTTATCTTGGCTTCCTCTCAATAGGCACCAACCCCTATCTATGGTTATCCTGGTACCTCTCACTAAGAATCGACCACATAGGGTGACATATATAGGAGCAATAACCTCTTGTGAGGATGAGGTAGTGATCTTGGCAACCATGGCCTTCTTAGCCCACCCTTAGTTTGAAAAAGCACTAAAGTCATGCACAAGGTATCTTATACATTCTTGTTTAGTGTGATCCTACCCAATCCACTAATTAATTTTATTAGGTTATCACTTTTTAAGGGAACTCTTCCATGGGTTACCCAAGCTACCCCTTTGTGCACTAGCCCCCATGAAGAGCCACTCTCCCTAATAGCCCCGAAACGAAACTCACAAAATGGAGGGGTGTACCAAAACATGTAAAGAATAAAACCATAACAACCAAGAACATATGCAAGACACAAATCTTTTATCTCAAATCCATAACCCAAGGTAAGAAAACTATGGAACAAGGTACACCCACGTGAGGTCAAAATAATAATAAGATAACATGAATCACAAGGGACTAAGCTTAGGAAATCCAACTTAAATCTAATTTTCGCACTACAGCTAGAAGCTAAAAATCCAATTTTCCCACTACATCTAGAAGCTAAAAATCCAACTACCCATAACTATCAAGTGAGAGAAATTTATACATTGTGGGTTCCCATCATAATTCGAAACATAACTGCTAGAAACCATCACCTAAAGCTCCATAACACAAAAATCATCACTAGAAAGAGACCGGTATCAAGGGACCATAAAACAAAATAAATTATTTAAATTCTTCGATTCCCATCATAATTTGAAACATAACTACTAGAAACCATCACCTAAAGATCCATAAGACAAAAATTATCACTAGAAAGAGACCTCTATCAAGGGACCATAAAACAAAATCAATCATTTAAATTCTTCAATACATTCAAAATAATAATATAAAGGGAACACATTTTACATCATAACAACCTTTAAATTACACTTCCGTAATAAATTCATTTAAACTATACAAATATCTCCTACACATATAAAGTAATAACTTCAAAGAAGATTCTAAATAAACTGTTTCTTTTAAACGTACATTGAGAAACCATCTACTTAAGGACCATGCAACATATTTTATATCTAATTATGCATCAAATACAATAAATTTTATATTAACATTAATTATAGAAATGTATATCCCATTCAATTAATTAATTCAATTCCATTAACTAACTAGAATAATTACTCCTCTTTTAAATTTATCAAATTAAATAACTATTTTCCATAAATTAACCGAATATAAATATATGTATTTATCCACATGTAATATCAATATAAATCATAAATATACCAATATAAATATATTTATTATCATCCTCTTTCTAACAACACAAGCTGGAGAATTCAGAGCAACACACATATATATTTTAAACCTACATTTCAACACACACCATATTTCTCACTATGCCAAGAGGCGTAACACTATAGTGGCAACAACCTCTATAGGAGGCCAGTGAGAGTAACTGTCTTAGCAAAAAGAAATGGTTCGTATTCCTTCTAGAATTTTCAAACTTCTGACATGTCACCACCTCATGCAGCCGCTGCGATATGCATCAGCATGTAATGGATGTGAGTGGAAGAGTCATGATGAAACATTGTTTTTTCCGTAAACTATCAATTTGTCCTATTTTAGGTAAAAATTTTGGAGAAAACGTTGTTTTTGCACAATGGCGGTAGATGAAGATACGAAGCTCAAAACCAACCAAACCCAAACCGTGGTGGAGCATTCACGCAAAGAAATGCCCAAGATTGAATCAAAACTCGCATGGAAAATCGAAATAATTGCTTCTCTTCCCAATCTGCTAGACATGGATTCTAATCTCTACCAGTCTACTAAGGTCAATATAATTTCTTTAGCTTCATGCAAAAGATCATTTGAATATTGTAGCAATTTACATTTAATTATAGCAAAAGATTTTATTATAGTAGTTTATATCACAGTTTTAGAGTCAATAAAGAGAAATTTCACATTTGATGTTATATTTGAAGAATTATACTAGATGTTTGACAATATAGTAAAAAATCTTACATTTTGAGGTTAAATTTGAGACTAGCATGCTATTATGGAGGCATAAGCGAAGAGAATTGCAGAAAAGGAGAAAGAAGTGTACAAATCTATCATACAATTGGAAGAATTCTACCAAATGTTTGATAATACAGTGAAAAATTCTGCTAAGGAGATTGTGGATGAATCAAAGAATCCTGCCATCACACCAGCTCAAGTAGAAGTGCTTTCAAAAAATGGCAGCCTTAAGCTTGAATTTGAAGAGATTTGAGTATAAACCTATTATTTACTTAGTAAATTTTCCCAAAATATCTTTCCTTATAAATATATGTTAAATTTATTACGCTGAGAGGCATTCTACAATCACATAAGAGTTTAAGAACCTGTGTACATAAAAAAGAATCCAAACGTAACTGAGGGAAGTGGATGCAAGTAGTGAGCAGTCGAAGAGTCACCGATGGAAGAGGAAGAGAGAAGAGCAATCGATGGAAGACTAACAGATTTTCGAGTCCCGAAACTTCGTTGAGGCCTGGTTGAATATAGCGAATCATATTGAAGACATTCTATTGCTAAGCTCATTATCATTGAAGCGCACAACTGATGATAGAAACTTGCATCTTCTTCCATGAAATAGAGCACAAGCCAAAATAGCATTGTAAAGATCATCTCCTTCTCTGCAAATGAGCACATCAGGGACCGAAAGGATCCCGTTTCTGGTCTTAAAGCTTCCAAAGCAGCTGCTAATTCCATAACGGTGAACAAGATTTGATTCTGTCTATAGAAAGAGATTTTGTGAAAAGAAGGAGGGAGCCCAAACAGAGCAACTGAGATTTACAGTGCCCACTTAGCTCATCAGTCTATTAGTTTCTTGAAGCCAGGAATGGAAGACACAGTGCTACCCAAACATGGATGTAGTAGAGTAGCCTCCTTCATTGTAGCCCACGGAGGAGGATGGAAAGAATCCCTCTTTATAATTGGTGCCTCTTATATTTTTTTTACTGGCAGATCTTTCTTTGTATTCAAAACAATTGTAAACCCATTTAGAAATCTTAATCTCTTGTTTGAATCGTCTGTTGATAGGGGTTGACGTAGCAGAGAGAATGAGCTACTATAGTCATTAGCCATTCATCATCTTTCATTTTTTGGGGGGTTGCTTCATCATTTTCTGCTGCTTTCTCCACCAAATTTGGTTCTGCTCCTTTAAACTCTTAGGTCCTTTCACTTCTCCAAAGTGTTTGCGCAAATTTATTTTCAGTGGCTGTCTGACATTGTTGATTTTTGGGCGTTTGTGTTTTGTGTGCATAGGGTTTTCTGTATAAAAAACGCATGCATGTTCATAGCATGTTAGATGCTTTTTTATGGGCTTCAAGAGATGCAAGAAAATCTAATTATGTTGGGGAAAATGTGTAGGCACAAGCGAATCCGGATGAAACGTATATGCCAGAGGAATATTTCGTCAGACTCTGGAGCTTCTAATGGTGACTTTGGATCCATTTCAGTGACGTGCCATTCCTTCTCTTGTTTTATTTTGGGTCTGAATTACAATATTTTATTATGTATGTTCATATGCGTAAAGTTTTGGGTAGATAATCTAAAAATCATGATCCTTACAAGACTTTTAGACTATATTTGAAGGTTTCCTTTTTATTGGAATGAGGTGTATAGGTACTCTTGCTGCATTCTATCGCTAACTTCGAGCAATCACGAGTCAAAGGATCTTGGCTTCATTAGAAATTATAGGTTCATAATTTACCCTCTTCTCATACATTGTATCAAGTAGCTTCTTTTATTACATTTCAAAGTATTAAGATGAAATGCAGGATTTTGGTAACGCAGGTTGCACAACCATTTGGGGTCTACTAATTCAGGGCAGAGGAGTTGGAGTGAATGCATATTACAATCTAAAGACTACATAAATCATATCAACACATGGGTGTTGTACGCAATTCTTCCTTACAAAAGAAAAATGTTTTGTGGCATCTCCTTATAACCAATTCATTCAAACATGGTTACTATAATCTGAAACTTTACATTGCTCTTACCCATCACCAATTCCTTCAGAATATTTACATACAAACAATTCATTTTCTTTGATAATTTCATTATTCTTTCATACTATTTTGGTAGATTAGTTATATTGGGAATTTCCATCTATTACTGAGAGATCCTCTATGAAAATTGATTCTGTTTATTATAGTGGTTAGATAGCTCTCACCCAATCGCCCAATAACCCTTTACGTAAATCCTTCTAGCAAATAAGCAAAAGCATCCAGGTTGAGTGGTATTGTGAAGTCTCTCTGAAATACCACATCATTATATGGCAAATCATCTTTTAAATTAGGAATTATTTGCCTGGTGATATATTGATTTTTGTGAGAAGATTCAAGCCAACACACAATCATTGTGCACAAAAGTTTGAGAAATAGAATGTTAGAGCCATGATGAAGATTTTTCACTTTTGATATCTGTAGTCATGTGACCAAGGCTAGAATTGCAATAGGATCCTGTTACCACATTATAAAAAAATGTCAATTATCAAATCTAAATGATAAAGGACATATTAAAAATTAATTTTGATTTTATTATTAATTTTGATTTTATTTTGTTGTTAATTTGTATTGTATATTGTTTGATTGAGGAATGATAGCGAAAAAAATGTATCAAATCATTGAAAGACAAGATAATTATATAAAATAAAATTAATTTGTGTATGATTTTTATTGTTATATGATTTTTAATTTTTGTATATTTTTGTTATAAAAGAAGATTTATTGTTATATATTATTCTATTATGTCAATAGATATAAGATAATCTATTTAAACATGAAACAATTGAATGATCAAACAAAATCAAAGAGATTTGATCAAATAAAAATATCAAAATAAGACATTTGAAGTAACCAAAAAAATCAAAATCAAAGAAATTTGATGAAACAAAAATTCAAAATTAATGAGATTTGATGAAACAAAAAAAATTAAAATAAAAAAGATTTCATAAAATAGAAAAATCAAAACAAAGAGATTTGATGAAACAATAAAAACAAAAACCAAAAAACCAAATCAAAGTAATTTGTTGAAACAAAAAAATCAAATAAGAAATATTTGATCTCAAAAATAAATAAAAGATAAATCACAAAGAATTGAAAAATATTTATCAGCATATATATATATGCTAGTAATTAAATGTTGCTTATTAGCATATTAACTTTCTTGCGCAACCTATGTAGAGCTAATTGTTAAAGCACACTATTCTGACTCTTGTCGTAAGAAAATAAATTTCCCACTTAAATCTTACTGTTAAAGTTCTTTGAAAATTGTGCAATTAATTTAATGTTAAAAGAAATTGTTGTCATTCTGCAGTTTGCAAAACTTCATTTTTGGAGATAATGAATTCAGTGGAGAAGAGTTTAGAGGGCCTTCGATCCCATTATGCCCTTTAGTTCTAAATTCTCACAAAACATATTCAATATTAGCACAATAAATAACAGTATAATTTTCCAAAATTTTGTTGATAATTGTCAAAAGAGAAAATAACTTTTGTTTTAGATACCACAAGCCCTCCCCAGTTTTGCTCATTTATGATGAAGCATCATTGAAAACTTCTTGTTTGTTTACTTCGGTGGGTTATAGTTCGTTGTCCTCTACTAAACATATGTCTTTTGCTCCCAATTTACTTCTATGAGATACTCTAATATTGCTTAATCTTAATTTTTTTTGAATTTTAAGTTTCACCTTTCTGCATATTTGTTAAAATTGCTTGGATAATAGACATGGCTTCCCAGCCAAGATGAGTTGATTTTAAGCGTTTCTTTTGCTAGGTTTGTGTCTGCAAGCATTGCAAATAAATAATATAGTCCTCAGACTCATGCAGAGACTCGTGCGACCTTCTTGGTGCTCCAGAAATGGTGGCTTAATCTTAACAATAAGTCAAATAAATATTTTAAAACCTTAACAAATAAGTCTATGGATATATATTTGATAGGTTTTCAGAAGTGAAAGATAAATATTTTAAAACCTTAACAAATAAGTCTATTTATGGACATATACAAGACATAATGGATTACATACGTTTATTGACAAGTACTTGGTAGACATTGGCTAGCTTGAAAAAGGTTGATGTGGTATGTTAATAGACTTATGAAAATTTAATGATTTTTCTTAAAAAAGATTGTATAATTATAATGGTAAAATTAGTATCTTAATGTTAATTTATATTTGTATTTATTTTGAGATAATGTTTTGAAATATGTTTTTTTTTTTTCTATTTATTTATACATATATGCATTTTCATGCACTTAGCTTTAAATTATCTATTTGCACACACTTCTATAATTTTATCTTATTCTATACCTATCTATAAAAAAAGCTTAAGGTGGAAAAGAATCCATGACCACATAACAACATGAAAGTTGCAATGCCCAACCAAATATGGGGCAATGAAGAAACTCCAAGCCAAGTAAGGTACAAAGGCTTATAGATAAAAAATGAAGTGAAATAGACAAAAGTACATTTCTCAAATGTATAGGAAATCATATGATTTTAGAGTGCAATTCTTAGTTTATTTGCATATATTTTTTATAGTTACAATTCCAAACATTTATCCTATAATGTGAACCATTATATATGATCAATATTTAAATTTTATATATTCTAAGAAATTTATATAAACACATAATAGAGGGATTGGTTGCAACAAAATCTCAATATAAACATGGATATCCTAACTCAACAACATATGTATCTCAAAAATTTACTAAAATGTCTAAATTAAACGCTACAAATAATTCAAGATCTAAGCGCAATGAAGGTTAGCTTGGGATTAAGGGTTATAATTAGAGTTAAAGTTATAATTATGGTTAAGTTTAGAATTAGGGTTATAATTAGGCTTAGGATTATAGTGTGGGGTAGGGTCATAGTTAGAGTTAGGGTCACCATTATAATTATGGTTAATATTAGACGTAAGATTACAAATAGATGGTTAGGGTTAGAATTAGAAGAAACTTTAATCCTAATTCAAATCTAATCCTTAATTTAATAAACCCTAATCCTAACCATAACCAAAATAATCCTAATTGAACCATAACCCTAACTTTAATGTTAACTCAAACACTAATCCTAACACTAACCTTAACAATAACCCTAATGTATTATTAATCCCTAACATATTATTAACCCTTAATGTAACACTTGTTATGCAAACCCCAAAGGACAAAACATTGCACACACTTTTTTTTTTAAATAATGCAAAGTAATCATATAATGAAACATTGAAAATAATGCAAAGTAATCATATAATGCAAAAGACACCCCCTTAACGGAGAAAAGACAACAGTTGCAGGAGGAAAGATTGACTAGGCTGGAGAGCAATATGTCCAAGATTGGCCAAAATATCAGGGCCACTGTGGCGCATAATCATAAAATTGCCAGGCACAACGCCATTATCATTAACGCTATGGTGGAAAAGTTGGAAAAAAATAAAAAGGGCTCGCTGATTGTGGGCTTGGATGCGAACAGAGGTTGTAGCAGAGCTGTTGTTGAAGGGATTTCGACTCGCACCCGGGCTAACACGAAGAGGAAGGTCCCTGCTTCTATGTACATATGGTTCAAATCCTCAAGTAGGGAATACAGGATATGAGTGAAGTTGAAAAGGAAGCTGAGGAGTTTTTAAACATCATGGAGTAGTGCTGTTGTGGTTTTCTCTGGATTTTTGGTGGTCCTTTTTTGGACCCTGTTGTCTCATTGTTGCTGTCATTTCTTTTTGGGATAGCTGTCTGTTTTCTTGGACTTTTTTTGCTCTATCTTTGTATGTTTAAACTTTGTGGTTTCAGGTCCCTGTAAAACCTATTTTTTCCTTTTCAAAAACATTGAAACATATTTAAATTGCATGATAACATCATAACATTGAGTCCTTTGGGGCACATGAGGTCACATCTCATCAAATAAACTCATAACAAAAGATACACATAAGGCTAAATAACATAACTAATCTAACATCCATTTACCAAGGTAACATCTAGGTATCCATAAGTATAAGTCTAAATACATCACGTGATACAACCAAAATAAATCTCGTAAAATGAATGGTTACAAAGGTTCATATACAATACCTCATCATTTAATACATTACATGTCCTCAACAAATAAAATAAAATAAATCCTCCCAAACATGTGGGATAAATACATAGTACAAATAATGTCTAAAATACAAGATGAATATTAGGTACGAGCTCGATATAAAGAACACTGTGAAGAACAAACATTGATGGGGAACCCAACAGTTGCGGAGCACGTTCCACCTGACCATGTGGGTTTTAGGAAAACCCACCCCCCATGCTTAGAGGTGACAAAGAAGTAACTACGACCAAGAATGCCATAAGACAACTCCAATAAAGAATAACATAGTAACAAAAATCCAAAAGCAACAATACAAAATGCATAGACCATAAACAACAACAACAAGGATCCACTCATAATAAACAAAGAGCCATAAAACACATCATAAAGAAACTGTAATACCCCTCATGTTGCTAGTTGGACTCATTGTTTTTCTATGCTTTCGTTTGATACTTTGTGATCGTGATAGTACTATTTATTGTTTGGTTTAGTGGATTGGATAATTAGATTGTTTGGTGATTATGCTTATACATTTGAGGACATGGATATTTCATATGATATTGTGGTTGGTGATGTTAGTTTGATTTCAATAATATATTATGATGCAGTGATTTAGTAAATCATGTTATGATATGATCAGTTAGTTTAGAAATGTTATTTCATATTTGATATTGTAATTGATAGAATAGTTGGTGAGAGGATAGTGTAGCACCACTCGTTCACGAGTGCCCTGCTACGCTGCAATTCCTTCTCACAATGAAATGCATTGATTGTCAAACCGTCCTGATTGAGTGGTATTTGCGTCTTTGTTTTTGTCATTTTTGTAATTTATTTTAGTGGTTTGTCTGAGTGTATTGTTCATATTTATTTTACATTGGAGTTTTGTATATGGTGATTTATTTAATTATTGATGTTAATGAATGTTTATAATAGTGTTGGAATAAATTTGAAATAAAATATAAAAGTTTTATTTAAAATTCATGTGTTTTATTTAAGTGTTAATTAGATCATTTAAGATTAGTATTTTGTTAATTTAATGAGATAAGCTTATTGGGGATAATTATGAAATAAATTATTTAAATAAATGAAATTGTGTGCATTGCAAGTAAAGCTTGCAAAATCAGAATTAAAACATAAAGTATTGTTAAATGGAAAAAAATAAAAAATAAAAGAAAAGAAAAGATAAAAAGGATGAATGAGTGTTGAGTTTGGCTAAAAAGATGAGATTAAAAATAGAAAAGTTCTTTCGAGTTGGATTTTAGAGGTTTTGAAAAAGAAGTGTTATATTTTTATTTAATTGCAAAATTGTGAGTTTTTCATTCACGAGAAAATTTGGACAAAGTGACACAAAATAATTATTCTGAAATATTGGATCTTCTGAAGTTTTTGGGGAATTGTTTCTTTTTCTTTCATTATACTAGGGAGGTTCTTCTGAATGGAATAATAGATTAGAAATCTGAGCAAGGAAATTGGGAAATGAAGTTTTGAAGGAAGGAAAGAAAGTTATTTGAAGGGCTATCTGGATCAAGCAAAGCTTCATCATATTTTTAATAGCGTAAGACTCCAGGTTCCATTCGCTTCTTCTTTAGTTTTCTAATTCAAAGAAAAAAAAAAAAATAGATAAATATGATCTTTCTATGAGAAAAGAAATTGTGTGGTTTTAGAAAACTCTTTTTTGAAAATAATTGAGAGAAATATTCATTTGTTGAAGATGCCCAAATTGTCTATGATTTGATATGAAAGAAACCATTTTATTTCCTCTCAAGCAAATAAATTTTGAGTATTCACTCTTATTCTTATATATATATATATATATATATATATAATATATTTACATCTATTGTGTTAGATAAATAGTTATCCTACAAAAGTTGGTTTAAGAAACTTGTACATATATATATATATATATCAGGCACATATATATATAAATATATTTATATATATATGAAGTATACTGGTTCTTCTTTTTATATTGTATGCACAAAATTCCATGATTCATATTTTTTTTTACCCTGTATGTGTTTGAATAAGAGAAAACAAAAATTGGAAGGGAGAACTTTTTTTTCCATACAAAAAAAATAAAAATTGTGAAATGAAATTATTTTATTTTGAAATTTATTATTAATAAAAAAAAAATTGTTGAAGGGTGTTGGGTTGTACCCCCCATACCCCTCTGCGCGGTTAGAAGGACTACGCACAGCAGTCAGTATGACTGATATGCACAACAGTCATAGTGACTGCTATGCACAATACTAGTAAAGGGCGATGGCCTTATTGCATTCACCAAATTGTTTTTAGTATGAAAAATTATAATTGTTGTTATTATTAATTTCAAATTTAGTATGAAAAATTTTGATTTTTATATATATATATTATTAATTTCATTTTTAGTATGAAAAATTATAATTGTTGTTATTATGTATAATGCACGAGTTTATTGGGAATTGGAATTTTATTTATTGAAATTTATTATAGAATTAGTTCAAGGAAAAAGAGAGATTTTGTAATGGATTATAACAAATTATTTAACTTTGTGTGAAAAGCATTATGTTATTTTTTTTTTCAAATTAGCTTGATTTCTTAATTCCTTTGGGGCATTGTTTTGGCTTTTACGATGTGGGAACCTAGTTAGGTTTAGAAGCCTATGAATGAATATTATTATCCTTAGAGTTCCAGAGGCGTGTTATTATCTTTCGGTGCTTATCCTTTTACTATGTGCTCACGATGTTGTAAATTATTAGTATTATTATTTTGGAAGGGTTGTATGAGTTTGTTGAGTTTTTTTATTATGTGTTATTATGAGATGGGTAATATCTCACATCTCTTGCTTGAGATATATGTTTTATTCTTTATGGTACAACCCTTGCTTGATGTTGTTATGTTTGGGGCCTTAGGGAGAGTGGCTCTTCGTGGGGGTCGGCGCCTCAAAAGGAGGAAGAGCTCAGGATAACCCACGTAAGAGTAGAGTAACAAGTGAAAACCTAATAATAGAACTTAGCGGCATGGATAGTAAAAACACATAAGATAATAATTGGATACATTGTCTATGCATTAGGGCTATTGCAGACTAATGGTAGACTGAGAAGGCTGTGGTCAACAAAGTCATAAAATCGTCCTCATGAGAGGTTGACGGCTCTGCATGAGCTACCCTATGGGGCTGGTGCCTCAAGTAGGAGGAAGGGCCAGGATATCCATAGATGTGGGCCAACACCTCAAGTTGGAGCAAGGGCCAGGATAACCCATGTAGGCTATTTGATGAAACTCTCCACTAGAGGCCCGTATGCCTTGTTCTTTGTTGCCTCTAGAATTGTATTCGGATTGTTGTTTCAGATTCTTTTGGAAATTATTTATGATTGTTCTTTGGTTACATGGTTAATGGTTATTTCCTTGGTTGTTGTAATGATTTTCATGGTTTTAGGTTATTATGTTGTCCCATGAATGTTGTCGTTTATGTCCTTGTAGTCCTTGATGTTTTATTGGTATTATTGTATTATGTTGTTCTTTGTTGGACTTGTTTTATGGAATTCATGGTCGTGATTACTTCCTTGTCACCTCTGAGCACAGGGGGTGGGTTATTTATAGACCACGTGGTTGGGTGGAACGTGCTCCGCACTCGTTGGGTTCCCCATCAGTGTTCATTCTTCCCAGTATTCTTCAGTTGGAGCTTGTACCTAATATTCATTTGTAATTCAGACATTTTTGTACTATGTATTTATCCCACATGTATGGGAGATTCCATTCTATCCATTATTGATTATGTAATGTATTAAACAACGATGTATTGTGGATGAACCTTTGTAAACATTATTGTATGAGATTCATTATTTATGTATCACATGATGTTATTATACTTTTATTATGGTTCATGGATGTACTTCTGTAAATGATTATGGTAATGTTATGATGGATGTAAATCTAGATAAGTCTTTAGTGTTATCTTTTATCTTTTCGTTATGAGTTTGTTGTGATGTGACCTCGCGTGCTCTAGAGGACTTCACATTATGATGTTAATGTGCAATGCAAATGTGTTTTAATGTTTAATTGCATGTTTACTTTGTATTATTAAAAAAAAAAAATTGCAATCTTTTTTCTATGGGGTTTGAATGACAGACATTACATAAACCAAGGCAATAATCATTAACCACATGCCAAGTAAACCAAAGAGACAATCATAATGCATTTCCAGAGGCAACCAAGAAAGAAAAGGAAAAGGGAAGCTAGTGGAGATTGTCATCGCATAACCTACATGGGTTATCCTGGCCCTTCCTCCAACATGAGGCGCTAGCCCACATCTATGGTTATCCGGGCCCTTCCTCCTACTTGAGGTGCTAGCCCCATAGGGTGACTCATGCAGAGCTGTTAACCTCTCTTGAGGATGAGGTATGACTTTTCCAACCATGACCTTCTCATTCTACCATTAGTCTGCGGTAGCCCTAATGGATAGACAAGGTATCCAAGATTATCTTATATACTTTTACTACCTATCCCCCTAAGTTCTATTACTAGTTTTTTACTTGTTAATCTAACTCTTACATTGGTTATCCTGAGCCCTTCCTCCTATTTGATGCATCGACCCCCACAAAGAGCCACTCTCCTTGAATATCCTAAAATATAACCAAAAATAGAACAAGGGTTGTACCATAAAGAACAAGGAATTCAAACTCAACCAATGACATGTGAGGCAATACCCATCTCACTAAAACACATAATCAAAGTCTCCACAAAAACTCATACAACCCTTTTATAATGATGAAATCACATAACTTTCTATAACAAGAGCACAAAAAATGAGGATATCGAACAACAATAAAACTTAGCCTCTGGAAGCCTAAGGCTCACAACATCCATAAACGAGTTCATAAAATCACTAGGTTCCCACATCAAAAAGCCAAAAACAAACACAAATACAATGATAAAACAAAGCAACCAAATCAATTTTATCAAATTCCACAAAGGAAATTAACATGGCAATATCCCCACATGGATATTACGAAACAAAAATAAATAACACAATTTGTTTATTCCTCAAACAATTAAACCATATAACCAAAGTTGAATTTTTGATGAAATTTTTTGAAATAAACATAATAATTCAAGTATATAATTTTGACAATAGTAAATTACAATTATATATACAGAATCAAAATATACTTATATTTATATTTTATATATAAATTTCTTTTAATTTAATTCATTAAATATTTATGAACTAACTAATTTTCTACGCAGTCTGTTCATATATAAAAAAATACATATATCATACATAAATATATATATATACACAAATATATATATATATACATATATATACATATATATATATGTTTAAAACGAACATAAATAAAACAAAATAAAAATAAAAATAAAATGCAGTTTACACTACCACATAGAAGACTGTGGAACAGTCCACAGACTGTTGTGCACAACAGTCTACGGGCTATTGTGGTAGCCGTTTGTAGCCTATGGGGACAAGGGGAGGTACGGATTTCACCATCCCTTCCCTTCATCGTCCCTTCCCTTCACCCAAATAAATCACTTTATTTTTATTTTTGTTATAAAAAAAAATGGATGCTTTGCACAAGTCGGCCCAAAATGAAATTCAAAATACATAAATCAACAGATGTAATTATATATATACATTTGTAAGGATATGTATATATACATAGGGTATGTGCAAGATCATGATAGGCCAAAAAGTGGCAATATTATGTGTATTTGTAGGGTATGTGGCTGATGAATTTTTTTTACCCAAAGTTGATGAAATGAAAAGGGTATTTAGAGGATATTCTTAGCTTTACACCAATATAAATTATGCTTTAATTTAATTTTAATATTTAAATTATTATTATTCATTTTCTATTAGAATTACAACTAAAGTCCTAATTGATAGGCTGATTGAAAAACTTCTATAACTTTCAAACGGTATCACATTTTTTGAATCCAGAACATGCGTCACATTCTATACTTCACATACTATACGATTAAAAAAATAAAAAATAAATTTCATCAAGTTTTGACCAAGTTAAGGTGGTCAGACATATGAGTTTTTATATTTTTTAAAATTTGTAATAAAGAATTCATAATTAATTATTTACTTGGAAAAAATTGACAAAAAATATGCATGACATACAAACATGAGTCCATTACTTATATATAAAATCTTATAAAAAAATATTATCATTTTATTATGGTTAGGATGGTCAGAAAGACAACTACTTATTTTTTCCCTGAAATTTAAGTATTAATGCATTGAAATTTCAAATTTTCACCAAATAGATTTTATTTATTTTTAAATAAACCTAGCGGTTTAGAAACTACATTAAATTTTCTATAGATTCTATTCTTACATATTTTTGAAATAATATATGTAACTTATTCAAATTTTTACCTCAAGTTTCCTAAAACTGATTTTTCTAAATTTTTTGCCACTTAAGGGAATGTTTTTTCCATGATGATCCTACAGATACCCCATATATTTAGATATAAATATATATATTTGTCAAAACATCTTCTGCAAGGAAAACTAGTAATATATATATATATATATACATACATATACTCCAAAGTAAAATACATATATATATGAATATATATATATAAAACATACATATACTCCAAAGTAAAATACATATATATATGAATATATATTAAAAAAAAATCTCATTTCTCTAAGAGGCGAAATAATTTTCATATTAAGTCATAGAAATACTAGATATTTTCATGGGATAAATTTCTCTCATTTGTTTCCTACCTAGAATAATTTTGCTAAAGCCCCATAAGAATTACTTTCTTCTGTAGAATGACATTATTTATATTTGTTGAATTAGAAAACTAAGGAAATAAGAAAATGGAACCTGGAGTCATATGCCTGTTGAAGATTTGATCAAACTTTGCTTGATCCAAATAGCCTTTTCGAAGAGCTTTCCTTCCTTCCTTCAGAACTTCTCCTCCAACTTCCTTAATAAATTCTCCAATCTAAAATTTAAGTTAGAAGGACCTCCCCAAAACAATGAAAAAGTGAAGCAATTAAATAGCAAACCCCAGAGGATCCAATTTTTTCAGAACTCACAAATTTGCTATTAAATAAAAAATATTTCTTCTTCTTTGTCAAAAACTCCATAAATCAAAATTAAAATAAGTTTTCTAATTTCATTCCCAGCTTTACAACCAAAACTCAACATTCATTGGTCCTTTTCATCTTTTTTATCTTTTCTTGATTTTTTTCTATTTAACAATACTTTTTGTTTTAATTCTAATTTTTCCGTTTTACTTGCAATTCACACAATTTAATTTATTTAATTAATTTATTTCATAATTCTCCTCAACATGCTCTTTTAATTAAATTATCAAAATACTAATTTTAAATAATTTAATTTACACTTTTAAATAAATCACATGGTTTTTTAATATAACACTTATGTTTTAATACAAATATTCCAATGCTAATATCAACATTTATTAACACCTTTTAAATATATAAATTACATCATAGAAAACACCAACGTTAAATAAATACTGAAAGTACACTCACACAAACCACTATAATGAAATGCAAAAATAACAAAGGTCAAAGATGCACAATACCACTAAACAAAAGACAGGTTGACAAAACATGTGACGGGATGACTTCCTTGTCATCTTTGTTTCAACTTCATGCCCGTTGGGTTAAATTGACAGTCGCCCTGTCCTACAGAAGCAGGTGGAATCGAGACTTTGTACCTACAATTCCTACATACAAACAAGGTTGTGTACAACATGTGTATATATATAATCAAAAACATCATATCATGAGAAGGAATTGCAGTGTAGTAGGGCACTCATTGTCCTCTCACCAAAACTATACTAACAATTACAACATTAAATATAAAGTAACTTTGCTAAACTAATCGATCACATCATAAAATAATTACTAAACCACTGCATCACAATATACTACTAAAATCAAATTAAACATCTCCAAACCAAATGTCATATCATAGTATCCATGTCCTCAAATGAAGTAGCATAATCACCAAGTAGTCTAACTATCCAATCCACCAAACCAACCAATAAATAGTAACTATCATAGTCTCAAAGTATCAAGCAAAAGCATAGAAAAATAATAAGTCCAAACAACAACATGATGGGTATTACATCCTCCCCCCATGAATTTGGCTTACTCCTTGAAGCCAGTAAACAAGTAAGGATAAGATTCCTTGATACAAGAGGCATCCTCCCATGTCGTTGAAGTCTCATCATTGGGGTCCCACTAGACACGCACTTGCTCAATATCCCTGCCTCCGAGGGCCAGTCTCTTGTGTTGTAGCACAGCCACGGGCTCTAGAGATAGCTGCCCGTCCTTGACCTATAGAGAATTCCAATCAAGTATATGAGTAACATCAAGAAAATATGGTTTAAGGACTAAAACATGAAAAACATCATGAATCTGCGACAGACTGGGTGGCAAGGCCAAGCGGTAGGCAGTAGGACCAATCCTTTCTAACACTTCAAACAGTCCAACAAAGCAGGGTGCAAGCTTAAAACCTTTTCTGTAACGAATAGGGCTCTTCCTAGGATGAACTCAAAGAAACAGACGATCACCAACTACAAACTATTGATCAACTCTATGTGCATCAACATACTTCTTCTGCCTGTCTTAAGTTGCTAACATATGCTCTTGGATGCAAGCTACCTGTTGCCCCATATCTTGAAGTATTTCATGTCTAAGAAGAATCATGTCCTCTAATCGATCCCATCTCAAAGGGGTACAATAGTTATGACCATATAAAGCCTGAAATGGAGCCATGTCAATCAAACTATAATAACAATTATTATAGGAAAACTTGACCAAGTGCAGATAATCTTCCAAACGTGATTGTTGGTCCATGACATATATGTGGAGCATATCCTCAAGCACATGATTGACTCTCTCAGTCTGACCATCTATCTCAGGATGGTAGGCAAAACTAAAGTTCAATTTAGTCCCTAAGGACCGCTACAAAGATGTCCAAAATGCAGATGTGAATACTTGATCTCTGTTAGAAATTATTCTTCACAGTATTCCATGCAATCGAACAATGTATTCCATGAACACCTTGGCCACCATAGAAGTAGTGTAGGAAGATTAGATAGGATAGAAATGGGCTACCTTGGTCAGCTTTTCAACAGTGACCATGATAGCGTCATGCCACCTGGAAGACATATGCAAGCCGACAATGAAATCCATAGAGATAATGTCCCACTTCCATTTTGGAACAAGATGTGGCTGCAACAAACCTATTGGATGATGATGCTCAACCTTAACCCTCTAACATTCTAGACACCTAGCCACAAAATCAGTGATGTCACACTTCAATCCTGGCAAAAAATATAGTGAGCGTAGATCTACATATATTTTCTTAACTCCAAGGTGTGCTGAATAAGGTGCCCAATGGGTTTCAATCAATATTAGGGTGTGAAGACCCTTTGCAGGAGGTACATACATTCAACCTGCATAGCACAAAACACCATCCGAGTCTAATGAGTAGCCAAAATTTTTTTCCCTCCAATGCTCTGCCCGACTCAATCTCAGATTTCACCAATTAATACCAATTATCTGAAGGTAGAGCTGCGAGGATCTGACTCCTCAAATCAACCTGAAGAGCCACAACAAAAATCTCATTCCTACGTTGACTCAACACATCTGCCACCCTTTTCTCTTTGCCCTGAATATACTTCACTTCAAAATCACATTTGCATAAGAATTCCATCCACCTTCTTTGTCTTGCATTCAGGTTCAGCTACATAAAGATGTATTGTAGACTACGATGATCTATATGCAACTCAGACCGATGCCCTAGGAGAAAGTGTCGCCATTTCATCAATGCATGTATGATTGTGGCCAACTCAAGGTCATGTGTGGGGTAGTTAAGTTCATGATCCTTAAGTTTCTATGATTCATACGCAATCACTCACCCTTCTTGCATCAACATAGCCCCTAAGCCTTCCAAAGAAGCATCCGTAAAAACTACAAAATCTCTTGTTAGATTTGGTACTACTAAGATTGGTGCACTAGTTAGCTTTTCCTTAAGAGTTTGAAATGCTAACTAGCAATGGTCTGACCAAAGAAATTTCTTTCCCTTCCTTTGGAGAGAGGTGATAAGATGTGCAATCCTTGAAAAGCCTTGGACGAACCACTGATAATAGCCTGCAAGTCCCATGAAACTGTGAATTTTTGAGACATTTGTGGGTGCAGACCAATCCACAATAGCCTGAATCTTTACATGATCAATGGAAATTCCCTCACCAGAAATCACATGTCCCAAATATTGAACTTCAGTCTTATAAAATTCACACTTTACTAGATTGGAAAATAACTGATTCTCCCTTAAGCACTGTAACACCTATTTTAGATGTTCCTCATGTTCTTCCATAGACCTGGAATAAATCAAAATTTCATTGAGAAACATAAGGACAAATCTATTGAAGTACGTTTGGAACACTACATTCATTAAGCTCATGAAGACTGAAGGTGTATTTGTTAACTCAAACGGCATCACAGTGAACTCATAATGTCCATAATGAGTGTAAAATGTTGTTTTATGAATATCTGCATCTACAATCTGCAACTCGTGATACCCCCATTTGAGGTCAATCTTAGAAAATACCTTTGCCCCTTTTATTTGATCGAAAAGATCATCAATTATTGGTAAAGGATATTGGTTCTTCACGTTACTTTGTTCAACTACTTGTAATCAATACACAAATGAAGAGAACCATCCTTCTTCTTTACAAATATCATAGGTGCTCCCTAAGGGGAAACACTTGGGTGGATAAACCCCTTAGCCAACAACTCTTCCAATTGTAGAAAAAGTTCCTACGTAGTCATTTCATATGGAGCATGAGATATCGGCTCAGCTCCAGGTACTAGATCAATCCTGAAATCTATATCTCATTTAGGCAACATACTAGGTATCTCACTCGAAAACACATCAAAAAACTCGTTAAGGAGAGGGTAATCATCCAATGACACACCTTGACTATCCTCTGACTCCAAATCACTCATAGATACTGCAAAAAGCTGACAGCCCTGTTGGAAGAACCTTTTAAGTTGCATAGCAAAGATCATTCGCAATCAGATGGGCCTTTGAATGCCCATGATCTCCACCTCCTTCCTGGAATCATCAATGCACCACACTACAGTATAACGACAGTCTATCATAGCACTGTGTGCACTCAACCAATCCATGCCCAAGATGACATCATAAGAGATAAGTGGTAGGATTCAGAGGTCCACTTTAGTGGTCAATGCCCCTATATTCAGACTACAACCTTCCACAAGCTTCTCTACAACAACCTTTGACCCTGAGGAAAATTCAACTTTCCATTTTATGCCTTGACTAGTTGCCACCAATCTACATCACTCAACTACTGAAGGAGATATAAAAGAATCAGATGCACCAGAATCAAAGAGTATAGAAATGCTAGTTTTATTCAACACACCTAATGTCTCATGATGGTGCTCTAGTGGTTTTCCTATCGATTATCCACTGTTGTAAAGACATGATGAGCTCTCCCTACATTGCCCACTATTGGCTCTGACCCAACCAGTCTCTGATTAAATCTTGAGACGTTCTTCTATGGCCACAATCTAGTGATATGCCCTTGCTACCCACATGAGTAGCATCCAGTATCTCTGCCAAATCCTCTACCCCCTGATGGAGCATTTGACTGCTAAAAGGTTCCTCAACTTGATGCTGATTGAAAACTAGGTGTAGGCTACTCAAAACATTCCTAGCAAGCTCAGTTCCAGTTCCGATTCCTACAAAATTGAGAATTTCCACCCTACTGAGATTGATAGTTTTTATGCTTAAACTACGACTACTACTGTTGATGTTGCTGCTACTATTGACCCCCTTTAGATGGTGTATACCTATTCTTAGAAGATCCTACAGCCTATTTCTAACCTCCATGAGTGCTAAAACCATATGTAGGAACACTGCCAATCTGTACTCCAATGTGACCACCCAAGGCCATGGCCAAATTCTCTTTTTCCAAATGAGCCTTTTCAATTGCAATTTCCATCGTCTTTAGTTTGAAGACTAGCACACCACCACTAATTTGGGCATTTAAGCCTCGAACAAAATGCTCCACTAACATCCCTTCATCATGTTTGATCCCTACATAATGCTTCAATTCATAGAAGCGTCACTCATACTGTTCAACAGACAACGACATATGCTTAAGGTCATAAAACTCATCTGCCCTGCATTGTCTCTAATGATCTGAAAGGAAGTGAAATTTGAACCTGTCTAGAAATAATTCCCATGTGACCATTCTGATATCCAGATGTAACTTTTGCTCTTCTAGTCGTGACCAAGTGGATGTGAAACCTTGCAGATGCATGACTGGGCACCGAGCTTTGGTATTTCTACCATTGGGGTGCATTGTGAAGCATCGATCCAAATAAATTCTTTAAAATCTCTGCGATTGTTGTTAATGGCAGAAAAAATGAAGAGGAAGAGGACATTAGAAGAGAGGTTTTCCTATTCTTTAAGAACCTTTTGTTTGAGAAAGAGGGAATTAACTTGGAGGATCAAAATCAATTACTGGATGTTATCCCCAGGATTGTTAACTCTAGAGACAATGAAATGTTGACTGCTATACCCATTAGTGAGGAAATTAAAAAAGTTGTTTTCTCTTTTGAAGGAAGCAAAGCACCCGGTCCTGATGGCTTCCTTTTACTTTTTTTCCATTGGTTCTGGGATATTGTTGGGGAGGATGTTGAGAAGGCGGTGAATGAGTTCTTCCATTCTAGAAACCTTTTGAAAGAGTTAAATGCCACTTTCTTGGTTCTTATCCCTAAAAAACCAAGAGTGCAGGATTTTGAAGGGTTCAGACCTATCAGCCTCTGTAATTCTTTCTACAAAATCATTTAAAAGGTTCTTACCTCTAGGCTGCTTCTCATTTTGCCTTCTATTATTGCTCCTCAAAGAATGGTTTTGTGCCTGGAAGACAAATTCTTGATTCCATTGTCCACGCTCATGAGAATATTCACTCCCTCTCAGTTTCTAAATCGGAAGGCTTTCTTCTAAAGCTTGACATATCGAAGGCTTATAAAAGGGTGGATTGGAACTTTCTATTTAAAATTTTAAAATCTTTTGGGTTCAATGAAAGGGTTTTGCAGCTGATTGAACAACTCATTACTTCTACTTCTGTGGCGGTTTTGATTAATGGGACCCCTTCCACCTTTTTTCGTAGCTCTATAGGGCTAAGACAGGGAGATCCCATTTCTCCTATTCTCTTCACGATTATGGCTGATAGTTTTGGTAGGAACATGAGCAAATTGGTTGCTCAAAGATCTATTGTGGGGCTCAAACCATCTTCGAGCAATTTGATTTGTTCTCACCAACAATTCGTGGATGACACTTTGCTGATGGGTAGATCTATTGTCTCAGAAGCTAAAGAGATGAAGAAAATTTTGGATATCTATGGAGGAGCTTCTGGTTAGATGATAAATAAGAAAAAAAGCTCATTGTATTTCTTTAATACACCTTTGCATAGACAGAGGAAGATAGCTGGAATTCTTGGTTGCAAGATAGAGTCCCTTCCTGCTACTTATCTGGGGTTACCTCTATGCTTAAAACCTCTTAATTCTTTGTGGATCTCTCTGGTTGATAGGTTTGGGAAAAAAATTTCTAGCTAGAAAGGAGCTCGCCTAAGGCAAGCTGGAAAACTTCAGCTTCTTAAAGCCTCCCTGCAGAATCTCCCTATCTATGCTCTTAGTCTTTTCAAAATCCCAACCAAATATGCTGAAACCATTGAAAAGATCCAAAAGAGATTCCTTTGGTCGGGAGTCAAAGAAAGAAAAAGAATGCCTCTTGTTGGTTGGGACCTAGTTTGCAGATCAAAAAAGGATGGAGGCCTTGGGCTAAGAAAAATCAGACTGCTGAACAAATCGCTCCTAGCTAAACAGATATGGAGACTATTCTTCTCCTCTGGGGAATGGAGTGAAATAATTAAAAGCAAGTATCTACAGAATAACAATTCCATCAAGGATCTTATTGAGAATCCTCTTCTCCTGAAAGGATCAAGTTGCTGGAACTATATGATAGATGGGATTAAGGTGGTGGAATCGGGATTGAAATGGCAGGTTCGCAATGGTAACCAGATTAGATTTTGGGACAACTGTTGGCTGCGCAATGAACCTTTGACTCAGGATGGGAATCTCAGTAGATGGGACGATTATTGCAAAAACACTTTTGGCCTCTTTGTTAAAGATTACTGGAGGGATGGAGGACAGTTTGATCTGGAAGTATGAACCTTTGGGGTGCTTTTCTGTTTCTTCAGCATTTGCTCGGCTCTCACATGCTCTAAACCATAAACCCTAACCCTAACCTTAACTCTAACCTTAATACTAAACATAATTTTTACCCTGAATGAACCCTAACCCTAACCTTAATTGAACCCTAACCCTTACTCTAATTAAACCCTAAACCCAAACCTAACACTAAAGTTAGCATTAACTGTAACCCTAAATTTGAATCCTAATTAAACCTTACAATTCATAGTTAGCATTAGAGTTAAATCAGGGTTAGGGATCTTATAGTTAATATTAGGGTAGAGTTAGGTTACATATAGGGCTATGGTTAGGTTTAAGGTTAGTATTATACTTTTCGATTGACTATTTGGCTTCAATTTGGGGTTATAGTTAGGGTAAAAGTTATGATGCAAGTTAAGGTTAAGGTTAGCGTTAGGGTTAGGATTATGGTTTAGGGTTTAGGGTTAGGGTTAGATTTAGAATTAGGTTTTATGGTTATGGTTATGGTTAGAATATTTTTTGGATTTGGCTTATGTTTGGGGTTGGGGTTAGGGTTAGTGTTAAGGTTAGCATTAGGATTAGGGTTAGGGATAGGGTTATTAAAGTGAATGTAGGTAATTAATGAAAGATAAATATTTGAATTGAATAATAAGAGTGTTTAGGTTAGGTTTATAGTTATGACAATTAGGGTTTGTCTTAAAGGCTTATAAATATGGCTTATAAAGTTAGGATTTGATCCAGGTGGATCTTTAGGACCTAAAAATTGAAGTGTTCCAGTTTCTCTTGGAAGCAATGCCATCGCGTAGAGCACAAAATTTTGAATCCGGTGCAACTTGAACGGGCGAAAAAGGAGTCCGTTTGCTCAAGTTACGCACAGTCAAAGTTGGGTCAACCCTTGGACCAGGAGGCTGTCAGGAGGCAAAAAGTTGATGGACGGCACCTACCGGCAAAGGTTTCCGCTTGAGGGTCTGCCGGTTTACCGCTAAACAGGTAAGTTCGCTTTCTGCCACCCTCGAAATCCATGTCCAAGATATCACGTCAAAGTTCACCAAAGGTTAGCCAACTCCGCGGACGAAAAGGTGGAAAACAACGACATTATTTACCAAATTGGTCGGGTTGGCTTATTGCGGCGAGCCTGCCACGATTCAGTTGTTCGCTTCGCGTGCAACCGGACACCGCGGTAAAAGCAGTTAGAGCCACCAAAGTTTGCGGCTGGACTGAGGTACCACAGGTATGGCTGCTGACGTCAAGATGACGCTTCATCCCCGCTGACTTGGTAAACCTGCCATCGTGATGGACATTTACAATGGACCAATGGGTTTACCATGGGCGCCTGTGAGGTGACGGGCATCTACGGACGCTGTACATTTCGCCGGCATCAGAATTTCATGACGGTCTCGGCGACGCGGGTAACGGCGACCATGGAAATGTGGTCATGATGTGGGTTCGCACGTTCTCCCAAAGGAATCCTATCACGACACGCGGTTTCCAAGTGGCAAATAATACATCTACCCAGCCGAATAGCCAAGGGAGTCTCTGCTGAAGTTACCTATTGATGGCATCCGGCTGCGTGGATCATCGGATGACTTCATGGACACGCGGGATGCCGGAATGGAATTCTTCACAATTTGTCTCACCCTGGCTAATGGGTAATGAGTTGGCAATCGCTGCACCGTAAGCCGGATCAGTCCTTTGCCAAATGCGGCAATGTACCTAGGGATGTTTCACGTGGCCTCCCCCATCTCCCCTTCCGGTTGTTGAATGTTGCATTTGTTTAAAATGTTAACGGCCGAGAGATTAGAACTCCCGACCTCTGCGGAGAGAACCGAGCTCCCCTACCATTGCGGCATAGAATCCGCCCTCAAATAGTAATTGGTGTGGGTTGGTTTTATCGTATATTTGTTTGGGGAGTTCGTTTCAAAATGGCCGGCGGGGGATTTGAACCCCGAACCGGCCGGGCATTAAAATGAATGCCCACCATTAAGGCACAATACGTTTTAAGTTATATTTAGCACGGGTTGTATATGACTTATTGTTAAGCCCGAATCCAAAACAAATAACCTATTAAAGGTTATTTTCAAACAAACATAAAATCAAACCCGAATAAAATCAAAACTTATGAACAACCTAAGCCCGGAAATAAACTAAAGGAAGGGCTCCGAATTACTTTAAAAGATTAAGTGGTTATTGTTTTGATTTATAGGAGATATGGGGATTTTTGATAAAGATTTATATGTAAATGGAGGAATAAGGGTGATTTTTGGAGATTTTATGGTTTCTACCATATCGGGAAAACTCCAAGTATAAAAGGGGGAAGGCTTGGAGTATTTTTCATCGATCAATCGATCAAGCATCCATTAGTTGATCATTCTCTCTTGTTTTTCCCTTTCTCTTTGTCTTTGAGAGGCTTTTTGTGAGAGAATTTCTTAGAGGGAATTAGGAGAATATTTTGGGATGTATTGATGTTCTGAGTCTTGTAGTAGTACCTATTAGGCAAAGTTAGTTTCCTTACTCTTTGTTAATCATCCCTAGCTTTGGAGAGCTTTTGATAGGGGTGTGAGTGAGAGAATTTTGTATAACTTTGTGGAAGGCTACAAGGTATTGTAAGTAGTGTTACAAGAGGCTCGTGGAGATTGTCCTGCAGTTCAGAACATATCAATAGATTGGTCACTCGTTTGAGCTCGACCCGGAGACGTAGTCCACTCGGACGAACTCCGTAATCAAATCGGTGTCTTCTTATCTCTCTCTTGATTCTATGTTTTGAATCTTCTCTTATTAATGTTCATGTTACTTCATTGTTGATTTCTTTACACCTTTGTTCGTAATCACTCGCAACAATTGTCATAGATCCCTTCCGCTATACGGATCAGGATTAGGTTTAGGTTTATTGTTAAGGTTACAATTAGGGTTACAATTATACTTTGTAGTTTACACATTAGGGTTACACTTACTTTTATAGTTGGGATTCTGGTTAGGTTTAGGTTTAGTGTTAGGTTTAGATTTAGGGTTAGGGTTAGGGTTAAATAATGAGTTTGGATTAGGGATAGGGTATCCCTAACCCTAACCTTAAACATAAATCTAACCTTAACCCCAACCATAACCTAATTCCAAAAACAACCCCCAATCCAAGCTATAAAAATTAAGCTTAAATCTAAACCTAACCCTAAACCCTAAACCATAATATCATAACCCTAATCATAGCTCATAGTCTAACCCTAACCTTAACCCTAACCCTAACCCTAACACTAACAGTAAACTACAACCCTAAACCTAACCCTAATAGTAACCCCAACCATAAAGTAACTTATTCCTAATCCCTAAACCTTAACCCTAAACCATAAACCCTAACCCTAACCTTAACTCACACCCTAACCTTAACCCTAACTATAACACCTTAACCCTAACCATAAACCATAAACCATAGTCATAACCCTAACCCTAACCCTGACCTTCACCCTTACCCTAACCCTAACCATAACCAAAACACTAACTATAACTGCTAACCTATCATTAAACCATAAACCATAATCATAATGCTAACCTTGAGCTAACCCTAACCATAAACCATAACCCTAACCATAAGCCTTATTCCTAACCTAAAACCTATTATAATTATAATCCAAACCCTAACCGTAACCATAATTCTACCCCTAACCCTAACATAATTCTCACACTAACTATGACCATAAACCCAACCTTAACACTAAACCCTAACCCTAATCATAATAATAAATCTAAACCAAACCATAACCCTAATGTTAACCTGACCCATTATATAAACCCTAATCCTAAATGCTAACTCTAATCATAACCTTAAATATATTAATTTATTCAAAGTGTTACGCATGTTGTGTTTGCTACTAGCTTATCTATATTAATATATTAGTCTATATATTATACACTGAGAGATTTCATTTTCGAGGTGTATTTTTTAAAAAATTTAAATTAAAAAAAGTAGAAAAACAAAAAAAATACACCTCAAAAATGAAATCCTTCAGCGTATAATATATAGATTAATATATTAAGATAGTTAAGCTAATAAATATAATTAATGATACATCAATATATTTACATATAGATATATATGTACAATTATTATTAACACGATTAAATAAATATAAGTTTCAAGTTTTATTGAAAAACAAAATAATTACAAATATACTTAATGATTGTCTAACATTTAATTACATTAAACCAGTTGTCTAAATTTAAAAGTAATTATTCTCTTGTTATAAAACAACATAAATAAACCCTAAGCAATAGAGTATAACATCTAGATCTCCCAAGTTTTGATACCGGAGATTAACTCTGACTCTCAGGACAAAGAGGAAAGTGTGGAATGTGATGTTGGGAACTTAGCCCTAAGCATGGCAGAAGATTCTCTTGCCCCAGTTATGAGCTCCTTTGGTCAGGACCCCGTGACACCAGGGTTGGACGACATTCCTATTCAGGGTCTTTCTCTGGAGGTAGGTATTCCTTTGATTGTGTCCCTACTTCGAGCAAATAACCCAGTAGTTGAATCCAACTCGGATGTGGCTCCTATTAAAGTCGTTAAAGACACTTATTCGGACCCTAGCCAAGTAAGCTCTCTTGAAAGAAGTAGCTCCTCACCTTGTGTGAATGGGCTCATGGATACTCTCCCTTGGGAACAGAAATTTTTCTTTGAAAAAGAATGGGAATCCAGTAAAGAATCAGATAGTCAAGAGGATACAGATAGAGAAGAGGTGCTATCCAAGAAAAAGAAGAAAAAAGCGAAAATAAAAATCACCCCTTGTGGGATCTCGACAAGATCGAGAACAAAAGCGGACTGTGGGGCAATTTCTTTGGCCAGAGGAAGAAGACCTAAAAATTGGATAAGAGAGCACAATAGCTTTCAAGATATTGCGGATGGCTTCCAAAAAACCATCCCTGAGATCCTCCTCTCCTAAATCATCATGAAGTTATTGTCCTAGAATATAAGGGGACTAAATAACCCCCATAAGTAGGATATTTTACACAATTTTTCCTGGGACCAAAAGCTTGATATTCTCCTCATTCAGGAAACTAAAATTTTAAGTGAAAAGGTGGAAAAGATTTCTTTGTTCCAGCACTGTTCTATTCAGGGAAGCGATTCTGTTGGCGCCTCTGGTGGGGTTGCGACTTTTTGGAACTGTAAGATCATAAGAGGTGATCCACTTTTTTTTCGTCCTAATCATGTGGCCACTAGATTTACTCATATAAGGGACAACTTCAGCTGGATCTAGTCTAATATTTATGCTCCTAACTGCAAAAAAGGTCTGAAGGTTTTTTGGAAAGAGCTGGCTACTTTTCGGAATATCTTTCAAAATGACCCCTGGGTTGTCATGGGAGATTTTAATTCCCCTCTCCTTCAGGGTGAGAAGTTTGGTGGTTCTCAGATCAATGAAGAAAGCAAAGAGGATCTTCTTGAATTCATCAACAATCAGGCCTTGATTGACCTGGACTTGCAAGGGAGCTCTTACACGTGGTCAAATCGAAGAGTTATGTCTGATCTGATCCAGGTGAGACTTGATAGAACCCTTGTTTCTGATGTCTGGCTCTTAAATTATTGTTGTTCTCTAAAAACCCTCCCTAGGATTGGATCTGACCATTTTTCTATTAGTTTTGTTGCTGACCACTTAAAGATTAAGAGGAATACTCCTTTTCATTTTGAGAAGATGTGGCTTTCCCATCCTCTCCTCCGATAGGAAATAAGGAAATGGTGGAATATTAATATAAAGGGCACTGCCTTATTCAGAATCACCAAAAAATTAAGAGAAGTTAAAATGAATCTCAGAAAGTGGAAAAAAGAGTCTTTTGGAAACATCTTTCAAATCAAATCAGATCTTCAGTTTAGGGTTTCTGAAATCCAAAACAAAATTCAGAAGGAAGGCTACCTGAATGAAACTAAGGAAAAGGAAAATGAGATTCTCACAAAACTTCATGAGATAATTGCTAAAGAAGAGGAATTTTGGAGACAAAGGTCCAGAGCTCTTTGGCTAAAGGCTAGAGACAAAAATACAAGATATTTTCATCTCTCTGCTTCTAAACATAGAGCAGCTAATAAAATCTCTGCGATTGTTGTTAATGGCAGAAAAAATGAAGAGGAAGAGGACATCAGAAGAGAGGTTGTCTTATTCTTTAAGAACCTTCTGTCTGAAAAGGAGGGAATTAACTTAGATGATCAAAATCAATTACTGGATGCTATTCCCAGGATTGTTAACTCTAGAGACAATAAAATGTTGACTACTATACCCACTAGCGAGGAAATTAAAAAAGTTGTTTTCTCTTTTGAAGGAAGCAAAGCGCCTGGTTCTGATGGCTTTCCTGTACTTTTTTTCCATTGGTTCTGGGATATTGTTGGGGAGGATGTTGAGAAGGCAGTGAAAGAGCTCTTCCGTTCTAGAAACCTTTTGAAAGATTTAAATGCTACTTTCTTGGTTCTTATCCCCAAAAAACCAGGAGTGCATGATTTTGAAGGGTTCAGACCTATCAGCCTTTGTAATTCTTTCTACAAAATCATCTCGAAGGTTCTTATCTCTAGGCTGCTTCTCATTCTTCCTTCTATTATTGCTCCTCAACAGAATGGTTTTGTGCCTAGAAGACAAATTCTTGATTCCATTGTCCATGCTCATGAAAATATTCACTCCCTCTAGGCTTCTAAATCGGAAGGCTTTCTTCTAAAGCTTGACATATTGAAGGCTTATGATAGGGTGGACTGGAACTTTCCATTTAAAATTTTGAAATCTTTTGGGTTCAATAAAAGGGTTTTACAACTGATTGAACAACTCATTACTTCTGCTTCTGTGGTAGTTTTGATTAATGGGACCCCTTCCACCTTTTTCCGTAGCTCTAGAGGGCTAAGACAGGGAGATCCCATTTCTCCTATCCTCTTCACGATTATGGCTGAGAGTTTTGGTAGGAACATGAGTAAATTGGTTGCTCAAAGATCTATTGTGGGGCTCAAATCATCTTCGAGAAATTTGATTTGTTCTCACCAACAATTTGTGGATGACACTCTGCCTATGGGTAGATCTACTGTCTCAGAGGCTAAAGAGATGAAGAAACTTTTGGATACCTATGGAGGAGCTTCTGGTCAGATGATAAATAAGCAAAAAATCTCGTTGTATTTCTTTAATACACCTTTGCACAAATAGAGGAAGATCGCTGGAATTCTTGGTTGCAAGATAGAGTCCCTTCCTGCTACTTATCTGGGGTTACCTCTATGCTTAAAACCTCTAGATTCTTTCTAGATCTCTCTGGTTGATGGGTTTGGGAAAAAAATTTCTAGCTAGAAAGGAACTCGCCTAAGCCAAGCCAGAAAACTTCACCTTCTTAAAGCCTCCATGCAGAATCTCCCTATCTATGCTCTCAGTCTTTTCAAAATCCCAACCAAATATGTTGAAACCATTGAAAAGATCCAAAAGAGATTCCTTTGGTTGGGAGTCGAAGAAAGAAAAAGAATTCCTCTTGTTGGTTGGGACCTGGTTTGTAGATCAAAAAAGGATGGAGCCCTTGGGCTAAGAAAAATCAGACTGTTGAACAAATCGCTCCTAGATAAATAGATATGGAGACTATTCTTCTCCTTTGGGGAATGGAGTGAAATAATTAAAAGCAAGTATCTACAGAATAACAATTCCATCAAGGATCTTATTGAGAATCCTCTTCTCCCAAAAGGATCAAGTTGCTGGAACTATATGATAGATGGGATTAAGGTGGTAGAATCATGATTGAAATGGCAGGTTCATAATGGTAACCAGATCAAATTTTGGGACGACTGTTGGCTGCGCAATGAACCTCTGACTCAGGACGGGAATCTCAGTAGATGGGCTGATTAATGCAAAAAAACTTATGGCCTCTTTGTTAAAAGCATTTCATCGAGGGGATGGAGGACAGTTTGATCTGGAAGTATGAACCTTCGTGGTGATTTTCTATTTCTTCAGCATTTGCTCGACTCTCACATGCTCTTAACCCCCCCCTCTGTGGTCGTATGCTTGGACTAAGCATCTCTTACCTAAGGTTAACATATTTTTTTGGTCCTTGCTCCAAAATAAAGTGCTTACTATTGACAATCTATGCAAAAGAGGTTTTATGCTCCCCAACATATGCTACCTCTGTAAAAGAGAGGCTGAATCAGTTAACCGCCTCTTTATCCATTGTCCTTTCTAATCTCTGGTTTGGGACAAGCTTCTAAAATGCTGGCATTTGATGAGCCCAAAATGTGCTCATAGTTTGAATATTATGATGAGCTTTTAATGCCTTTACTTTTGTTATTCGTGGTTGTTTAAAACTTTTTTGAAACCTTTTATGGGGATATCCTGTAGCAAAACACTTTCATGTTCCTCCAGCTTATTGTGTTATCTTGACTATATTTATTACCATGTTGACTCCCTAAATGACTAGTATATCGCATATAGTTTTTGAATGATGAAATAGATTTAAATATGTGATTAATGAACAGATATTGTGTATGTTCCATGCATCTTTTCTTTCGCATCTGTTACCTTGTGTTTTGCAGGTTGTTGAAGAAAGTATGATCGAGTCAAGCACAACCAATCTCGGCCTTGCAGTAAAGTCTATTTCTTGCATGACTTTGAGGAAGCTTTGGCGAAGACTCTTTGACCGAAACCGTTGGGAAAGATTTTTAATGACAGTCAATCTGGAAAAAGTGGAGTGTTAGATTCTCTCTGGATCGGGTTGAATGGATCAATTCATTTATGAAGTTTGTTCCTTGATTCTGGGATACACTTTACTTCCACGTCTTTTTTTGATAGGGTTAGTTAGTTAGTAGTTCTCCTGATTTTAAATAAGGTACTCCTCCTGCGCGAGTGAGGAAGGAGATGATAGTTAATAGTAAGATAGAAGCATAGTGATAGAGATATAGCAGATATCATGTAAGAATGAAAAGCAGAATCTGTATGACAAGAGACAGAGTTTGTTGTTAGTTTCCATATCAACAAAGCAATGTATACCATTCTGTTTTCATGAATAAAGTTTGATGAAGTTATGAGTTCAGCACTTGCATAATCAATAGATGCTTGCTAAGGGGGCCCACTTAGTAAGTATCTGTAGCTAGTTAGTTAGCTGTTATTTTTTGTTGATCATCAGTTAGCTTTCATCTTTGAAGTTTCCATACAAACTCAGTCTTGTATTGCTCCTACAGCATCGGGAATCCATCCTTGTGCCTGTTCCTGTAGCATAAGGCTAGTTCATAGTTTGTGTTTTAGTTGTAGTTGTTATGGTTTCTGTTTTAGTCAAATCATGGTTGAGTTAAAAGAACTTTGCATTACCTTTCTATAGCATAGATAGAATTCTTTCCAAGTATTTATTTCTATTAAGTTGTGACCAAAACTAGTTCTTAGTGCATATATTGTGCTGCGCCATTCAAAGTATACGTTCCCTGGTTTGACAAGTAAATGAACGTCCATAAAGAGATATTATTCACCTGCTGGAATGTCCAATTCCTAGGAAAGGTTTTATTGTGATTTTCATATCTTTTTGTGGGTGCGACCATTTTTGGCGCCATTGCCGGGGATGGTTTCAATCTAAGAACTTGCTATAGTTATTATTAGTAGTAGTTTAGTCAGTTGTTTAAGTATTTTCAAGTTTTTTTTAGATACCATCTATTCTATTGCATGCATAGAAGAAGAAGAGACGCACTGGGAAGGTTCCTCCCTGAAAACCTGTTTGTTGAACTACCATTTAACCCAGCTGATGAAGAACCTGAGGAAAATCCATTTACTCTACTATTTCAGCATGCAAATATGGCAAATAATCCACCTAATCCACCTCCTACTTTTGAGTTTCCCATTGTTCCCCAGCGAGATACTAACAATCTTAAGAATATTCCTTCTTCATTACTTCCCAAGTTCTATGGCCTAGTTACGGAGGACCCAGAAACTTTTCTGTTTGAGTTTGATGTCATCTGTCACAATTATGACTATAATTCAGATGCTTACAAACTGAAGCTATTTCCTTCCACCTTGAAGGAGGGAGCTCTCAGGTAGTTCATGAGTTTGGGAAGAGGTGTTGTTGATAGTTGGGCAGCCATGCAAACAAAATTCTTTGAGAAATATAAGGAATATTGTAAGAGTGCTAGTAAAGGTGATGACATATTCAGAATTCAGCAGAAGGAGGATGAAAGTCTAGAAGATTATATCTCAAAATTCTTGTTTTCCCTAAAAAAGAACTCAAACCATACTCTTAATGAAGACTCTCAGAAACTACTCTTTCTAAGGGGAATCAGTGATGCCTGTATAGATGCCCTGGACCTGATGGGAGGAGGTGATATAACCCAACTACCTTAGGATGATATAAAGAAAATATGTCTTAACTACTCTCGAGCAATAGTTAAGAAAGGTTGAGGTCATCATGCTATAGTGGGGAAGTCTTCTTCTGGTGGAGTTTCCCAGATGGAGATAACAAATTTGTTGTCTGATTTCAAGCAGGATATCATTAATAATATGGCTACGCAACTGGACACTATGCAAGCTCGGAAGAAACATGAGGAAGCCGAGGCAGTTTTGGCCGAGTTCTGTCCATACTGTAGAAAAAAAAAACGTGACTGCAGATATAAGATGGTGGCTAATCTGGAAGCTAAGCAACTACCTACTGACTTTAAGCCAATAGAAGGTGATGATGATCAAGTGTTCTTTGTTGCACAAAGGAGACCATGGGCACAAATACAAGGTATGCCTCAAGATCCTTTGACTTTTGGTAATCCTTATTCTAGCTATAATAACCAATGGCAACCTACATATGGACCACCACCACCTTGGAATACATCTCAACCAAGTTGGCCTAATTATCAGACCCCTAAATGGCAATCTCCTCAAGGAGGTTGGTAGCAGCCACAAGGACAATGGACCCCACCCTCAGGTAATTGGCAGTAGAATCCTCAATGGAGAAGTCCTCAGCAATGGCAAAACCAGTCCCCTAGGTTACTGGAGCTTCCATAGCCACAACCACAGGCCCTCATGCCATCTCCTGTAGCAACTACCACAAATACTGGCCCTCCAAAACAAATGCCTATGCCTGCCCAGCCGTTTCCAAATCCCAATAATAAGCAACAGCAGCAGCCATAGCATCCTATGTATCTTGCTAAAGCCAACCAATATCAAGCTTATGCCTTAAACATTAATGATATCCATTTGAGGTCTGGAACCACTCTACCTGCTCCAAAACTGCCTCTAATTACTAAAATACCAGATTCTCCGCTTGAAGAATCTACTGCACCTGCTGTTCCTACTGAGCATATGCCTATAATTGATACGATTTCTAAGGAGCCTATTTTGCAAAGTCAAGACAAACCACCTTTTCCTTAGAGGTTGCAAGTATTGCATTTAAATCCATGGAAGAACCCACTTTTGACATTTTGGATCAGCTCAAGAATGTACAAATTCAAATCTCTTTATTTCAGGCTATTAAAGATGTTCCCATTTTTGGAAAAGCTATTAAAGAAGTCTGTTTGAAGAAGCCTGGACGGAAGAAAAATGATCCTCAAATAATTCATGTCTTAAGAAAATTGGCTGATATAATGTCAGGAAATGTAGTCATTCCAAAGTATATTGACCCTGGAAGTCCTGTAGTGCAAATACATATAAATGGCCAAATTGTGAAAAATATTTTGATTGACTTAGGTGCTGCCATTAATGTCATGACAAAGCATATTATGGACTCCTTGAACATTCTAAACATTAGGTCTACACCTACAGTTTTGTAGCTTGTAGATAGCTCCACAGTTAAACCTGGTGGAATGGTGGAAGATGTAATTATCACTCTTGAATCTTGGGAGTATCTAGCTGATTTCACAATATTATCAGTTAAGGAAAATTTAGGAGGATATCCAGTTATCCTTGGTAGACCATGGTTAGCCACTGCTGATGCTTTTATAAGATTTCATTCTGGAGATATGACCATTTCTGATGGACAATCCACAAAAAAATTGGCTTTGTATCCGCCTGCTAGACTCCAACCAGATTTGTCCCAACCTGTTTGGCCAGATGTGGGGGAAGAAACTGAAGAAGCCAATTCGTTGGTTCAATTAATGATGCTTCAAAATGATCCATTCTCACAACTTCAGAATGAGAATGTCTTGCTTTTTCAAATTATGCAGTTTAACTCTGATATGGGTAGTTCATCTAATCCAAATAGTAGCCATCTACAATGTTTCCTGCAACAACTAAATTCTGAGAGTTCGCTGCCTAAACTTCCTGCAATTTTTCATAACTTGCTTCCACAAGAGATACAAACATTGCCTGTAGATTCTATGAGTAATCTCACTAAGCAGATAGAATTGTCTCCAGGTCACTGTTTGAATATCAATAGCAAGCTGTCACAATCCCAATAGGCTATCTTATTAAAAATGCTACAAGATCAGCATAAAGCTTTTGCATGGGAATACGAGGACATGCAAGGAATAGATCCTCGAATTTGTACTCACAGGATCTATATCAAAGAAGATTGTTTACCAGTTAGGCAGCCTCAAAGAAGAATAAATCTAGCACTTAAAGAAATAGTTAAAAATGAGCTTCAAAAGTTGCTTAATGTTGGTTTTATTTACCCAATCTCTGACAGTCAGTGGGTTTCTCCATTAGTTATTGTCCCTAAGAAAGGTGGAAAATGGAGAGTGTGTGTAGATTACAGAGAATTGAACACTGCCACTAAAAAAGATCACTTTCCACTACCGTTTGTAGACCAAGTACTAGACTCACTGTTTGGCAAAAGATATTTTTCTTTTTTGGATGGTTACAGTGGGTACAATCAGATAAAAATTGCCCCTGAAGATCAAGATAAGACCACTTTTACGTGTCCATGGGGAACATTTTCTTAATCGGTCTTGCCTTTTGGTCTATGCAATGCGCCAGCAATATTTCAGAGAGCAGTAATTAGTATCTTTGCTGATATATCTCATCACTATGGAGATTTATATGGATGATTTCACTACCTATGGAGTCACATTTGAAGAAGCACTGGTGAATTTAGAAAAAGTATTGAAAAGGTGCGAGAGAAAAATTTATCTCTAAACAGTGAAAAGTGTTTTCTAATGATGGAAGAAGGTATTGTTCTAGGCCATCATATTTCCAAGAATGGAATTCAGGTTGACCCTACTAAAATTGAAGTTATTCTGAATTTACAAACTCCTGCAAAACAAAAAGGTGTCAGAAGTTTCCTTGGCCATGCAGGGTATTATAGAAGGTTTATAAAATATTTTAGTAAAATTGTCAGTCCACTTTATGCCTTATTAACTAAGGATTCTCAATTTGAGTGGATAGAGGCCTGTGAAAAATTCTTTCTGCAACTAAAAGACTTGCTTACTAAAGCCCCTGTTCTTCAAGGTCCAAAATGGAATTTTCCTTTTCACATACATGCTGATGCCTCTGATTTTGGTATAAGGGTAGTCTTAAGTCAAAAAGAAAATTCAATTGAGCATGCTATCTATTTTATCAGCAAGAACCTTCAAGGTCCAAAGCTAAACTATACTGTTACAGAAAAGGAATTGCTCACAGTAGTGTATGCTTTGAATAAGTTTAGGCATTATGTCACAGGTTATCAGATATTCATGCACACTGACCATGCAGCAATTAGGTATCTGATGAACAAACCTGCCATCTCTGGTAGATTGGCAAGATGGCTCCTATTGTTACAATAATTTGACATTACAATCATTGATAAACCAGGAAGAGCTAATGTTGTGGCTGACTTTTTATCAAGACTTCAAATAGCTGCACCTACTGAACACGAGGTCATTGATGATAGGTTCCCAAATCAACACTTGTTTTCCATTGTTGCACATACTCCATGGTATGCAGACATTGCCAATTATCTAGCAGCAAGCAAAATACCAGCTCACTTTTCTCCAAAAGAAAAGAAATTGTTAATAGAGAAAAGTTTTAACTTTTCATGGATTGCAAATTGTCTGTTTTATACTGGACCTAATCAAGTGATGCGAAGATGTGTAAGAGAAGATGATACTTATGATATCTTGCATGCTTGCCATGATGAACCATGTGGGGGAAATTTTGCAGCAAAGAGAACGTCAATGAAGGTTCTTACAATAGGGTACTATTGGCCAACGTTACACAAGGATGTTGTGGCCTATACAAGGAAATGTGACAAATGCCAACGTATGGAAAGACCAACCAAGTCAGATGAAATGCCACTATATCCACAGGTAATAGTCACCCCTTTTGATAAGTGGGGAATAGATTTTGTGGGACCAATTGGTCCACCATCAAATGGCAAGTCATACATTCTAGTTTGCACGGATTATGTAACAAAATGGGTTGAGATAAAAGCTATGACTCATGCTCAAGATAACAAGGTTGCTGAATTTCTGTATGAACAAATTTTCACTAGATTTGGAGTTCTCAAAGAGCTTGTAACTGATCACGGAGCCCAGTTCACATCCAATTTGATCACTACACTAATGAATGACTATAAAATCAAACATAGGAAGTCCAGCCCCTATCACCCTCAAGCCAATGGTCAGGCAGAGGTTACAAACAGGGAAATTGAGGCGATCCTAAATAAGACAGTGCAGCTCCATAGAAAAGATTGGAGTAGTAGACTTCCTGAAGCAGTCTGGGCCTACAGAACTACATAGAAGACAACAACTGGGTTTACACTTTTTGAGCTGCTTTATGGGAAAACAGCCATGTTGCCCATAGAATTTGAGCACAAAACTTTGAGGACAGCTCTTGAACTCAATATGGAAATATCTGAAGCACAAAAGGAATGTCTCCTGCAGCTAAATGCTTTGGACGAAATGAGAAAAGCTGCCCTGCAGCATACCGAAGCAATCCAACATTAAAGGAAGAAATGGCATGATCAACACATCAAAACCAAGCAATTTTCTACTGGTGATTGGGCTCTGTTATCTGATTCCAGATATCAAGAAAACTAAGATAAGCTCACAACACGCTGGCTTGGTCCCTATGAAGTTGAGAATGTGTTCGACAACGGAGTTGTACAGCTGGCAACAATTGATTCAGTCCGTTTCAAATTGCTAGTTAATGGCCACCGACTCCGGTTGTACCATAAACCAGTCTCAAAAGAAGAATTCATGCAGTAGTTTGTTCAGGATCCTCCCACTACTCTTCCTGTAGCCGAAGGCTTTAGCCTTTCTCTTGCAGCTTCACCGTAATTTTGAAAAGCATGCTCATAATAAAGGTTTTCTTTTAAGGAAACCCCTTTTTCTCCATTCTCACTTATCACCACATCCCACTTCTTTATCTTCCATTCCATCCATCCCATCCATCCATTTCATCCATTCATCTCATCTGTCCATGTCATCCATCCACCTCATCCATCTGCGTTACCCTTCATTATGATATCATTCCCAACTATCACCTCATGAAGACGTTGTCATCTTTCTTCACACGTACACGCAATTATCAAAGGTACGCCATATCTTTTGTTATCGCATATTTGATTTATTTTATTCTATTCATTTACTGCTATGCCTATACCGGTCATTATTACCCGATCTCTGCCTATTCTTTAGCACATGTGAGGACACATATCATACTCTAAGTAGGGGGCGGGGTAGTCCACCTTTTAAAACCTGTCTTTTTGTCGCTGCCACAACTGCGCAAATAACCTTTCTTTATTATTTTTTTGGTACTTTCCAAATATGATTGCATGTCCTTTTCATTTGTATGTTTTTCTTGTAAATTACAATCAAAACTGTTTGTTCAAAAAGTTCATTTTTAGAAAAGGGAGAAATGTGACGGCATGATAGAAAGAAAAAAACCAGAACAGAAAGGGAAATAGAGAGGAAATTTTTTGAATTTTTAGTAGGAAGTTGAGTTCAGTTAGGGGAAAATTGTGAACATGGGTGGTCAGCTGGTGCAACATGAGCCTGTAGCTCATGAATTATTATTGCAAAATTCTCAAACAGTCCAGGCATTCAGCCTCTATGGATGGTTAAACTACTTCTTGAGCCTAAATGCTTTTGATGAGGAGGCTACTGGGGAATTTTTGAGAACCCTTTCTGAAGGGGAGGCTACTGTATGGGGTCTAACGGTTGTTGCAAATGAAGACAGAATTGCTGAAGTAACCGGGCTTCCAGCCGTTGGAGAAAAATTTTCTTCAGATGCTACTGCTGCAAGGGCTGAATTTTCAATACCCACTGATGGACCTTTGGAAGTCTCCAAACAGGGATGCAAGTGGGTACCATTGCCTCCTCTTTATTCAGAATACGTTGCTTACATAATCATGTATTTAACCTATGAAGGTCGTTTCTCCTACCCGCATTCTTATCATTTCAAATTATTAAGTCATATGAGGCATGGTTTAGTTGTAAATGTTCCAAATTTTCTGTTAAAATTTCTAGAACAAAGTGCCCATGGAACCCAGCAAGGGAAAGATTATTCTATTGCTCACCATGGCCTTATCAAATTATTGATTGAATGGTCTTTGAGAGATGTCTCACCTCTTTCCTGGCAACAATTCATTGCCCAAAAGAGCTTGCAAATTCCACAACCCCCTAGGGTACTTACCCCACGGCCTCAGAAAAAGAAAAAAGAAATTGCGTCTACTAGTAGAAGAACAGGGCAAGGGTCATCTACTCCTGTAGCACCTGGTCCTGTAGCTCTCACACCTGAATCCTCTGCTAGGGTACAAACTAGGTCTGCCACTAGGAGAGAGAAAGGAAAAACAAAAGCAGAAGGGTCCCCAAAATCTGACCCTCATTCTCAGAAAAGGCAATGCCCTTCTCCTGCAGCATCTTCCCTTGTAGCTGTCTCTCCTACAGCAACACCTGTTGCTATTACCAGTTCACCATCATCCTCTGGCAGGGCAGAACCCTCTAGGCAGACCAAAAAGAAGAAGGCTACCAGAACACCTCCTGCAGCCGCACCAGTGCTAAGAAGAGTTTCCACAAGGAAACAATGTAAGACCTCACCTGCTTCACCTCAACTAGAGGTTATTGTAATTTTAAAAGAGTCTGTCAAGTCTAAATTTGATGTTTCTCATAATGTGTCCGAGAATGCTACACAGAGTTCATTCGTTCCTGAAGAGGAACAAGTTGAGACAAAAGAAATGGGGCATAATGAAAAAGGGTTACCAAGTCTTGATGACTTGGCTACCGCTGCTATGCAATTTTTGGAGGAAGCACAGTCTTCTCCACTGCAGCAACAAGAATTCATCCTGCAGCAAGAGCAGGAACTGACTGAACAATTGGATGTGCCTAGTGAAGCTACATTTCCCCCTGCAACTTGTAAAGCCATTGTTGTTTATAAGAAGATGTTTTTGATTGAGTTTCTTGAATATGTCAAAGCTAACTGGGTACCAATTACATTGCAAACCCTGACTTTCCAGCACCTAGCCCAGACTGACATGCAACAAAGTCTATGGGAGGTAGAAAGGAAGAAACTGAAAAAGGAAATTGAAAGTCAAAAATAGGAAATTTTTGAGTTAAAAGCAAAAATGGATGAAATGTTAAAAGTAACTGGTCAGATTATGGAATGCAGACCACCACCCAGAGTTTATGCTCTATGCCTTAAGGAACAATTCTTATGGTTCCAACTAATGAGAATTTCCAGAAATCAAGATTCTATACTTCACACTGCTAGAGAATTTTACGATGCATACCAGGCAGCCCCTAATTGGTTAAGAAATTCTCTGTGTGAATTTTATTTACATGGCTTTTTAATTCCATTTGAAACATAATGGAATCGTCTTCTGTATATTGGTGATATCCATTTGAGATCATTTATGTCATGGGCAGCAAATGAAGCAAATTATGGCAGACAATGGGAAACATATGAGGAAGCCGAAAGGAATGAGCCTGTTCCATTGTGCCCTCAAAGTTCAGACCCCCATGCAATGTTAAAAACCTGGTTTACTCTGACATATGGCATTCATAATAATACAACCAGAGAGAAAATATTTGATCTTAGGAAATAGGTATATGATGAATTTCAGGAACAGTCATATTCATTTTGGAGACTGCCATACACCAGAAGTGAGAAAAGGTGGGAAAGATTAACTGTTGGGCTAAAAAGGTCCGAGCCTCATAGTCCCCTAAATTTCACAGCAGCTTCTAAACGATCAAGCAAATATATACAGTTGGGACTTCAAAGAGATTTGAACTATGGTTGCCATTGACATTCAGACCTCCTGTGCTAATGTGGCCCCTCTATCCTTACTAGGCTACAAATCTTAATGATGATTTAGAAGCCCATAGGTATGAAAGGTGCCAGACTTTCAGAGGATTTTATTATAGGTTTGGAACTCCATTTCAGAGTCATGCTGCAACCACTGATTTTAGAGAAACCACCAGGAAAGTTAATGTTGGAGGACCAGCATTGGGCTAAGTAGGGGGCAGAATAATGAGCCCAAAATGTGCTCATAGTTTGGATATTATGATGAACTTTTAATGCCTTTACTTTTGTTATTCGTAGTTGTTTAAAACTCTTTTGAAACCTTTTATGGGGATATCCTATAGCAAAACACTTTCAGGTTCCTGCAGTTTATTGTGTTGTCTTCACTACATTTATTACCCTATTGACTCCATAAATGACTGGTATATCGCATGTAGTTTTTGAATGATGAAATAGATTTAAATATGTGATTAATGAACGGATATTGTGTATGTTCCATGCGCCTTTTCTTTCGCATATGTTACCTTATGTTTCGCAGGTTGTTGAAGAAAGTATGATCGAGTCAAGCGCAGCCGATCTCGGCCTTGCAGTAAAGTCTATTTCCTGCACGACTTTGAGGAAGCTCTGCCGAAGACTCTTTGACCGAAACCATTGGTAAAAAAATTTAATGACAGTCAATCTGGAAAGAGTGGAGCGCTAGATTCTCTCTAGATCAGGTTGAATGGATCAATTCATTTATGAAATTTGTTCCTTGATTCTGGGATACACTTTACTTCCATGTCTTTCTTTGATAGGGTTAGTTAGTTAGTAGTTCTCCTGATTTTAAATAAGGTACTCCTCATGTGCGAGTGAGGAAGGAGATGATAGTTAATAGTAAGATAGAAGCATAGTGATAGAGATATAGTAGATATCATGTAAGAATGAAAAATAGAATCTGTATGACAAGAGACAGAGTTTGTTGTTAGTTTCCATATCAACAAAGCAATGTATACCATTATGTTTTCATGAATAAAGTTGGATGAAGTTCTAAGTTCAGCACTTGCATAATCAGTAGATGCTTGCTAAGGGGGCCCACTTAGTAAGTATCTGTAGCTAGTTAGTTAGCTATTATTTTCTATTGATCATCAGTTAGTTTTCATATTTAAAGTTTCCATACAAACTCAGTCTTGTATTGCTCCTGCAGCATCGGGAATCCATCCTTCTGCCTGTTCCTGCAGCATAAGGCCAGTTCATAGTTTGTGTTTTAGTCATAGTTGTTATGGTTTCTATTTTAGTCAAATTATGGTTGAGTTAAAAGAACTTTGCATTACCTTTTTGTAGCATAGATAAAATTCCTTCCAAGTATTTATTTCTGTTAAGTTGTGACTGAAACTAGTTCTTAGTGCATATATTGTTCTGCGCCATTCAAAGTATATGTTCCATGGTTTGACAAGTAAATGAACATCCATAAAGAGATATTAGTCACCTGTTGGAATGTCCAATTCCTAGGAAAGGTTTTACTGTGATTTTCATATCCTTTTGTGGGCGCGACCAACATTTTTCTTGCGTCCCCCCAGAATTGGTTGAAGATTTTTTTATTCAATGGAAAGCCCCCTCTCTTAACCCCTTTATAAAAAAACTATGGGCCTTCTCGTTCCCCCATGTGGCATGGGGAATCTGGAAAGAGAGAAACCACAGGATCTTCAGGGATAAGGAATCGTCAGAGGAAATTATGTTTGAAAGAATTCTAAGGATGATTAAAGAGAACTTATATGTTGTTCCCTTCAAGGAGGACAAGTTTGAGGCTGTGGTTTGCTCTCCTTGTGACAGTAGAATTGCTAGGGAATGGAGAATTAAATGGCATATTTTCAATGCTCCAAATCTAGCCAAAAAGCCCAGGGAGGGAGTTTGCTGGAGTTTTCTTATGGATGACTAGGCCAAAGCCAACTTTGATGGTGCAACCAAAGGAAATCCGGGGAAGGCTGGGTGTGGTGGGGTCCTAAGGGACTTGGCAGGTAACTTTATGGGAGCTGTTGCCACTCCTTTGGGGGTCCAAACTAATCACGTGGCAGAAGTGGCAGGTGCTTATTACATAATCAACCTAGCACTGGAAATTAAATGCAAAAATTTATGGCTTGAAGGTGATTCAAAAAATATAATTGATAGCCTTTGTAATAGGTCCCAGCCTACATGGTCGATTAAAAACTGGATTGAAGATGCTAAGGTTTTACAAGTAGTAAGTTCGATAGAATTAAAATCACTCATGCTTACCGCGAGGCAAATGTAGTTGCAGATTATTTTGCTAATGAGGGAGTTAAGAGTGATGAAATCCTCACGTGGCACAAAAGGATAGACCTCCATTCTGATGTTCAAGCTTTAATGATGCTTGATGCGGTGAATGGAAAAGTGGCAGCTTCTTGTAATAATGATGAAGGTACGAGTCATGACTAACAAAATAAGTAGACTTCATAGGACCGAGAGTATCCGGCAGAGTATTTATTTACCTTAGCATGCTTTGTGGGTCCTGCGAAGCAAAAGAACTTTCTGGAACAGGTTCTTCGTTTGCAACAGTATCTGCACCGAGATCTCTAAAATGGGTGGGGAATGGAAGAGGGTTGAACCTACCAGTCTCGAGTCACACACCAAGAACACTAAAGTGTGGAGAAAAATAAGAAGTGGTGGCTTACTTCCATTCATCGAGAAACTCCATGGCCCTCAAGAGGAGATTACTTATTTCTTTGAGAAAAACTAGAACAATGGGGAGGTTCTCCTCTTTGGGAGGAAAGTTTAGATTGACGAAGCTTTGATTGCGGAGGTTACTGGTATCCCAATTGAAGAGCATAAATTTTTTAGAGACAGGAAATTCTCTGATGAAGCTGTGATGAGGTTCCCTAAGACTGAAACAAAGAAGCAAAAACTTGTCAAGATGTCGAACAGTTACTATGAAGAAGACACCATAAAAGCTTTATGGAGAAAAGTGCTAAGGGTTATAATGGAGTATATCACTCTTGATGGCCGCTTCACTAGGGTTTATGGATACCATTTCGTGCTACTCAATCACTTCCGACATAAGGTGCGTGTTTCCATTCCTTTCTTTTTGCTTTGTTCCCTGAGAAATAGTTTTTCTGACCATAGTAGGAGCCCTAAAAGATACCTGATTCTTCACACGGGTCTTTTAAGGCTCATTTATGAGCACTTTCAGAATATGCCTGCCCTCTCAAACCCTTTAGCCCCTTCGGAGCCTGATGAGGACGATACTGAGCCTAGTATATCTAGAACTAAAGTTATTTCTGGTCGTGTCAATCTCTCCTCGCTTCCCCTGCCCCCCCTTTTGCCTCTGGCCACTCCCCCCAGCCTTCTGGTGCCTACTCTATTCCTCTCCCGGCCGCGCTAACCCTAATGCTATTTTGGCGAGCTCTAGTTCTCCGGCTAAGAAGTTAGTCTCCTATCCTGAAGACTCTCCTGTTGTTTCTGCTAAAGCAGCCAAGGTCAGTCTTGAGGATCCCCACTCCCCTCAGAATATTCAAAAGGAGAATTGTAGCCCTCCCAGAGGTGCGGAGTCGGTTAATTTTGGTGTCAATTCTGATAGTGACCCCCCTTTTGACTTTGTTGGAACTGCCAAAAGATGTTTCTGAGGACTAATTTAATTTTGCCAAATGGTATTTTATGAAATTAGTGAGTTGAAGGCCAAAAATCTGTCTCTTCATAGTAAGTTGGAGGAAATTGAAGCCAAAATTGTTGGGCTAATACAGTTCGAAGTGGAGAAGAATACCTTTGCGAAGGATAGCATGCAAAAGGACAGTATTGTTGAAAATGATCTTGATAAAATCAAAGGAACCATGAAAAAAATTGCTGATCAGAATTGTAGAATTGCCAAACATAATTCATTAATCATCAAAGCCTTGACCGAAAGAGTGGAGAAAACCCAGAACAGAGCACTGATTGTTGACTTAGATAAAGAGAAAGACCAGGATGAGGATGCGGGGATTTCAAGGCGCACTAGATCAAGTATGAAAAAAAAAGCCCTGTCTACCCCTAATGTGACTCAAATTTTCATGGAAGGGGTCCAGGATATGGTGGACCTAGAAGAGATTGCTGATGAGCTTCTGAAGAATATGGAATAGCTATGGCTGGGCCCCGGTTTGTCTGTCTGCTGGCCTCCTGATGGCTTTTTTGTGGCTTTTTGCGGCTGTCTGTTTTAGATGGTTTTTATCTTTATGGCAGCCTTTTTGTCTTTTGGACCTTTGTTTTGGTCCTTGTTTGTAATGTTACTTTGTGGTTTCAGGTCCCTGTAAAACCTGTTTATCCCTTTTATCAAAAACATAAATTGAACAACCGATATAAGACATACACATACACCCATGTATATATACTTCATATACACACTTTTCTTGGCGTAAACGAATTGTTCTAAATTTAATTCCTTAAATATGTACATTTACACATTCATACCTAAATATAAATATATATTTTGTCTATTAGTTTAAATCATACTAAATCCAACTGATAGAAAAAGTTAAATATAAATATATAAATAATTTTATTATTATCTTCTAATACACAATAAGCAAACTAGAAAATACAGGGGAAAACACATCTACATATATTTACGCTTTCATTCCCAATTTGATAATTAGCATGTTTAACTAAAGTCATGTAGAGTGACAAAAGATTATTTACCTAATTAACAATAATTTAGTTACAAGGTACAATTCTTCAATTGTAACAATCTAAACACATTACATAATACCACCACTTTAATAATAATAAAATTCTTTTCCATCCTAAATATAAATACAAAACTTGAAATAAAACATTTCATTTGGAATTATTTTTCTTAATTTTGCAATTTAATTAATTTAAAATATCTCTTTTCAGATATTATCCACCTACAAAAAGAAATGATAATACTATCTCAAATCCTATCTTGAACACTAATTTCTTATATGAAATAGAACACAATTAGAAAAAATAATTATTTAATTAGCACAATATCAATTTCTACTATTCCACTAACTCCGTTGTAATACCTTTTGCTTTAAGCTATCAAAATGGATCTATTTAATTAAATAATGCTTTACTCTTTTCAAATACCTAAATGAAACTAACACAACCACTAACATTTCATATATATATATATATATATATATATATATATATTACTTACTCTTTCCAAATTACTCACTTGTACTCATATAAATAAATAGAATGGTTTAATTAAATTACCTTTTAGTCTTATCTAAAAGATTTCATCTTTAATCTTTAACCCTAATGTAAGATAACTTTATATATACTTATCATGGACATAACTTGACCTAAGAGCACTTATATGTAAAACATTTTCAATGACTTGTTCACTAACTTCATAGGCCTTTATTGATCTAATAGAATAAAGATGAATCAACATACTAGAAAACAACTACAAATCTATTAGATTTCACAAAATTTATCAAGTGATGTTGTAAAGTGAAACCACTTAATAATGAAAGTTTACTAATTGTTATCTAATGTGAAAATTGACAATAGTAATTTAACTAAGTTAAGGTAACAAAACAATTACTTATTTGTTAACTCACCTAACTACATAATAAATCATGGTTCAGAATTAGATTACCCAACACACTTATCAAAAGGAATTAATTACTCTTTAATAATCTTCCCAACCCAAATACTTTTAACCTTTTAACTATTCTTTTCAACCTTTTAAACATACAAATAACTATCCTTTATCTACAACATGTCTAAATCTATATATCTAAAATTAAAGAACGAAACTCATTATTCCGAATAGTAAATCAGATTTTATGAGTAACCCATATAAATATCCCCACGCACATTCATATATATATATATAAATAAAAATAAATAAACACATAAATCTAGGTGCCAAAGACTAAACCCAATGGCAACCCATTTGTTTTAGAAAGAAACTGAACAGTTAATGCTTTCAACCAAGGATGCTAGACAAAGATGAACACATCAAATGAAAAGTACGAGCAAGGCATCGAACCCACAGAAATTGAAGCATTCAACAAATGACAGAGGGTGTTAGGCAATCATCGAATTACTTAGAACAGTAGATTATAAAACTTAAAATTGATTGTTTTAAGAAGCTAAGGAATAAACTTCAAACAAATCCCAAAAGAAGTATATATATAGTGCACTCCAAACCCACTTATATTCATCAATTACTATCTTTAATGTGCAGCCAAAGTAATTACCCAGGCAATAAGATTCAGGAAAATGCGCTACTATACCTCACAGAGTGAAGGCATATAAACTGTTTCGAAGAATGCTCCAACAATGTCAACTCGAGCTGGCCAGTGGTTGCAGAATACACACAATAAGGATTTTTTTAAAGTCCAAAAGAAACTTTCAAGAAGATGTAATTAGAAGGTGTCATGCCAACTCTACAACCAGGGCCATCATCCTCCCTGCTGCACCAACATGGGAGCTCTGGCACAGGCCGCAGACATCCATCAAAAGAATAAAGGATGCAAGTGCCTTGCTAGACATACATGCAAACTGACGAAGTATAGACAAGGAACATGAACCATTTGGAAAAATGCCTCAAAGAAATGTAGTCACATGACATACCATCAACAAGACAAGCCTAAATCTAGTTCGCAGCCCGATAGGGAAGGATAAGAATGCTGAGACTACAGAAAATCACATATATATAAAAAGAACATCAAATCTTTAAAGAAGACAATACATTACAACATATGCAAGAAAAAGATGGCGATCATTTCAAATAATTAATGTAATAAGTACACGCTGGGAGAGGAGATAATATCAAAACAATATGCATCAAACTTCCAAACTAAAGCATGATCAAGGCATCACAAAACTGGATGCTATAAAGACATGTAGCAGCCAAACCAACAGGAAATCCATAGAGCTTCAGATAAAATGAAATCCAATCCTCTAAAAGATCAGCCCAGCCTAAAGCACAAGGCAACTATGAGGTGAACAATGGCATCCATAATATCAAATGTTTTGAAGGAAACCCCAAACAAAAACTTTGAAGCAAAGACAAAAATCGATGGAACCATCTAGTGTGTTGGGCGCAGTCAAGAACTCCCTAGCTGCTGAACACAGAACACTCATAAACACACACAACCTCCTGGCACAAAATATAAACCTAACAAGAATCAGCTCAAATTTGAAAAGACATGAATGGACTCCACTAAATTTCAGTTTCAAGGAGTAACTTATCAACCAACTAAGAAATCGAATATAAAAATTACAGAATAGCATAAACCAACCTGGAATGCAGCATGCGTTGACGAAGAAGGCGAGCTAAGTTAATCCCTCCTTGCAAAATCCCAATCCGTTCTCTAGAAGAGAAATAACTTCTTCCCAATTCTAGGGGCTGTAATTTTTTAAAAACTTTTTACCCAAAACGATTACCCCCCAAGCCCAAAACAATTCCCATCTTTATTCCAGAAATCCTCTTTAGTTTAGTTTTCAAGAACAAAAAATAGTACAGGTGGCAAGTTTCCAAATTATTTTCAGTTTCCGAGTGTGCATGCTCATACACCCATCATTTTCTCTTTTCCTCATTTCCACCTATTGGTAAATCCTTATACTTTTATTTAATTTAAAAACCTAACTCTTTCTCAAGTTGATTTGTTAAAATCTAGAGATAATAATTTTTCAAAGTTTACATTAAATCACACTATTTAAATTTAATAAATCACAATTATTAACCACAATTACTCTTATAACGTAATTCATTTAATTACTTTTTTTGAAATTTAAAATTATCTCAAGATTTCCATTAAGATATCCAATTTAATATTTTATTCACTACTTCATTATCCATTATATTTAAGTTTAAAAATAAACATTATTAATAAATACATTAATATTCTATTACATTTTATTTGATTATTCATCATTTAATAAAAAAATAATAACTGAATCATTATAGTATAACTAATAAATTAAATAATTAATTAATGACATTCTTTTAATAATTAACTAATCAACAACATTCACTTAATAATTGATAATTTAATTAAATTGCATAATACTTGCAAACTTCGAACACTAACACATTACTTGAATGACATTTAAAACTCAACACATGGAGAAAAACTATATCATTAAATTAAAACAATGTCAAATGTCAAAATCAACATGACCTCACAAGTCACAAATAAACAACTAATTCACACATCACAAAGGGCCAAAAGCAGAGGAGCACTACATTTAGGGTTTTCGGTTTTCATTTTTGCATTCTTTAAAATTTGGATAATTCAAAAAAAATAGTCATCTTGCATAGTGTTTACATAGGATTGCATCATCATTCATTTACATTAAAAAACTGAATCAAAATTGCATCTCAAATTAGGTCTTTGTGTGTGTCATTTAGCACTATTTTGCACTTGCATTTAGACCTCATTTTACAAAAATCTAAAACTATAACCCACTATCTAAAACTAGATTATGAAAATCATAAAAATCATGTAAGAAAATTGAAAATTAATTATTAAAAACCTTAAGTGAGACCTATTCGTCCATAGGTGAATAAGTCCCTGATTAGGGCTTTTCTAAAATTTTAAGCATTAAAATCACTAATTCTACCTTATGTATTTCTCTATTCAATCTGTTGTTTCATTTTCTTGCATTTTTGTTATAAAAAATTTATCATATTAAGTTGGAAAATAGTGCATAACATAGATTAATATTTAATATAAATAACATAAGTGATTATGCAGTAATCACTTTAGTTAGTTGTTAGGTGGTTTTGGGTAGTTAGTAGGTTGAATGGCTATATAAAACCATTGAATGTAATAGATTATAGTATAATGTGAATGACTAAATTTCAATTCGAGAGCAATCTCATTTTTTCTCTCTCATTTCAATATGCTATCTAAGTGGTTTTCTTCTTGGACCTCTCTCTGATCACTCTACATTCATTTGTTTATTTCTCATAGTAGTGTTTACAATGGTACTACAATGAAGACCACATGAAACTACTATTGTTTTCTACCATTCTTGCATTTGTCAATAGGTGATCAATGTAGACCATGTACAAAACCCTTTTTGACTCCATAATTCATTTGCATTTCTTCTCTTTTTCTCCACCATGTTCACTCTTTCCATAATTTAACACATCACTCTATTCATTGTTGTTATTCCAAAAATTTAAAATTTAAGATTTATATTTCCCCTAATATCTTTCAGAAGTGTGTTTATATCTTTTCATTTGGGCCTTGTAATGGATGTGGACTGAGGATTTTGAAATTGTTTATATTCCTAGCATCATTCGCATATGTAGCATATATAAAACGAGACTTTGATGAAGCACTGAACTCCATTCATATATGTTGCAAATGGTGTGGAGAAAAGAGGCCATTGGAGAAAATATAATAAGGGAGGATATCAAAGTGTCATTGTAGAAAGCAAATAAGGTGAAATTTTTCATCAAGGCATTTAGGTTGACGTCTTCTTTGTAAATTCATGTAACATGGTTATAAATCAATTTTCAAATGGTTATACTTCCTTTGGATAGTTCAAATGATTGTCATATTGATTCTGTTTGATGAAAAATTTACTCATTGTATATGTTCACATTCCATTAAGATATCCAAATTAAGGTCTTCAAAGTCACATTCTCTATTGGCCAATCTCCTATTGTTTAGATGTCAATCTGTATTGGCTGCGACTATATGAATAAAAAATTTCTATAACAACTTAAAGATGAGTTTTGATGAAGGGGTATTGACCATTAAAGAGGCATTCAAATTTAAGGAAATTGATCTGTTGTGTTAGTTTCATTTATTTTCCTTACCTACTAATACAATATAACATGGTGACAATGAAACAATAAAATTAAGCAAGTCTATATATCTGGATATGTGGACATTATCGAATTTGTTTGAAGCTATACAAACAAAGAACAAGGCTAGTTGTGAATATTGCAAGGAGGTCACCATTCAACAATAATAGATTGGACATGTGAGTCTTAGAATGGAATGGGCACAACCATGGATGCAATGATAGAATACAAATTCTTATGTTAGCACCAAAGGGGGTGTTGGAAAATAGTGCATAACATAGATTAATATTTAATATAAATAATGGAAGTGATTATGCAATAATCACTTTACTTAGTTGTTAGTTGGTTTTGGGTAGTTAGTAGCTTGAATGGATATATAAAACCATTGAATGTAATAGATTGTGGTGTAATGTGAATGACTGAATTTTAATTCAAGAGAAAACTCATTTTTCTCTCATTTCAATATATTAAGCATAATTTTTCAAATTTAGTGCATTGTTTGAGTTCAAAATTATATCTGAAAGACATTATTTTTAGGCTTTTGTATAACATAATCAAAAAATTATCTTGTTTGAAATCTAAAGCTTTCTTATTATATTTCACTTTACATTCTAGGGTATTTCATTACATTTCACCTTTTAGCCATTTTGGGTGCATACCGAGTTTCTGAAATTGGTGTGAGCTTCACAACTTGGTGTCCTATTGCCAATACTATCTTGAGACATAGTTTGAGACTCATGTCATCCCTAATACACCATTCACTATGGATCTTGGGTTTTCTAACTCTTTTACTCATAGTGTTGACACTACTCAAACCCCTATGGATCATACTCTTAAAACTTCATTTACTATGACCTCCCTACCTACACCTAATTATGCGACTGATGTTAAAACAATGATTGATAATTTCTCTCCTTAAAACATTAAGAAAATAGATGAAGAGTTAGAGAAATTCCCAAACTTTATAAGTTTTGAACCTATTGTTGATGCAATTCCTATGATACAAAACATAAGATATTTACTTAAAACCAAAGATGGACTAGAAATGGTGCTTGGCCTTAATCACTTCCTGTAAAATCACATAAGAAATCAAGAAAAGAACACTATAAATCATTTAGTCAGCTTCATTGTAGTTCAACATCATAAGTTCCTAACTAAGATGCCACTTGAATTTTCTTTCTCACAAAATTACATAATTAAATATGCACCCAATGGTCCTCTTTACATAGCTGGAAGAATCAATGACAATCCTACTAATGGGATATTAATTGATCCCATTTTTGTAGAGAATATGATCACTGAAGAATTCATATTTGTGCATAAGATTTATAAAGATACTTATGAAAAAGTGAAAGCATGGATCAAAACACAATGGATTTGCTTTCCCTATGATAGGAAGTCCAAGGTGAAATGTTGGAACTATGGGAAAACTAGTCATATCTGAAAGGATTATATGGAGGAGAATAAGAAGAATAACAACTCTTTGGACAATGACTCTTCTCAGACTGATGTAGATGCCTTCATTATTGCCTTGGTGACATAGGAATAAAATGATGTCTAGTTGATTGACTTAGGTGCATCTTTTCACATGACATCTCACAGAGATTGGTTCACTAATTATGAAAAGTATGCTAGTGGAAAGGTGTACCTAGCAAGTGATTCAACTATAGAAATTTTTAGCCATGGAAGAGTCAGAATACAATTCTTTAAAAAAATAATCAAAGGAATTAAGTGTACTGCATATACCAGGTTCGACTAATAACTTGCTTTCTATTATGAATCTGAATGATGTTAGTGTGGAAGTTTCTTTCTCGAGTGGAGGTTGTAAGATGACTACAAGCTCAATGGTTTTGGATAAGGGTGCACGCACAGGAACTCTATACAAGTTGGATGCACGTCCTATTCAATGTAACAACATCTCTATAAAGTCAAGAAAAGTTGCTCGTGTAAAGGAGAATGAAGCTCCTCTAGGTTCAAATTCCTTGGAAGTTAAACTGCCAGTAGAGAAAACCATGTTGTGGCATCATAGACTTGGTCACATAGGAACGAAAGGCTTAAAAGCCTTGTAAAATAAAAATATTGTTGAAGGGCTTGTTGATTGTAACATTGAGTTTGATTTTTGGAAACATTATATTTATGGAAAGAAACACAGTGTTTCATTTTATTTGAGTCCTCATAAATATTTTGTCATGATAGATTATGTTCATTCCGATGTATTTTGTCCAGTGACTGTTCCTTAATTATCAAAGTCTTGATACTATGTTTCTTTTATTGATGATTATTTGAGAAGGGCATATGTGCACTTTCCAAAGAGTAAATTAGAAGTGTTTAGTCACTTTAAATAGTTTAAGAACTTGGTAGAAATTTAGATTGGAAGAAAAATTAAATGCTTTAGGATGGATAATAGCGGTGATTTATGTTGTACAGATTTTGAAAGGTACTACAAAGACCATTGGATTAAAAGGCATAAAACTATGCCTTATACTCCATAGCAAAATGGAGTTGTTGAAAGATTAAACAGGACACTAATGAAAAGAGCTAGAAGTATTTTGAGCGGTTTTGGTCTGGAGTAGAAGTTTTGGGTTGATCCTATGGCTACAACATGTTACTTGATTAATCATTCACCTAGTTTGGCCCTTGTTGAAAAAAACCCTTTGGAAGCGTGGTTTGGTAAGAAGCCCTCTCTGAGACATATTCGTATCTTTGGCTATTAGGCATATGCATATCTGTCAAATGAGAAGAGATCAAAGTTGGAAAACAAGGTTGTCAAATGTATCTTCATTAGCTATAGCGTCGATGTGAAAGGATACAAGCTTTGGAATCCTATTACTGAGAAGGTTTTGTATAGCAAAAGTGTAATATTTTATGAGCTAAAGCCTTCAAAAGATGACCTATAGTCAAATCCAAAAGAATGAGAAAAGAAGAATGATGTAGTTGAAATTCCTCAAACTCTAGATAAAGAGGAACTATAATGTGTACCTGAAACTAAGTCGAGTTCTAGTAGCTCTGAGAGTTTTGAAGAAGAATAACCACAACCTTAGCCTTAGCCTTTGAGGAGGTCTAAACATGAAAAGCGTCAACCTGAAAGGTATGATTTTTCCATGTTGGATTTGAACGGTGCTTATGCTTTGATTACTAGCACTTATGATCCTAGGTTTGTGAAAGAGGAATTTAATATGTCTGATTCAAATTCTTCGCTGGGAGTCATGAATGAGGAAATGGTGTGTTTGAAAAAGAATGAAGCCTGGGATTTGGTACCCCTAGTTGAAGGTCAAAAGCGTGTTGGTTGTAAATGGGTATTTAAGAAGAATATTGGTCTAGATGGTAGTTTTGAAAAGTATAAAGCTTGATTAGTCACAAAAGGCTATTCATAGGTGGAGGGAATTGATTATAGAGAAATATTTTCTCTTATAGCTAAACTGACATCTATTAGATTTCTTTTGTCACTTGTAGCAGCGTATGACTTAGAGATTAAGTAGATGGATGTGAATAAAATGTTTCTTCATGGAGAGTTGGAAGAAGAAAACTACATGTCCCAGCCTAAGCATTTTTTTGAAAAAGGTAAAGAAAGTCTAGTTTGCAAGTTGCAAAAATATCTGTATGGTTTAAA
>VDFB02105785.1:473825983-473850066 GCA_007258455.2 Sequoia sempervirens
GAAATCCGATTGTGGAAGATTGTCTTTCAAGAGAGGTAGTGCACCTACGCACTGCCTGTGTTGAAAAGTGCATAAAAAACACATCAACATCAACCTAAGCATAATACATAGCCTCTAAATAGCAAGATCACCTTCCTTTACATAGCTCCCAGCCAATTTAAAACTAAAGAAAAAAATCCTCCAATGTCATTCTCCAATTGTTGAGTCTTGTAGGTTCTAAACGAGGTGTTCAAAATTGCTTTACAAGAATCCACTTTACAATGGAGATTCAGCCTACAATGGCCTCCAAAGAAAAACATGCCTATCTAGTATTCAAATCATGATCCCCAACAAACCACGAGTTTGCAAGAGGAAAAAAAGCACACCTTACAAACTAAAATTTGCTTCACAAAATAATGCCTCCAAATAGTAGATGAATACTTTAAACCGAAGAATTATGAAGAAAATTTCCCCTCTAGATCATAATTCATGCATTCATAGATGGACTACAAATGAAGAATGTCAAATTCCTTCAAATAGCGATCTAGAAATTCACACTACAAAAGAAACTTTATCTCACACATCTTTGGAAAATACTCTCACTAGAAGGGGGTTGCAGATGAACACTCTAATTCCATGTTGGAGCAAGCTTCTAGGAGCATCTACAAACTTAGACAAAACCTTCGTGAAAATAAAAGAAACACATGAAGAGGCGATTTCACTAGGAGTAAAAAATAATTAATTGAGATGAAAATTAATTTACACAACATGCCTTATAATGACATGAGAAATCTAGTGTAGGAAGGAAACCAAAAATTATAATATAGTTACAATTATTAAAAGAAAACTAGCCCTAAGTTAACTTAAATAATGTGAAGGGTAAAAACCCATTCACTCTAACATTATGTATCTTTTCATTACTGCATACATATGCCTTGATTGTTTACTTTAGCATGAGTTTGATGCAAGTACATCCTCTCACTAAAGTGGGGGCTAAAACTAGTGTACACAAATGTAACCCTTTATATTTTCTCACTTGTTTGGGCCCTCCTAATCTAAATTAGACTTAAAATTTCCTTAATTTAGTGTAGTTAAATATACCTTATTACATTTACACACTTATTTTGGCCCTCTTAATTAATTGAGCTTAAGTATTCCTTAATTGGCACTTTAATTCATTTTCCATGCCTATTAATTACATTTTTCAAAGGGAAAACCCAACATTCATTAATGCATAAAAATTACACTTGACAATGAGAAATATGTGTCATAGGTTTATGGACTTGGGAGGTGAATGGGTCATCCCTAAACATTAGGACCTAAAATTAAATTATCTTTTTGGTGATATTTTAACTTTCTAAATTTATAATTCAATGGACCATCTTGTGACATTTGAATTTAAGGAAATTAAGGATACATACCTATAAATACAAGGTCATTTCACTATGTTTCACCTAAGAGTTTCCATGCAACCATTCCTAAATAAAATATTATGATGAATGGAATTCAAGAGAATAAAAATTATCTAGTTTTTTCATAGAAATTAAGATCCAATTGTCATATCAAATTATTTTTGTATCATGCATATTTTGGAGCTAATATTGTGATATATGTTTCATGATCAAATCAAGCATTCAAAGTATCATTTCAAGAAATATTCAAGTGTCAAGATCCACATACAATTCAACCATCTCATGCAAGTTGCAAACCTCCTAAGATCTCCATTATCAAGGTTTCACTCAAGGGTCTGTTGAGTGATAACATAGCTTTGTTCATTCTTCATTCGCTCTTTCATGTTCTATTTCAATTCAAATTTTGATTACCAAAATGGGGTTTGACCAAGGAAAACCCTATTCACCAAAAATAAACATTTTTCTCTCTTATATTTGTTGTTACAGATCTAGGTGGAAGAAAGCTTGAAAGTGAAAAATTTACAATGTTCTCAAAGTTGCAAAAGTTGTCAAAAATTATTGTCATCTCATAGAAAATAGGATTCTGAAGTCATTTCTGACATTTTGACTATGAAACCTAGGAAAATTATAAGATTTAGATCTCTATTATTGGCTCCTAAAAACTATAGAAAAACCATGCACTTGGAACCATTTGCCCCTAAGCAAATGAGTCCCAGATCTACTTTGAGAAGGCAATTTTAGTGACTAGTAAACATCATTTTTCCCTTAGCTAATCTGCAAATTGATTTATGGTTCTATCATTATTGAGCCTGATATTATTTTTTGAAGTGTAAGATTGCATTTTGGTGTTGATTTTCTATTTTTAGATTTTCTCCCCTAAGTGTTGTTTGACCTTGAACTACAAACTTGAAGAATAAGGAAATCTGAAAATTCCCACTTTGACTTGATTCACCTAAGGGTTGATAATCATTTCATTGTTTGGATCTCATTTTCTAATGAAATAGAGGAAAATAGGTCCTTGATTGGTTCATCAATCCATTTTGGTGAACCTACCTATTTTTGGGTGTTTCAAATCTATAACTTGTTATTAATCATAACTTTAAACCATTTTAAACTGATTATACATTCCAATTTTAAGTTTCAAAGTAGAAAGGAATGCACACAAGAAAAAAAATAGATTGAATATCAATTCTTATATATCAAATTGTAGAATTGTGCATATACTAATTTGGCATATATGCCAACTCAAAGCAAGTTTTACAAAATGTGGCATATATGCCATCTCATGATCTATATACAATATACATGTTGAATAGCTATGTATCAATCCTTGAATATATTAATCTCTAGAAATTCCTAATTGTTTTCTAGATCATCAAAATTGAGCCTCAAAGTATTTACTAGCCCTAAAGTTGCCTTCATAATAACAATTCAAACCATAAATTAGATTAATTATGTCAATGATTGACAAGATAGACTACTAAATAGAAAATTATATACAATAATTTATAATTGACAGGATGTGGATGGGGATTCAAGCGGTTTATTTGTGATGTGGAATACCATTAGGATATTTGGTTTTGAATTATTCAAATACAAGAATAGTGTGGGTATCAAGTTCTCCAATGTTGGGGATTCTTGGTTTTTGATTAACATTTATGCCCCCAATATTATGAATGCGAGGAAAAATATCTAGAAGGAATTATCTAGCTGGACTTTAGCTAATAGGGGAGCTCGATGGCTGGTGGCTGGTGATTTTAAATCCCAACTTTACCCCTCAATGAAGTGTGGAGGTTTGATTGATTACTCTAACAACATGTTTGTTTTCCTAGCTTATTTAATTATACCAGCATGTTGGATGTTGAATTATAGGGCTAGTCTTATACTTGGTCTAATAGATGCCTTAGGGATGGTTTGATCCAAGTCCATCTGGATAGATTCCTTTTTTCTCCAAATTAGACTGCCTTACTTAATGCTAATTTTTTGGCTCTACCTCAAGCTATTTCAAACCACAATCCTATGTTGTTGATCCTAAATGAACGAACTATTGTGGGTTCATTCCCTTTCAGCTTTTAGATTATTTGGAACTCCCATATGTATTTCAAGAATAAGATTGCTACTTGGTGGAATGTCCATGTTCATGGTTTTCCTATGTTCAAGATCTTCCATAGGCTGAAACACATCAAAAATATGGTGAAGGGGTGGAACAACTAGGTGTTTGGGGATGTGGTTCATCAAAAAATTGTCTTGGATGACAAGCTTTGTGAGATACAAAAGAGGATAGAGGAAGGAGATATTAGTATTCAGACTTGTCAATAGGAGAGGGTTGAGTGCACAAAATGGGAGAATTTTTTGAAGAAAGAAGTATTCTAGAAGCATAAATTCATAATTCAATGGTTGACCAAGGAGGACCAGAATATGTCTTTGTTCCATGTTTCATCCCATAGGCATAGGAAAATAAATTAGATAAAAAAAGTTGAAAAATGAGTCAAGGGATGTTTCTACTCCCATTCAGATTGGTCTATTAGTTTCTAGTCACTTCCAATGGGCTTTGTCAACTCCTGTTGAGCCTCCCAATCTAGCATTGGATGATCTTCTATTGGAACCCCTTCCTAATCCTATATCCTAGGAGGATAATGATTCTATTATGGGGGCTATTACTCTTGAGGAAGTCCAGACTACTATTTTTATTATGGGTACTTATAAGCCCCCTGGACCTGATGGTTTCCCTACAAATTTCTTCTAGATCTTTTGGGATGTTGTGGGGGAGGACCTTACTCTAGGAACAAGGGATTTTTGTAATTTTTGAAACATGCTCAAACAACTAAACCATACCTCCATTGCCCTTGTCCCTAAAACTGATGAACTACAAACCATGGCTTATTTATGCCCCATCAACTTTTGTAATACTATTTATAAAATCTTTTCCAAAATCCTAGTGAACCGCTTGAAACCCCTCCTAGATAAAATGATAAGTCCAACTAAAAAATGCTTGGTTCTGAGTTGCCATATCTTAGATGCAGCTATTACCACTCATGAAATTTTCATTCTATGGATAGGTGTAACAATTTTAATATGGTGTTTAAGCTTGATATTTCTAAATATTACATTAAAGTCATGTGGAACTTTCTTCCCAAAGTCCTTGATAAGTTCATCTTCAATAATAAAGTGATCAATATCATTTTAGAATGCATAACCATGGTGAATTATTCTATTCTGGTCAACAAAGTACCCCGCAGTTCCTTTGCGGTTGGCAGGGTATTAGAAAGTGGGACCCCTCTCCCCATATTTGTTCATAATGGTTGTTGATGTTCTACGTAGTAATTTTGATCATATGTTGTCAGAGGGCTCCATCAAGGGTGTCAAGCTAGCCACCACTCTTCACCCCACTACCACTCAACAATTTATGGAGGACACTATGTTATTTGGGAAAGCCTCAATTATGGAAGCTAGGAAATGGAAAAGTTGTGTCAATATTTATGCAGCTTGTTCAAGTCAGTGCATTAATTATAATAAAAGTATGATCTATTTCTTTAACTACTCCTAGTTTGTAGGATTTTCTGACTACTATTTTGGGCTATGTGAGTGCCTCACATCCTTTAGTGTATCTAGGTCTCCCTCTAACTGTTAAGAAGTCACTCCCAATTTCTAGAATACTTTCATTAAAAGGATTCATATGAAGCTTGTAGGGTGGAAAGGTTTGGTCCTGACTCATGGTGGTAAATTGCAACTCCTTAGTGTTTCCCTTCAAAGGATTCCAGTTTATTTCCTCTCTGTGTTCAAAATGCCCATTTACATTGCTAAGAAATTTGAACATATCTAAAGAGTCCTCCTCTAGTTTGGTACTTAGGGAAAGAAGAAGATGTCTCTTTTCATTTGGGATAAATTGTGTCTTCCTAAATCTAGGGGAGGGTTGGGCATTAGGAAAGTCTAATCTACTATAAAATCCTTGTTTTCTAGGGTGGGTTGGGACCAGGAAAGGAATAAAAAGGATTGGTGTAGGATAATGAATGTCAAATAACTGGGAAACTATCCCCTAATTAGGTTCATTTTGAATGATCACCCACATGGGTCCTTAGATTGGAATAATATTTGCAAAATGAAAAAGCTACTTCAATCAAGACTAAGATAGAAACTTGGTAGTGGTAGTTGTATTCAATTCTGAGAAGACCCTTGGCTATTTGACTCCCCATTTTCCTTTTTTGAGTTTATAAACCTAATGGAACCTTTGATTTGATTATTTGGTAGGAATTCTTGCGACTACCTTCATGGTCCACTGGATGTCAGGAGATGGAAAGACTTAGGCTTATGTTTCCCTCTTTACCCTAATCTAGAATGTCATGCTAATTCCTTACAATACTTACACTCCTTATCTAGAATCCCCTTATCTAATTTTGAGGAAGATTTCTTTTGGTTTTTGGAAAGTAAGGAAAACCTTTCCATCGGGACAACTTATAGTTTGCTATTGGACAAGGGCTTTTAAAGGAGGATTTAGAAATTTTATTTGAATTGACACTTGATTCCAAAAAAAAAATCTTCTGGTGGACGGCTTGTCATAATAGAATTCTAACCAAGGATAACCTAAGAAAAAGGGGATTTTTTAATCTCAAATAGATGTATGTTATGCAAAAATAATGAAGAATCAGTGGATCACCTATTACTGCATTTCCCTTATGCTACTAAGGTTTAGGACCTAGCTTTCCAAAAGATGGATACTCACTAAACCTTGAATAAGGATTTAAAATCCTTTATTGAAGGTTGGACTATACCCTTTCAAAACCCTCTCCCCGTGGAAATATGGACGTAAACCACGACAACATCTGTTGGTGCCTATGGAAAGAAAGGAACAATCTGATCTTCAGAGAAACTAAGAGGATCCCCAAGGAAGTCTTTGACATTAGATCTAGACTCATTTATGAAGGTATCTTTTTATTGAAGTGGAAAGCACTAGACATTACCCCTACTAATTGGGAGATCAAAATGGAAAATTATTGGACCATAAAACTTGAGACAAACTCCTTCGATAATTCCAAGTCCCTAACTAGAAAAAACATTTTTTTGGGAACCTCTAGGTTTGGGTTGGTTTAAACTAAATTTTGATAGTGTGGCCAAGCGAAACTCTGATATAGCCATTATTGGTGGTTGCAGTGTAGAAAAATGCATACCCTTGAATTTTCACACTTGTTTGGGCATGCCTTGTTTTATTTTTCCCTATTTATGTCTTAATTAGTCCTATTTTCCATCCACAATCCCAATGAGGTATTTATTTTTATGGCTAATCCTAACATACTTCAAAAGGATAAATGATAATTTAATGATTTTGTATGACTGTCCTATATTTTTGGGTTGGGACTAAGATGCCACCTAGGGCATCTTTGTCCCCCAAAGTTCTTGGGACCCTAATTTTGAAAGCACCTAAATAGGTCCCCTTTTAGAGTTTGTTCCCTGAGTTTCATGCCTCAGGACTAAGATGCTACCTAGGGCATGTTAGTCCCCCTTGAGGAATTTTTGAGATTCAATTTCAAATTCTAGTGGGATTTAGCCTTCTTTAGTGAATTCGTATGTCGACTTGGCATGGTGTAATTTTGGGATATTGAGCATAGATAAATATAAATACAAGGTTCCTCCCCTCATTTTCATATACCTAGCAATCTAACAAGCATCCAAGCATTCAAGTATTTGACCATTGAATAGAAATTCATCAAGATTCAAGCATAACATCAAGGAGATTGTTGCATCATGTTTGTTATTGTGCTAACATTTGTAATGTAGGGTTTATGATTCAAGCAATTTTTTTATGCAAGATTTGCATCCTTCAATCAAGAGTCAAGAACCACATCCATTGTAGCCATTTTAAGCCTATTTGTAGCACCTTACAACAAGTTTTTGGTGACTTGTAGCATTCCATTTTGTCCATTCATCATTCCCCTTCATTATTCTATTTCATTTCAAGGTTTAATTACCAACAAGGGGTTTGACCAAGGAAAACCGCAATTCAGTAAAAATCAACTATTTTTTCTCCTCTAGCTTGTTTGTGATTGCAGATTTAGGCTGAAAACTTGATGATCATTTTATGTGCAAAGTTGTCATCTTCATAAAACTCACTTATAGGCCAAATCCAAAAGTTTCAAAACTTGAGATCAGAGAAGAACAAAGTGCAGACATCAAGCCTCAAGACCACATTTAGAGATTCCCAAAATTCTAGATGGGACTGTCACCACCTAGGGTGTCTTAGTCCCCCTGAGGGTATTTTTCAAAGATTCTAACAAATCCTATTCTAGCATCTAAAGATTCTACATCTTCCTCGAAAAATAGCAATGAAACTAAGACAACGGTAAGGGTGTCTTTGTCCTCCATAGAACATTTTGACAACTTATTTGCATATCCAGTTCATTGTCATCATATTTCCAGACTTCCTAGGTACACATCATAAATTTTTGTTCCATTATTTCAACATTTTCATGCTTCATTTAGCTTGCATTAATATGTTTTGTAGGTTGAATGCTTATTTGTCTTTTCCAAGCATTTGCTTGGTAGTGAACCCTTAAAAACTTAAAGAAATCACTCCTACCTCTTCCTTTTTGAGAATTGAATAACCTTGAGAGGTTGATAGTCAATCCAATTAGGAATCCTAAGAAATTATTGAGTGCCCAAGGTAAATATTGGAGTGGGAATTTTCCATCTCATTTCCCATTTTATTCCCAGTTCACTTTGATGAACCCAACATCTGTGAGCATTTACTTTGTGATTTGGATTTCATTAAATTTCTAGATCTAGGTTGCATTCATTCTTGCATTACATCTTGCATTATTCAAATTACACCTAGGGTTTCTCATATTTGGTGAAATTGTATCTAGGGTTTCTCACAATTTCATTAGTGAAAGTGCATATAGGTTGCATTTTTCCTTTCTTGCATTATTTCATTTCATTGAAGAATTGAAAAGTTCATTGTTCATCATCCTAATTGAATTTAGAAACATTCTTATTACATTCAAAATTGAAAAAAAAAATTCAACTTTGCATTCAATTTCTTGTGACTAGTTACTTTTTCTTGCATAGTTTCCTATTTCTAAACATCACCATCCTTAATAGGCAACCTGTGAATATTGTAAACAATCTAGAATTTTTATTTTTTTTGAAAAAAAAACCCTTTCTAGGACTAAAATCCCTTCTTGGCATCTTAGTCCCTCTCAGGGTTTCCATCTTAGAATCCTCTCTTTGTTTTTTGTTGTCTATTTCAGTCCTTAAAACTTTAGAATTTTACTAGTAGGACCAAGATTCCCTTATTGACATATTAGTCCCTATTGAATTTGACTTTCCAATTTTCAAGATCTGAAATTGCTTTTCTTTGCTTCTATTTGTTGCTTTAAATTTTTTACTATAGTTTGCAGAATTCCTGTTATTCCAATTTCTTTCATTTCAAGCGTAATTGCAAGCATAGGATATTGTGTTCATTGCACTATAGTACTTGGTGTTCTACTACTAATATTGTGGTTAGATGAAGTGTGAGACTCATGGCAGCCCATGAAAAAACACTTGTTGTGGATCTTGGGTTATCAAGCTCCCTTACTTCTAAGGTTGATATTAGTTCACTAGGTATGGACCATACCTTTGATACTTCTTTTGCTATTCCTACCTTACCTACAAGTTATATTCCAAGTGTTCAAACAATGTTTGATCATATCCCTCAAGAAAAAATAATGAAAATGCATGAAGACCTAGCTTATTTACAAGATAATGTGAGTACTAAAAACATTTCAAATACTATTGTACCTATCATAGATAGTATTCATCACATGATGGAAAGTGGTGAAGGAATATAATTTTTGTATAACATAGCTCACATCTTTGGAAAACATCTTCCTTCCACCACTAATGGTGCTCAAGCTTCAAACAATGTGAAAATCCAAGGAGGAAATAAAAACCCTCCCCCTTCAACCATAACATCCATTCCAACCTATACCAATCCTCAAGCAACCACAATGATGCAAAAAACTAGTAATATCCTTCCTACCTCAAACATTTCCACTATTACTCCTTATACTTATGTGGCATCTAATATTATATATCCTCTCATAAGCAATCCATTCACTGGTCCTTCCAACACATATACACCACCACCATATTCACCTCCATCTCAAACATCAAGCAATGACCCTATCATTCACCACGTTTTACAAAGGCTTTCATCCATTCAATGCGGAGTTTCCACCATAAATCACAATCAAAATAGTCCACCTTCATATTATGTCAAAAGGAGCCCACTATCTTTGGACATATTGAGAACTCTAGTGCGACAAGGTATAGAGATCCCAAGATTTGAGAAATATGGAGGAAAAGGAGATCGTACTAATCATGTCAATGCCTTTATTGCTTTGTATAGTGACTTTATCCTTGAAGAAAAACCTTTGGCTAATATTTTTCCCTGATCCTTGAAAGACATTGCCTTGGATGAGTTTTCTATATTACCAAATAACTCAATTTGTTCATTCAATGAAATATTTGGGGCCTTTATTAACCATTTCCAAGTGTATATGGTTCCTAAAATGACATTAGCTGATTTGATGAGATGCAAGAAAAATGGGGGTGAAAAAGTCACTGAATTTATTTCTTTTTACCAATCACTTTATTCTCAAATTAGTGTGAAGATTCCTAACTGCCACCTTTAAAACATGTTCATAGAAAATTTACAAATATAAGAGACAAGCTTACCATGATGAAATTCCATTCAATCATACATTTATGTATTTCCCTTCGAGATTATCATAATTCTATAGGTAGTAGTGAACAAAAAACCACCTCTACCTCTCTTGGAAAGTATGAACCCTCAAACCAAAACACCTACTAGCCTTTCACAAGATAAAATAAAAGTTTCCTTCAATTAAATTCAACCTCCCAGCCTACCCAACAAGTTGATACCCAAGTAGCTGCTATAAAGAAGAGTAATCCTTAGATCTTTGGGGATTCACAAAGATATTTTACACCCTTAATTGACCCAATTAACAACATCGTGAATTAGATATTAAACAAAAACATGCTTACCTTACCTCTCGTTTGACCTCTTGACCCTAGCAAGCTATTACCTTTGAGATTTAGACACAATGCATATTGTTCATATCACCAACAAAAAGGACATCATATAGAACATTGCAAGAATCTTAAACATCTTGTACAAGACCTCATTGATTCTAATCATATCCAAATTGGAGGTGTGAATGACAAAGGTAATAAGTCTGTAGCTCCTCCCAACAAAAGATGCAAATCTTTACCAATCCCAGGCCCAAACATAATATTTCATTTGTTAAGGCTAGTGAAACTAAGCCTGATGTGATGAATGTTAACAAAAATGATGATAATATGAGCAATAACGAACAAAATCCTATGGATGATGATGAACAAAATCCTAGGGATGCTAATTACCAAAGTCCTATTAATCCAATGATAGGAGTGATTGACATCAAGCCTCATAAACAACAAACCATAATGCCCACTTACGTTACTTTCTCTTCAGAAGAAACAAACACACATGACCTGATGGTCATGTTTACATAGCTAGAAGAATCAATAATAGGCCCATTCCTGGGATTTTAATTGATCTCGTCTATGGACAGAATGTGATCATATAAGAACTCTTATATTTGTATGAACTTACTCAAGGTAGATATGATACACCAAGAGCATGGATTAAAATTCATGATAGTTTTTCTCGTGCTGTGTTAAATAGGTGTGGGACAACTGAGAAGGGGGGTGAATCAATTGTCACACAAATAACAACTTAAACTTTATCTCTTATCAATTCTTCAACCAAACTATTTTGTTAGTAAATATGAGCATGAAACACAAATAACAAAAAGTAAATCAACACAAAGAACACTAGATTTTTACATGGAAAACCAAATGAGGGAAAAACCATGGTGAGGGTTAACTCACACTATATAGTATTTTCAAAATAGGCTCACTGCCTAAAAAAAGTTATACAAAATAGAATAAGGCTTTACAACCCAAAATGAATTGGAAAGATGCACCTATCATGTGTTGATATAGTTTCGGAGATGCTTAGTATTCAAAATTTACACCCTTCATTCTTTGCTCATTTTACATTAATTTTTGCCTTTCTAATAACACCTTTACATTCATTCTCCGCTTATTTTATTTCATCTCAGCCTTCAACTTGTCTAGAGATATGTGTGGGATATCCATGGAAAAAACAGGGCCATAAGTGGCAAAAAATTTTCCCAAAAGTCAAAAGTTAAAACGCTAACATAAATTTTTTTTAATAAAGTTATCTATATTATTCAAAATATGTAAGAAGGAATAAATTTTGTAAAATTGAAGTTGTGTTTTCTAAGCTTCACGTTTCATTTTTGAGGCATGAGAATCTGTGAAATTTTGAAATACGATTTTGGGGAAAAAGAAGAATAAAGAGTAAGATTGTGTATTAGAACCTCATTCTAATAAAAATTATACTATTTTTTAATAATATTTTAGATATAAGTAGAGGGACCTAAATAATGCAGATGTGGTCATGTGCACTGTAATTTTTTCCAGTAGTAAATAATATACAAAAAATTACAACATTTCAAAATATAAAATCATATGTTTGTTCACCTTAGCATGGTCAAGAAACTTCATGAAATTATTTTTCTTTTTAATCCTATAGTATGCAAAGCGTGGGAATGTGATGCATGTTTTTGGATTCAAAAATGTGATACTATTTAGAAATGCAGTTTTTCAATTAAACCTATCAATCCCGGGGACTTTTAGTTGTGAAATTCAAATGAAAATGGAGTAATAATTATTTGTTAGAGTTCAGTAAAACATAAAATTTATATATTGAGGTGGAAATCTTAGATATTTCCAGCCCATACTTGAACAATTAATTTTGGGGTTAAAAATTGTCAGCACATACCTTACAATACCCATCATATTGCCCCATTTGATCCTCATACCTCTATCTTTCACACACACTCTCTCTACTCTTCAGAAGTTGTTCACCATATATCTATATCTAATCTCCATCGCAAACATCAATTAGGTTGGCCTAATTAGATGCAATTAAATTTTAAAAGATATCAACTATCGGCTCCAATAGATTATAAAATATTTTCCAAAACAAAATTTAACCATTAGCACGTTGCACTATGTAGGTTCAGACCATAAAATAGATCACACATAAGTTTTCATATCATATCAAAATTAACTTAACAAGTCAGCCTGGAATAGTCTTCAATGTAACTAGAATAATGTCACTTCATTGTATGAGCAGGTCAAAACATGAAATAGCCTGATCATGCATGCCTTTAATAACTATAAGTAATTTCCCAAAACTACAATCAGAAAATGTCAACTATGGAGAAATGTGGATTAGTATACTGGAGAGGCACCAAAAATACCCGATTAACAATCGAAGAAGATAAGTCAGTTATACACACCAGCTTAAGATTACCGAACCAAGCTACCAACATCTACCAAGATGGTGACATCAATGAAAAACTACAGATAACCTACTCATTCTTCAAACAATCTTCCCCTTTGTCATTGATGGCAAGATGTAAACAAAATTCTCCTTCTTTCCTTGAATTTTTCTAACTTTCTCTCCACTATCTCCAACACTCTGCCCCTTTGAAATTAATGGAAAAGGGTGCCAAAATCAAGTGTAAACATGGTGACATCAAAATTTTAAAATAATTCCAAAAATATTCAAAAACTTCCAACACTCTAGAGCTTTTAAGCAAACAAAAATTGAGTGAAGATGACATTCTTCAGCTGGAATACCTTCTTATACCTTTCCTTAAGAATTGGATACAACTTCTTCTAGTTGAATATAGCAAACTCCAATCTTGTACATGTACTTTCCAATAATCTCAATAGAGTAAAATAGGGTGACAAAGCTACATTGGAGCATTGTTCCTCAACATCTTCTACATCAATGAGTATTCTAGAAAGATGTTCTAACCGGACTTCAACAATTTCTTTAAGAAGTAAAAAGGTCTTTGTCACATCATGTCCCTGTCTTTATGGAATGATTAGTTCACCCTGTAGTTCACCAACTCTTATTCTTTGCTTCCCTTCTTTATCTTCAAATATATTGAAATTATTTCCAATGATGTTTACTTTAGTTTAAATCGCTTCAATTCTACTTCTGAAATTAGCTAAAACTACAAGCCACCAAAGACAGTACTTGTAAACATATAAAATTTCTTTAATACACTCATTTATTTCCACAATTAATCCAAACAATCTCTACTTATCTTTTTCACATCTTCTTTCAACCAAGATTCCCATCTTACATCCTTTCAAACCTTCAATTAATATCCTTTCTTCAACAATCTCAATCAAATTTTCTAGTAAGAAATAAAAAATAGATACTTCAATATGTTTTTGAAGTAGATACTCTACTAGAGCATCATCAATTTTTAGTTTGTCAATAGGCAAGGCAACATTCCATAGCTCACCAATCTTCTTCATTTTTCCTTCAACTATCATAGATTGCATGTCATTAGGATCAGGGGATTCGGTTCCAATAAGAGATTATTTCTCCTTCTCATCTAAAATGTCGATGATTTCTTCAGTTGTCTCTTTTCTCCTTTTCGATTTTGGAGGGAAATCACTGATAACACCCTCCAATTCTCTTTTTCCAGAGGAATATCCCACTTCAAATTGACCTAATGCATATATACTAGAGCAAGGGTTTGCTTTCAAAGATGAGAAATATGATCTACACATGTTTACATTATCTTCCAATGACTCTAGATATCTGTAAATTTTCTTTCCAATAGGGATAATAGATTCCCACATCACATTATCTTTACCTAGTAGAGAATTCAAAAAGTAAAACTCCAGACACACCAACAAGGATCTAAAACAAAAGGGATAATTCTCAACCAATGAAATTCGAACATTTTCAAGAAAATTCTCAAGCAACACGCTACATAAATTAAAATGTCTATTCTCCTTCACCATCATGTGGGAAATATGTACAATGATCACTGAACTTGAACTTTCATGGTTTCTGAAATAAATTTTGTATGAAATAGCATACAAAACATGCCTAACAATCAAATCAACAAGTGTATCAATCAACAATGCTCTCAGATCTGTACTAATACTAGTTAGCTCCTCAACATCTTTATATTTCATATTTTTCTTTCCAAGGAGCTGTCCAATGTTGCAAAATCCAATGATTGCTTCGATTGATTCCTTTGAGATCAAGTAGAGTTTGTCCAAAACAATGTTTCAATCCTTGAAACTGTTGTGCAGTTTTCACACACACGCCCCGCTGAAAGTAGGGACCCTCTTTCCCTTTCATTCTTGGTGTTTTGGCCCTTTGATTTTGAGGATTTGGTTTCCTTGGCATGTGCCTAGATGATTATCCTACTCGTCCAAATTCCCCTTTTGAGGAAACACTTTGAAAATATTGTCTTTTGGGACTTATTTCAATTTTTCTCTATTTTTAGGGAAATTCCCTCTGGGCAGAATTCTCTTAATGCTTTGAAAACCTGATGGAGGTTGTTTTTCATTATTTTCAAAAATTCTAGGATTTCGTAGAATTCTACCTAGTCTGGATTTTTTTGAAATTTCGTCATTCCTTCAAATTCTCGAGCCTGCTATCTTTTCGACGCATTTATGTCTCCTGTACAATCTTGAAGTTTTCTTTTATTGGATTTAATTGTGATTTATGATGATAAATTTGTCTCATTTACCTTGTTGTGAGATTTGAGGAGCTTGATTTTGAGTTGCTATTGCTAGAATCTGCATTTGAGATATTGATCGATCATTACAGTAGGGTTTTATGGTGACCGCTTGCATTCTACTCAGATTTCAAGGTTTCTTTCGAGTTGCTACTATTTCAATTTCTTTGCTCTCATGGTATTTACAAGTTTTCCTCTCTTTTAATGAACAAATTGAATTTGCCTCAAGGTTTGTGTGTGTAAGCTTTGAGACAGGATTTCGATGTGGTAGAGTCCAGTAGAAGGGTGATCTGGGGGACATTTTTTAGTGAAATTTGAAGTGTCTCCAATACCCCAGAATTTAGCACCATCAGAAAGAGTTCGACGTCCTGATTCCAACGCAACTTGAATAGAATGAAAAGGAGTCTGTTCGCTCAAGTTACGGCTAGTCAAACTTTTAGTCAAACTACCATCAGGGGTCATCCAAAAGGTGAAAAAATATCATCTCGAAAAATGAAAGAAGTAGCATCAAATTGTAGGGCTCGTTGAGACAATTCTCGCAACACTCGTTTTGTCGAAATCCGACATCGTATGCTCAAGATATTGACAGTCAAAGTTTAGTTGACTAAAGGGTACAACTGATGACGTCATCATGCTGACGTGTCAGTCTGTACTGTATGGATGATGTGGAAAAATCATGTCATGACACATGGCAGCAGAGTCATCTTGTACGAACCAATCATTATGTGACATGTGGCATCCTTACGACAGGTGGTTGCATCGTTAGTAGCTTGGTCATCTTACATGTCAACATCTTTGTCAGCATTCTTGGCAAATAGGGCGTGACACGTGTCCTCCCAAATTGGAAAGTTGGTTTGTTTGTTGAGAAAAATTTTGTGGGGGTTTGACCCCATGACCTTGCCCACAACAACCAGCCATTGAACCGTTACACCACCGCTGACATGCTTACTATATTTATAGGTCGTGTTTGTTTTGTTGTCTAATATTTTGGATTTTGTTATTAAAATGTGGCCAACCGGTTTTGGACCCCGACCATGCAAGTGCTAAAAGTAGAGTATGCCATTAGACCACTGTGCTCTCCTAAAATATATAGGAGGTTTGTTTGAATTTGCTAAAGTTTAGTGGGCCGAGCCTAACCAAATGGACCTATATTTCCAAGATTCACTCTAACCATTTGAACCAAAAGATTTCAAAGGAAAAATTAGTCATGGTATGAGTTTTTTAGGGGGTTAAGCATTAATTTTTATGGTTAGGCCTATTTAGGCATATTTTATGTATAAAAGGAGGTAGTGGGCCTTTGTTTGGGCAAGTCCAGGTGGTGAGAACGAGAGAATGCTCAACAGATTTTGAAGACATTTCCGCACATCAGAGGAATGTCATGCTGTTGTGCTTGAAGGAGATAGTCTTGAAGCAATTGTAATTGTTTTTTGGAGTATAATCAGATCGGTCACTCCATTGGAGAGGGGCCTGGAGACATAGCCCTTACGAATGAACTCCGTTATCAATTGCATTTGTTCTTCTCTTTATCTTGTCTTTTTATTTTTAGTTCATTATCTTGGCAATCATGTTATGTTAATGTGTTCATTTAAGCATTCTATTAAGTTATTGTTTACGTTAAGAATTTTGTAAGCAATTGCCCTAGATCCTAAATAGATCAAGTTGGTATCAGAGCTTTGTGTGTGGCTAGTATTGCAGAAATTGAATGCTAACGAGATTCAAGTTTCAACGAGGCGAAGGAGAACTTGAAGAATATAATCCTGAGACCGGAAGATGAAGAGCTAATCGACCATCACAGATGGAAGGAAAAGAAGGTAGACAAAGTTTGGAGCTCGATCCAAAGGATTTCCATAAGCTATTTCTAGACATGAAGGCGATTGTGGAAGAACTTTATGTAGAAAAGAAGAAGCGTGAAAAGGGAGGTTCTTTGAAGCACAAGAAGCAGGAAGATCAAAAAGATACATCTCGAGTAGAAAACTCTGGAAACTCCTTCTCCTCCATCTTCTCCCTCTTCTTCTTCTCCCCTTTCTCCTCCTTCTCCTTCTCCTTCTTCTAATGTAAATCCATTTAAGAGCAAGTTTAAGCCTGTTATTAAGCTAGATGTAAAAGTTGAGTTACCTAAGTACTTTGGGGAGTTAAATGTTGAGAAGTTAGATGATTGGGTCTAGCAAGTAGAAGTGTGCTGTAGGATTCAAGGCCTAGTAGAAGATGTTTCTAGGATCCAATTAGCCACTCTTCAGTTAGGAGGTACAGCTCTCACCTGGTGGGAGAGTAAGACTTGGGAAGAAATTGCTCACCATGGTCATGTTAATATGTCTTGGATGGAGTTTGTTGCTACCCTTAGGAAACAATTCTATCCTTTAGGTTACATGCAACAGTTAACCATGAATTGGCAAACGTTTAGGAAAGGTAAGGGGCAGTCTGTCCAGGATTATACTCTTGAGTTTAAAAAATGGGCTATTGCTTTAAATGATCCCTTGTATACTCAAGACACATTACTTAAGTACATAGGTGGTTTGCATTCTTACCTTAGGTACACTATTTTGATGTTGAGTCCTAATAATCTATACAAGGTGTTTGTTCAAGCTACTCATTTAGAGTCAAGGGGTAAGAACACTTTCAGTGATAAATTTTCCAAGAAGCCATCTAAGTTCGAGGGTAAGTCTAAAGGGAAAGAAAAATACAAAGATAAAGGAAAAGGGAAGAAGACAGCTATAGCTAAGAAAGAGTGTGAGAAACCCATGTGCTTCCATTGCAAGAAAGAGGGGCATGATGATTCAAGATGTTGGAAGCTTCATCCTGAGTTGAGGCCAAAAAGATATGGAGGTAATAAAGGCAAGCAAAAGACTACTGCGGTGATTCAACAAGATCTTGGTTTTGACTCTGGAGATGAGACAAAGATTGTTGTTGTCGGAATCCAAGGTAAAGGGAAAGGTATATCTCTCTCTTCTAATGCAAGTTTTTCTAATGCCAGTGCAAGTACAAGAAAAGAATCTTCTCCTAAGGTTGATAAGCAAAGAAATGAATTGTTTCACATTTGTGTTGTAACAAAACACACTAAGGTTGATACATTGTTTGATACAGGTTCCCAAGTCAACTTAATATCTGAGGAAGTGGTAAAGAAATTAAATTTGGCTACAACACCTCATCCAAAGCCATATCCACTTGGATGGGTTTGCAATGATGCACAATTACAAGTAACTAAACAATGTAAATTGAAATTTGCTATCATTGCAAACTTTGTTGATGAGGTAGAAGTAGATGTAGTTCCTTTGGATATTTGTGGGCTTGTGTTGGGAAGTCCTTATCTTTATGATAGAAAAGCAATCTTTTACAGGGGGGAGAATAAGTATCATCTTTTTAAAGATGGGGTAGAATACATTATACGGGCACATAAGGTGAAGACTAATCTTACACTAGTTAATGCTGGTCAAATGAAGAGGTTGGTCAACTCAAGTAAGAACTTTGTATTAATGCTTGTAAAAGCCAAAGAAGATGATAAATCTGAGGCATTCAAGGGGTGTTACCCAAAACATAAAGCTGAAATGGTCAAAATTATTTCCACTTATGATGACTTGTTTCAGGAACCGAAGGGGTTACCACCCAAGAGAGAGATACAACATGAAATCCAGTTACAGCAGGATGTGCCACTTCCTTATATCGCATGTATCATTTATTGTTATGCAGAATGAGGAAATTAAAAAGTAGGTTCAAGAGTTGGTGGAAAAAGGAGTTATTCATCCTAGCACATCTCCTTGTGGTTCTCCAATTGTGTTGGTTCCAAAGAAAGATGGAACTTGGAGGATGTGCATCGACTACCATGCCTTGAACAAGATAACGGTAAAGAACAGGTATCCTCTTCCTAGAATTGATGATTTACTTGATCAGTTAAAACATGCAGTTTATTTCACTAAGTTAGATTTGTGAAGTGGTTATCATCAGATAAGAATTGTAGAAGATGATATTTGGAAGACTGCATTTAAGACAAAACAGGGATTGTTTGAGTGGTTGGTTATGCCTTTCGGGCTTTGTAATGCACCAGCTACCTTTATGAGAGTCATGAATGATGTCTTTCATCCTTTTATTGATGATTTTGTCATAGTCTATCTAGATGATATTCTTGTATTCAGTCAAACTTGGGAAGATCATGTAAGTCATGCAAAGAAAGTCTTTGATGTATTGAGAAAATAAAAATTGTATGTAAAGATGTCTAAATGTGAATTTGCTAAGACATCCTTAGTGTACTTAGGCTATGTCGTAGGGAATGGTCAATTGAAAGTAGACCCTGCGAAGGTCGAAGCTATTGTAAACTGGCCTAAGCTAAGTACAGTCATAGAGGTCAGAAGTTTCCTAGGTGCAGTTCAGTACTGGAGAAAGTTTATTGCAAATTTCTCTTATATAGCATCGCCATTACATGCATTAACTAGTACGAGAGAAATTTTTCAGTGGGGAGGTCCACAGCAGAAGGCTTTTGACACTTTGAAGGGAAAGTTGAGCACCACACCAGTTCTGGCCTTACTAGATCTACATCAACCATTTGAGATTGAGACAGATGCGAGTGGATTTGCCATGGGAGCAGTACTCATGCAAGGAGGTAAACCAATTTGCTACCACTCTGAAACTTTTTCAGGAGTAGTAAGTAACTATCCCAATTATGATAAAGAACTTTATGCTTTAGTTTAGAGTGTTAAAAAATGGAAGTATTACATAATGTGGAAAGAAACTGTAATCCACACTGATCACTAGCCACTTCAGTATTTGCACTCACAATCTAAATTACAACAAAGTAGGCACTTTCGGTGGATGGGTTTTTTGCAATAGTTTCATTTGGTTATTAAGTATAAGAAAGGTACCCATAACAAAGTAGTAGACATACTCTCTATGCCTCCTATGATGAATGCTTTGATAATCCTTCAGAATAGTTCTATGGTTCATGAAAGTTTTCAGGAACAATATGCTAATGATGAGAACTTTAAGGATATCTATGCTACTTTAATGAAAGGTAAACATGTAGAAGAGAAAGATTATTATGTGCAGGATAAATTGTTATATCACTTGGGAAAATTATGTGTTCCAAGGGATGAACAAGCACAGGTTATTAGAGAAGCACATACCTCATTGATTGTAGGACACTTTGGGGTAAACAAAACATTGTCTTAGCTGCAAAAATATTGTTATTGGCCTCGTATGCAAGAAACTATAACTAAGTATATTAGAGGTTGTGTTATGTGTGCAACTAGTAAGCCTAGTAATAGGAAGTTGGGTTTGTACACACCTCTACCTGTACCTTCTCGTCCATGCGAAAGTGTGTCAATTGACTTTGTTGGGGGGTTACCTATGTCTAGGAAGGGACATGATTATTTGTATGTAGTGGTTGATTGATTCAACAAAATGTGTATTTTGATGCCTTGTAAGAAACAGGTCACTGCTGAACTGATAGCTCAGATGTACTTTCAATTTGTATGGGTTCATTTTGGGTTACCTACTTCTATTGTATTGGATCGAGATTCTCAATTCTTGGGGGAATTTTGGTCAGCTTTGTGGGGACTCATGGACACCAGACTGAAGAAGAGTACAGCCTTCCATCTGCAGATCGACGGGTAGACAGAGGTTGTAAATAGGACAGTTGTGCATCTACTCAGAGGGTAATGCAGTAGGCATCCTAAGTTGTGGGATGAGAGTCTTCATTATGTGTAGCATGCCTACAACCATGCAGCACACTCTTCTACTAAGAGGACTCCGTTTGAGACATGCTTTGGTTATGTGCCCAAGACACCGATGGATTTTTCTTTTGGGAAAGATGATGTTGAAGATGGATGTCATGATGCAAAGAAGGCTTTGAAGTTCATCTATAAATTCCAAGCAATTCATCAAGCAGTGGAAGCACAGTTGGAACAGAGCCAAGCAAAATACAAGGTTTGCCATGACAAGCATCGCATTGATCATCATTTTCAGGTTGGAGACTGAGTTTGGTTACACATCAACAAGGAAAGGATGCAAGGTGAAGGTAAAAAGCTTAAGTCAATCAGGTATGGTCCTTTTGAGATCCTTGAGAAGATTGGTACCAATGCCTTCCGCCTCAATCTTCCTCCATACATGCATATTTACTCGGTTGTCAATGTTGAGAATTTGAAACTATATGAGCCTCCAATGATACTGGATGAAGTCACAGACATTCAAGTTCCATTAGTTGATGACCTTTCACCAGAGTACATGTCAAAATTGCTAGAAGATGTCATTCTCGACAGAAATGTTAGAACTTCACGAAGAGGAGATGTTGAGTACCTCAGAATGGGCCTGAAGGGGATGCATCCAAGCAAGGAAAAATGGATGGAGGTTGGTAAAGTGAGGGAACTTTATGCTCACTTACTTTCCAAGTAATCAAGCTTTCGGAGGTCCAAAAGCTCTCCAGTGGGGAGGCCTGATCTGGCAGACATTTTTCAGTGAAATTTGAAGTGTCTCCAATACTCCAAAATTTAGCACCATCAGAAAGAGTTCAACGTCCTGATTCCAACGCAACTTGAACAGAGCGAAAAGGAGTCCGTTTGCTCAAGTTATGACTAGTCAAACTTTCAGTCAAACTACCATCAGGGGTCCTCTAGAAGGAAAAAAAATGATCATCTCAAAAAATGATGGAAGCATCATCAAATCAGAGGGCTCATTGAGATGATTCTGAAAATGCTCATTTCATCGAAATCCGACATCGTATGCTCAAGATATTGGCAGTCAAAGTTTAGTTGACTAAAGGGTACAACTGCTGACGTCATCATGCTGACATGTCAGTCCGTACTGTACGGATGATGTAGAAAAATCCTAGCATGATACATGATAGTAGATTCATCTTGTACGAACTAATCATTATGTGACACGTGGCATCTGTACGACATGTGGTAGCATCGTCAGCAGCTTGGTCATCTTACATGTCAGCATCTTCGTCAGCATTCTTGGCGAATAGGGGCGCAAAACGTATCCTCCTGAATTGGCAAGTTGGTTTGTTTGTTGAGCAAATTTTTTTGGGGGTTTGACCCCATGACCTCGCCCACAACAGCCAGCCATTGAATCGTTACACCATTGCTGACATGCTTACTATATTTAGAGGCCACGTTTGTTTTGTTGGCTAATATTTTGGATTTTGTTATTAAAATGTGGCCAGCTGGTTTTGAACCCCAACCATGCGGGTGCTAAAAGTAGAGTATTCTGTTAGACCACCATGCTCTCCTAAAATATATAGGAGGTTTGTTTGAATTTGTTAAAGTTTAGTGGGTCGAGCCTAACCAAATGGGCCTATATTTCCAAGATTCACTCTAACCATTTGAACCAAAAGATTTCAAAGGACAAATTAGTCATGGTACGAGTTGTTTAGGGGCTTAAGCATTAATTTTGATGGTTAGGCCTATTTAGGCATATTTTATGTATAAAAGGAGGTAGTGGGCCTTTGTTTGGGCAAGTCCAGGTGGTGACAACGAGAGAATGCTCAGGAGATTTTGAAGACATTTCCGCACATCAGAGGAATGTCATGCTGTTGTGCTTGAAGGAGATAGTCTTGAAGCAATTGTAACTATTTTTTGGAGTATAATCAAATCGGTCACTCCATTGGAGAGGGGCCCAAAGATGTAGCCCTTGCGGATGAACTACATTATCGATTGCGTTTGTTCTCCTCTTTATCTTCTCTCTTTATTTTTAGTTCATTATCTTGGCAATCATGTTATGTTAATTTGTTCATTTAAGCATTCTATTAAGTTATTGTTTACATTAAGCATTTTGTAAGCAATTTCCCTAGATCCTAAATAGATCAAAGGGCTAGGGTTTCTAGTTTCAGGTTTGATGCTCTTCCTTGTAACTCATGATGCCTTTCCTTCTACTGGACTGTGATTCAATGTGGTTATTCATTGCTTTGTTTGATTCTTAGTTTGATTTCATGTTTTCCCATGTCGAGCTTTGGTTTGACTTAGAAATCCTCAACCTTTGATAAATCATGTCTTGGGTGAAGTGAAACTTGTTGTCCATTGCCCAATCTAATAATCACCTTGTCTTAGTTAGGTCGTGGGAGAATTAATGTGAGGAATAGTAGAAATGAAAATGACGAGTTAGGATCCAAGCTATGCTATCATGGCAATTTCTTAGGGTTTAGCTTGTTGAAATCATTTCTCATATTGATTGGATCTCATTTAGATCGATTAGAAACCTAGATTGTTCATCTTGCACTTTTAAATGATCTAAATCTAGAGTTAAATCCATAACTTCCTAATTATTTGATCAATCTGGGTGAAATCCTGACAAAGTCAAAGATTTTGAGTTCTCGAACACCCAATAGATTTCCTTCACTTTGGGACTTCCCTAATTTTTCCATCCCTTTATAGGCATAATCAAGCCAATTTGTTGCTAGAAGGACCAAGGGTAGGGTAATGGATCCAAGTGCTAAAGGGTTTTCTATCTCTGAGGTAGAAAGGATTAAAATGGATATAAAGACTAGGATCCCAAAGAGGAATTTGACTTCCATCTAGTCAGAGGTCACTGATACAAATGTTGGGCTATGGGATTATGAGGAATTCAAGACACAGACGGTAGCACAAAACCTTCCTCTATTGGATAAAAGGATATTGGAGTCAAGGTTTTCACATGTAGCTAGATTCCCTCCTATAGTTTAGTGTTATGAGTTGGTTCTTGAATGTGCCAGACATTATGACAAGGGCACACAGAGGATAGTTGGTCCTGAAGGAAGGATTGTGGCAAATCTTAACCCTATGTCTACAGCCCAGAACTCTGACATGCTCGACAGTCTCATGTAGTGGGTTTTCATATGGATATTGCAAAGAATTATTATGATGAAGACACCATAAAATCATAGTAGGTCATCAATTCTTGGTTGGAGAAACCCAAGTCCCACTTCTCCAAGCTACCCAAGAAACTATTTAGAGCTAAGTTCTGGAAGGAATATTATGATGCTATCACATTTCTTAGTAGGGTGGTGGGATTAAAGAGTGCAGGAGTATTTTAAAACTGA
>VDFB02105785.1:473850166-473862492 GCA_007258455.2 Sequoia sempervirens
GTTCCCTTCCAACATTGTTAAATCCACTAATAGATAAAGAGATCAGTTGAAGTTTTGATTTATCCACACAAAGCCTATCCATGAGGTTTATGCTACACAAATTAAGGGATAAGCCATTGTAAAAAAGGGTTTTCTTTATCCTTATTCTATTGTAGTAAGCTATGATTATGAAATCATAATTTTGTTTTTTGGAATTCCAAAGGGGGAGTTCATTTTGGAGGACAAAAATGACATCATTTATTCCTTCAATCATGGCTGCTATGTAATTTAGTTGCACATTAGAAGGGACATGAACTTGTTGCAAGGTTGTTTGAATCATTGTGTGATAGTTAGGTGAATCCTAAATTAGGTACCATAGGTATATCTTTGCAAAAGTATTTTTAAGTTGTTCATCAGGATTGTAATCCTTTCCACTATGCAAAGTTAAATGGGAAGCACTAGGAAAAATTGGATTAGGAAAAGGGAGGGATGTTGAAGTTGTTTGTACTAGTTGTAGATTGTTTATAGTGTTATTTGTATGAGCAATAGTATTATGAATCGGTTGGTGCAATAATTATTCTTAGGTCGGTAAAGGATAAGTTTAGGTTTGCTTTGAGTTTGAGGTTTGTGTAAAGGTGGGTAAAGGATTAGATGATTCTTAGGATACCCCACATGATATATAGGAGGTCCATTAATTGAAGGGAATCCAATGGACACTTGTCCATTCATAACCTTTGTGCTCTTGGTTTGATGTATCTCTAATAAAGAGCAATCTAGTATCACCTTTTACCATTACCCAAGGGAGACACATTACTATTGTTTTCATTTTATTGTAGCATGATAGTCTCTCTAGGAGGAGAGTTTTTTAGTAGAAATACAAACCAAATGCTCTTTAAATTCAAAGATTGGTTCTTCCAAAGTGACTTCCTTGCAATTAAGGGAATGATCCATGGTTGTATTTTCTCTCTTGTCAATAAGGGTTCTCCTAGGCGAAAGGGGAAAACTAAGATTTTGATGACTTTCATCGATCAAAGTATCTTCTTGACAACAAGCAGAGACACTAGGGGAAGGACAAGTATGATTTTATTCCTTTGTTCCCTAATATCATCCAAAATAGGATAAGTAGGGGAAGGATCATAAAGAGGGTTGTATAGACCTTAAAGATTTGATCATCTAACACCAATATATCATCCTCATCATTTACAATCTCATTCTCACAAGAAAAGGTGGAATAGAGATTAGGTAAAGTAATGTTGAGAAATGTGTCTATGATTTCATTATCTTGTGGTAAAGTATCTACCTAAAGGGGATGAGGAGAAGGATAAGCAAGATCTTCATGATTCTCAATGATTGTATCTTCTTTCACCACGATACCTTAGTCACTAAAAGGAGAGGTATCAAGAGAAGAATAATTATGATAATCATGATTATCTATGTTTTTATTCTCTTCTATCACATTATCCTCACAAATAGGGGAGATAGGAGGGGGTGTATGTTTAAGGAAAGCGTTAACATTCTCACTGTCTTTCACTAAGAGGTCCTCTCATAACTAGGGAATGGATTGAATGAATGACTAACATGATTATTGAATAACTTTTCTTTGCAAACCTAGAAAAGATCGAAACTATCATTTTTGAAAATTAATCTACACAAACTTAAATTGCAATGAAAGGACATAAAATGAAATTCAATTTTCAATTTTCAAGAAATAATGTTTTATTACACTATGCAATGATATGAAAATGGAATGTTGTGAATGCAAATTTGAAATGAAGCAATGCATAAAATGGACTAATTTAAGCTATATTTAGTGGAATGCATGTAATAAAAAGTCAACCCAATGAAACACTAACCAATGGAAAAAAGTAGAAGCTTAAAAAAAAGGTTTTTAAGTGTTGTAAAATGAAATTCTACATATGTTCTAGGATTGATTCGCCCAAGATGGAAAATGAGTGAACTAGTATGGATATTTTTTAAAAAATTCAAGAATTTTCAATGGATTTTGATTATTTTTATGTTGTGCGATATGTATCCTAGGTGAAAATGAATTTTTTAGATGATTTGCAATGATTTGAGATGGAAAAATGCAACCTATATCCACTTTCACTAATACAAAATTTTGAAACCCTAGAATGCCAATTAATAAATGCAAACCTTAATGTAAAGGAGATTAAAATCTAGAAAAAGGGACTATTCTAAGGATTGAATGATTTCTAATTAGGGGTTCACCACCAAGTAAGAACTTGGAAAAACAAATGGAATGCAAGATGCAACTCAAACCCTAGTTTGATGTAAACTTGATGTAAATGACAAAAATACAAATGAAACAAAGCAGGAAGCTGTAAAATGAAAAGTTTCCACTTGGAAACTTACTGGAGATGGAATTGAGCTTTGAAATCCTAAAAATGTTGATTTTTAAGCCTAGTGGGACTCATTCACCACTCTAGGTGAATCAGTCCCAAATTGGGGTATTTGCATAGGTTGTAATTTTCACCAAATGGGTATCCAAATCTGCAAAGATATTTGAATAAATCATACAATGGGACTCATTCACCACAACTGGGGGATTAGTCCCATTTTTTTGCAAAGTGTCCTAGGAGAAAAATCTTGAACTAAAACTTTGAAAGCTTGTAATGATGGATAGAATAAGACTTTTCCACTAGTTTTATAAAAATTGGATGGATATCTCTCCCTAGATCTGAGTTTCCATGATTTTTGACAACTTTGACAACATTTGCAACTTTGTCATTTTGGTGCTTTTGAAGGCTTCAAATCAAATTTTCTTCAATCTACAAGCCTCAAATCACACATTAAAGAGGGGAAAACATGTTGATTTTTAGGGAATAGGGGTTTTCCTTGGTCAAACCTCTTTTAGGTAATTAAACTGAATGATGAAATAAGATAATGAAGTATGAAATAATGCAATTAGAACCTTTCCATGATGATGGATCTTGAATTGCTACAACAATTGATGAAGAATTTTGTCCTTGAATACTCTTGAATGCTCTTGAATACACTTGAATGCTCTTGTGAACTTAACATGCTATTAAGAATATTCTCACAAAGGTATTAGGTGATCTCTTGAATTCTTAGGTGAAAATGAGTGAAATAACCTTGTATTTATACTTAATTATGCAAGAATTCTTGAAATTATAATAGTAAAAGCCAACATCAGATCTAGGAGAACAAAATACCACTAACAATTTGAATTAAACTTGAATTTTGGTCACATGAGACTCATTTGACCAAGATGGTGAATGACTCCCATCACGCATAATGTATTTGACCAAAAATAAAAAATTTCTTAGAAAGATGTAAAAATAAATTTGTAACCCAAAAATCTATGTGAGACTCATTCACCCAAGGTAGAGAATGAGTCCTAGATTGCTAAATCTAGGCCACACAAGCCAAAATTACTTGAATTATGATTGGTTACTAATTGGTGGCAAGATTATCTTAAAAAATATGCAATAAATGAGCCTTGTGGATGCCAAATAGGGCCAATTAAATCTTAAGAAAGCTCAATTATTAATGAAAATCCTAGAGGAATGTGAAAGTTTTTTACAACACTTTACACCACTCCATGTATGGCTAGATTAAGCCTGATTATTACTAAAATTATGTTTATTATGCCTAGTGAATTAATAAAACCCTTGAAAATCATGAAAGTGTGTTACAACACTTGACAACACTTTTGCAAGGAACCATTAGATTTCATTAGTTCACAAGGGCCCATGATCTAATGTGAATGTGTTATCCATATTACAACACTAAATCATGGCACATTAAGACAAAATGCACAAGGAGGACCCAAACGAGTTTGAAAATGTCAAAGGACCCATTTTTTGACACTATAGGATGATGATGAGGAAACTACTAAAATTTATGAGCAAGTGGATAATGAGTTGAATTTTTTATTTTCCTCTTCCATGAGCTTAAAAAATAACAACCATGATGATCTTGCTAAACTGAGTGATGCACCATGTGTTGAACCCGGTGAATCTTCTTCTAGCATAACACTTGATGTTGTCCCTCTCACTAAGTGATATGCATTTTGCATATACTAAACAAGCATAGGATGCAGATGACCTGCTAGATGGTTGACTCGTATTTTCTATACTAGTCATTTCTCTTTTCTTTTTCTTTTTCTTTTCCTATTCCTTTTTCTTTCCCTTTTTCTTTTGATTGCATGTGTGTAATGTGATCCTCTGTGATGTTATATTTGATTGCTCTCTCTATGTGTATTCGTCTATTTGTGCCTTCATTATTCTATATGTTGTATACTTTTTCTTTTTTTATTTATCTTTTTCATTTTTGTCTTGTGTTATCCTTTTGGGGATGACTCAAAGTGTGGAGACACCCCATGTCTCTTCCATGTTGACCCAAAAGGTTTTTCATTATCTTCTCTTTTCCTTTCCATTTTTTTTTCTTTTATGGATGACGCAAGGCATCGAGATACCCTATGTCTCTTCCATTTTGACTGAAAAGATTTTTCATTATCTTCTCTTTTCCTTTTCATTTTTTTCTTGTGTTTTCCTTTTGAGGATGATGCAAGGAATTGAGACACCTTATATCTCTTCCATATTGTCCCAAAAGGTTTTTCTTTGATTTTCTCTCTTTGTGTCATTCTTGTAGTTCTATGTGTATTTGGGAAATGATGATAGTTTAAATCTCTCTAATATTATTACAACAAAGATAGCTACTAACCTCAAATCCATAGATCCCTTATATTTTTTTGGGGGAAACCCTCTTTTCCTCTCTCCTTTCTTATATTTTGGCTATGTTAAATTAATTGCTCACAACATAGTGTTAGCAATTTCTTAAAGTGGGGGCATACATTGGTATTATCTTAGAATGATTTTATTTGCATTTTTCCTTTTCATGTTCCTTGATATGAATTTATTTCTTTATACGATGCACTTTTCATCTTGGTGGTGTCTTCGGGTTTGACTTCATTTGGGAGAGTGATATTTCCTTTTCCTCTCTTGGAAACATTAGATGCAATGTTCCCCAAGATGAGACATTGTACTTTTCCTCTCTTGGAAACAAGATGAGACCTTTATCACTTGTCCTCTCCTAGAAGCATTGGGTATGATGTTCCCCATGAGACCTTGTATTTATCCTCTCTTGGAGAAGTTAAGCATGATAATCCCTAAGATTAAGACCTTGTCTGAACTAATTAAAATCCCTTTGAACATCCCTCTTTCTTGTTGCATTTTTGTACCTTATTAAAGTCATGGAGGTATGGCTTTGATATGGTTCCCCTCGGGCTCACCTAGTGAACAACTAGCTTCACTACCCCTTGTGAGAATTCCTTTCAATACCATATTAAATTCATCAAGGTATGGCTTTTATATGGTCCACTGAAGCTCACCTAGTGAACGACTAGCTTTACTAGCCCTTGTGAGCATGTGTTTTGTTTGTATAGTGGAAAACATGTTCCACTTGTAAACCTTTTGGGACAAAATAGCCTAGACCTATTCCACCACATTGGACAACCAGTCCAAGCTTGATCCATTATAGTTTTCCTTTACTTTTTCCATTTTTTCTTTCTTCTGTCATTGGTGGTGTATCTTTGCAATCTATTTATGGCTTCATATCTCATCTACAATTGTGTTCCTTTGTGCTTATGTTGGTTTTCCATAGGATCTTGATCTTGGGGGCTTGACCACCCTCTTGTTTATTGTCATCCTATCATACAAGAATTCATACATTTGAACCCCTCTTAAATGTGTGGTTGGCTACTTTAGTATTATTTTGAAGCAAGTTCATCCTCTCACTAAAGTGGGGACTAAATCTAGTGTAGTAGAATTCATACCCTTGCATTTTCACAAGCATTTGGGCCTTCCTTGCTTTATTTATCCCTATTTATTTCTTAATTGGTCCTATTTTTTTATCTCCAAGCCTTATGAATTATATCTTTTTCTGGCTAATACTCACATTCTCCAATGCATAAATGATAATTAAATTATTTTATCTATGTCCTTGATTTTTGGGTCGGGACTGAAATGCCACCCAAGGCAGCTTTGTCTCCTAAAGGTCTCAGTACCTTGATTTTGAGGCATCTTAATTGGGTCCCTTTTTGGTGTCTATACCCCAAGTTCCATGACTTAGGACTAAGAGGCCACCTAGGGAATCTTAGTCCCCGTTAAGTTTTTTTTATATTTAATTTCAAATCCTTGCTAGATTTAGCCTCATTTATTTAATGAATTCATATGTCAGCTTGATGTGAAGTAATTTCAGGATATTAAGCATAGGTAAGTATAAATACAAGGTCCCCTCATTCATTTTGATCCAAGTCTTTTGTGAGAGTATTCATCATAACAAATTGAGTTCACAAGAGCATTCAAGAAAATTTTATCAAGCATTTGGATCCATCATCAATATTCAAGCATCATATCAAAGATCTTCTTGCATCATGTGTGTTTTTGTGCTAACATTTGTTATGTAAGGTCTTCAATCAAGTAAACATTTGAAGTTCATATGAATCATGCACTTAAGAATTTCAAGATCCATATCTATTGTAGCCATTTCACACAATTTTGTAGACTTTACAACAAGGGTTTGGTGAGTTGTAGAATTGCATTTTTTTCATTCATCATTTTCATTCATTATTCTATTTCATTTCAAGGTTTAACTACCAAAAAGGGGTTTAAACAAGGAAAACCCCTATTCACTAACAAATAACAAGTTTTTCCCTTCTTGCATATTTGTGATTATAGATTTAGGTTGAATACTTGAAGATCATTTGGAGTGAAAAGTTGTCAAGTTGCAAACTTGCATTACAAACTTGTCATCTTCATGAAAACTCATGTATAATTAAAATCTAAAAGTTTCACAACCTAAGATTAGAAAAGAAGTGTAGAAATAAACCCTCAAGGCCACATTCAAAAAGTTAAAAAGTTCCATAAGGGACAAGGTCGCCACCTAGGGTGATTTAGTCCTAATTTCTTTTTTAGAGATTCCTTTAGATCCTAATCTGGCATTCAAAGATTCTGCATCTACCCAAAAAATAGTAGTGGGACTAAGACCACAATAAGGGATTCTTTGTCCTCCATAACACTTTTTGACAACTTCTTTGCATTTCTAGAATCCTCACAACATTTGCAAACTTCCTGGGTACATACATCCTAACTCCTTGTTGCATAATTTTATCATTTGCATCTCTCATTTAGATTGTTTAACTAGGTTTTGTGAGATCATATTCACTTGTCTTTTTACACCATTTGCTTGGTGGTGAATCCCTAAAAGTCTAAAGAACCCACTCCTTAGTCCTCCTCATTGCGAATTGACTCACCTTGAGAGGTTGATAGTCAATCCAATTGACAATCCTAGGAAATTTTTCAATGATTAGTGGAGAAAATGGTGACATCATACATTCATCCCTTCTTCATAACAATGAGATCTAAAAAATAACTAGGCTAGTGAAGGGTGGCTTACACCCTTGTCCATGTAAATCAATCTCAAATTTTCAAGTTCTTGTTTATGTCTAAATATCATATCTAAAGTAATTTTGTAACATTATATTCTTTCCTTTGAAATAATTTACATTTTTATGTCCATTAGGCTTGTTGACAGAAAAAACAAATTTATCGTGCAACATAATTCAAATAAAGTGTTGAAGAATGAATTGTGTAAAATTAGTATTTTGAGCTAAATTAGGAGTTGTATCTTCAACATATAGAAGATGAATTGTAAGTAGTTAAATATTTTTTAGTGAGGTATACTTTTTAATATCTTTTCTAATTCTAAAATGAGTGATCTTCCTTGGGCATCAAGTCTTCCTATTTTCTATGCATTCAGTCCTTCAAGTAGTGATCCCTTTAGGAAGTGAGCCTCCTATAATTAGTTCTAATTGGTTATGATATATTTTGAGCTAATCTACATCATGGTTTCTACATTTCAAGGGTTTTCCATATAAATCTAGTGGTCATATGTTGATTTTTATGGTGCATGCTTTAATTATTCTTTTCCTTTTTACAAGTTAATTGAGATTCTTTGAATACTGGTTTAAGTTAATGAATTTCAGGGAATACTAATTCACCACCTCTTTGTATTATAGGTGTTCAAATTTTTTTATCAGAGCAAGGTTCCTTCAATTTTATTAACCTCTAAGCTAGATCTTGGAGGTTGAACACATGGAAAATATGAAATATTGCATCCCTTCAAAAGAAGTTATAATGGAAAGGTTTATTGAAGAATTTCGTGAAGTTGATATGGAAGGAGAAATCAAATCTACTTTTGGTGACCTATACAAAGAATAATGTGAGAATAGAGATCTGCAATAAAATTTTAAGGAATTATATGAGTGTATAAAAAATTTGAGGAATCAATTTCAAAACGCTAAAGATAAACTCAAGGAAATGATTGAGCAACTTTAGCAATCAAATGAGATAATCACTAGTTGAAAGTGCAAGTTCAAGAAGGAAAAGGAGTTGAAGAATGCTTGAATCCCAAGTTGAATGACATGTCTACAAAATGTTGAAAGCTTGTCGAAGAGATTAGGGATTGAAAAAGGGAGAAATATCCACAGAAATTCAAACTCAAAACAAGGTTGAAAAGGAGAATAATGAGCAATGGAATACTTGAAATAAGAAGAGTAATATCAAACATGTCTAGTGGCCACCCACAAAAGGATATGAAAATCACGTAAAACCTTTCCTGGGAATTGGACATTCCAACAGGTGACTAATATCTCTCTCTGTGGATGTTCATTTACTTGTCAAACCAGGGGACGTATACTTTAAATGGCGGAAAAATATATGCACTAAGAACTAGTTTTAGTCAAATCTCAGCAGAAATAAATACTGGAAAGGAGTTCTATCTACGCCACAGGAAGGTAATACAAAGTTCTTTAACTCAACTATGATTTAATTAAAACAGAACCCATAACAACTACGACTGAAACACAAACTGTGAACTGGCCTTATGTTGCAGGAACAGTCACAGGGATGGATTCTCTATGCTGCATGAGCAATATAAGACTGAGTTTGTATGAAAACTTCAAAGATGAAAGCTAACTAAAGATCAACAGAAAAGAACAACTAACTAACTAGCTACAGATACTTACTAAGTGGGCCCCCTTAGCAAGCATCTATGCTGAACTCAGAACTTCATCAAGCTTTATTCATGAAAACATAATGGTATACATTGCTTTGTTGAAATGGAAACTAACAACAAACTCTATCTCTTGTCAAATAGATTCTGCTTTTCATTATCATAATGATTCTTACATGATATCTGCTATCTTCTATCTTACTCTAACTATCGTCTCTCTCGCGCAGGAGGAGAACCTTATTTTTAAATCAGGAGAGCAACTAACTAACTAACCCTATCAAAGAAAGACGTGGAAGTAAAGTGTATCCCCGAATCAAGGAACAAACTTCATAAATGAATTTATGCATTCAACCCGGACCAAAGAGAATATAGCTTCCACTCTTTTCCAAATTGATTGGCCATTACAAATCTTTCCCAATGATTTCGTCAAAGAGTCTGCCTCCTCAAATTGCGGCAGAAATAGACTTTACTACAAGGCCAAGATCACCACTTTGACTGGACATTCTTCAACAACCTATGTAAAACAAAAGGTACTGTGAAAATAAAAGGTATGGGTACATACACAATATCCGTTCATTAATCACACATTTAAATCTATTTCATCATTCAAAAATTGTATGCAATATACCAGTCATTTAGGGAGTCAACAAGGCAATAAATGTAATCAAGTCAACACAATAAGCTGCAGGAATATGAAAGTATTTTGCTATAGGATATCCTCATAAAAGGTTTCAACATAGTTTAAACAGCCACAAATAACAAAATTAAAGATATTAAAAGTTCATCATAATATCCAAACTTATGAACATATTTTAAGCTCATCATTCTGCCCCCTACTTAGCCCAATGCTGGTCCTCCAGCATTAACTTTCCTGGTGGTTTCTCTGAAGTCAGTGGTTGCTGCATGACTCTGAGATGGATTTCCAAACCTGTAATAAAATCTTCTGAAATCCTGGCACCTTTCATACATTCGGTTTTCTAAATCATCATTAAGATTTGTAGCCTGGTGAGGATAGAGGGGCCACATTAGCACGGGAGGTCTGAATGTCAATGGAAACCACAGTTAAAATCTCTTTTGAAGTCCCAATTGCGTATATCTGCTTGATCTTTTAAGAGCTACTGTAAAATTTAAGGGACTGTGAGGTTCGGATCTTCTTAATCCAACAGTTAATCTTTCCCATCTTTTCTCACTTCTGGTATATGCTAGTCTCCAAAATGAATATTGCTGTGCCTGAAATTCATCATATACTTGTTTCTTGATATCAAATATTTTCTCTCTGGCTGTAACATTATTAATGCCATATGTCAGAGCAAACCAGTCTTTCAACATTGCATGGGGGTTTGAACTTTGAGAGCGTAATGGAACAGGCTCAGTTTTCTCAGCTTCCTCATATGTTTCCCACTGCCTGCCATAATTCACCTCATTTGCTGCCCATGACATAAATGCTCTTAAATGAATATCACCAATATACAAAAGAGGATTCCATTATGTTTCAAATGGAATTAAAAAGCCATGTAAATAGAATTCACACAGAGAATTTCTTAACCAATTTGGGGCTGCCTGGTATGCTTCATAAAATTCTTTGGCAGTATGAAGTATAGGATCTTGGTTTCTAGAAATTCTCATCAGTTGGAACCATAAGAACTATTCTTTGAGGCAAAGAGCATAAACTCTGGGTGGTGGTCTGCATTCCATAATCTGACCAGTTACTTTTAACATTTCATCCATTTTTGTTTTCAACTCAACAATTTCCTGTTTCTGACTTTCAATTTCCTTTCTCAGTTTCTTCCTTTCTACTTCCCATAGACTTTGTTGCATGTCAGTCTGGGCTATGTGTCGGAAAGTCAGGGTTTGCAATGTAACTAGTTCCCAATTAGCTTTAACATATTCCAGAAACTCAATTAAAAACGTCTTCTTATACACAACAATGGCTTTACAAGTTGCAGGGTGAAATATAGCTTCACTAGGCACATTCAATTGTTCAGTCAATTCCTGCTCTTGCTGCAAGATAAATTCGGGTTGCTGCGGTGGAGAAGGTTGTGCTTCCTCCGAAAACTACATAGCAGCGGTAGCCAAGTCATCAAGATTTGGTAACCCTTGCTCATTATGCCCTGTTTCAATTGTCTCAACTTGTTCCTCTTCAGGAACGAATGGACTCTGTGCGGCATTTTCGGACATATTCTGAGAAACATTAAATTCAGACTCAACAGACCCTTCTGAAATTACACTAACCTCTGGTTGAGGTGAAACAGGGGAGGTCTTAGATTGTTTCCTTGTGGAAACTCTTCTTGGTACTGATGCGGCTGTAGGAGGCGTTCTAGTAGCCTTCCTCTTTCTTGTCTGCTCAGAGGGCTCTGCCCTACCAGAGGATGACGGTGAACTGGTGATAGCAACAGGTATTGCTATAGGAGAGACGGCTGCAGGGGATGATGCTATAGGAGAAGAACATTGCCTTTTCTGAGAATGAGGGTCAGATTCAGGGGACCCTTCTGCCTTTGTTTTACCCTTCTCTCTCCTAGTGGCAGACCTAGTTTGTACCCTAGCAAAGGATTCAGGTGTGAAAGCTGCAGGACCAAGTGCTACAGGAGTAGATGACCCCTGCCCTATTCTACTAGTAGACGCAATTTCTTTCTTTTTTTGAGGCCATGGGTTAAGTACCCTAGGGGGTTGTGGAATTTGCAAGCTCTTTTGAGCAACGAATTGTTGCCAAGAAAGAGGTGAGACATCTCTTAAAGAGCGTTCAATCAGTAATTTGATAAGGCCGTGGTGAGCAACAGAATTATCTTTCCCCTATTGGGTTCCATGGGCACTTTGTTCTAGAAATTTTAACAGAAAATTTGGAACATTTACAACTAACCCATGCCTCATATGGCTTAATAATTTGAAATGATGAGAATGCAGGTAGGAGAAACGGCCTTTACAGGTCAAATACCTGATTATGTAAGCAGCGTATTCTGAATAAGGAGGAGGCAATGATACCCGCTTGCATCCCTGCTTGGAGACTTCTAAAGGTCCATCAGTGGGCATTGAAAACTCAGCCCTAGCAGCTGCAGCGTCTGAAGAAAAATTTTCTCCAATGGCTAGAAGCCCGGTTACTTCAGCAATTATGTCTTCAGTTGCAAAAACCGTTAGACCCCATACAGTAGCTTCCCCTTCAAAAAGGGTTCTCAAAAATTCTCCAGCAGCCTCCTCATCAAAAGCATTTAAACTCAAGAAATAATTCAACCATCCACAGAGGCTGAATGCATGGACCGTTTGAGGATTTTGCAACAATAGCTCATGAGCTACAG
>VDFB02105785.1:473862592-473948186 GCA_007258455.2 Sequoia sempervirens
GAACTACAAACCATGGCTTATTTATGCCCCATCAACTTTTGTAATACTATTTATAAAATCTTTTCCAAAATCCTAGTGAACCACTTGAAACCCCTCCTAGATAAAATGATAAGTCCAAGTAAAAAATGCTTGGTTCTGAGTTGCCATATCTTAGATGCAGCTATTACCACTCATGAAATTTTCATTCTATGGATAGGTGTAACAATTTTAATATGGTGTTTAAGCTTGATATTTCTAAATATTACATTAAAGTCATGTGGAACTTTCTTCCCAAAGCCCTTGATAAGTTCATCTTCAATAATAAAGTGATCAATATCATTTTAGAATGCATAACCATGGTGAATTATTCTATTTTGGTCAACAAAGTACCCCGCAGTTCCTTTGCGGTTGGCAGGGTATTAGAAAGTGGGACCGCTTCTCCCCATATTTGTTCATAATGGTTGTTGATGTTCTACGTAGTAATTTTGATCATATGTTGTCAGAGAGCTCCATCAAGGGTGTCAAGCTAGCCACCACTCTTCACCCTACTACCACTCAACAATTTATGGAGGACACTATGTTATTTGGGAAAGCCTCAATTATGGAAGCTAGGAAATGGAAAAGTTGTGTCAATATTTATGCAGCTTGTTCAAGTCAGTGCATTAATTATAATAAAAGTATGATCTATTTCTTTAACTACTCCTAGTTTGTAGGATTGTCTGACTACTATTTTGGGCTATGTGAGTGCCTCACATCCTTTAGTGTATCTAGGTCTCCCTCTAACTGTTAAGAAGTCACTCCCAATTTCTAGAATACTTTCCTTAAAAGGATTCATATGAAGCTTGTAGGGTGGAAAGGTTTGGTCCTGACTCATGGTGGTAAATTGCAACTCCTTAGTGTTTCCCTTCAAAGGATTCCAGTTTATTTCCTCTCTGTGTTCAAAATGCCCATTTACATTGCTAAGAAATTTGAAAGGATCTAAAGAGTCCTCCTCTAGTTTGGTACTTAGGGAAAGAAGAAGATGTCTCTTTTCATTTGGGATAAATTGTGTCTTCCTAAATCTAGGGGAGGGTTGGGCATTAGGAAAGTCTAATCTACTAAAAAATCCTTGTTTTCTAAGGTGGGTTGGAACCAAGAAAGGAATAAAAAGGATTGGTGTAGGATAATGAATGTCAAATAACTGGGAAACTATCCCCTAATTAGGTTCATTTTGAATGATCACCCACATGGGTCCTTAGATTGGAATAATATTTGCAAAATGAAAAAGCTACTTCAATCAGGACTAAGATAGAAACTTGGTAGTGGTAGTTGTATTCACTTCTGAGAAGACCCTTGGCTATTTGACTCCCCATTTTCCTTTTTTGAGTTTATAAACCTAATGGAACCTTTGATTTGATTATTTGGTAGGAATTCTTGCGACTACCTTCATGGTCCACTGGATGTCAGGAGATGGAAAGACATAGGCTTATGTTTCCCTCTTTACCCTAATCTAGAATGTCATGCTAATTCCTTACAGTACTTACACTCCTTATCTAGAATCCCCTTATCTAATTTTGAGGAAGATTTCTTTTGGTTTTTGGAAAGTAAGGAAAACCTTTACATTGGGACAACTTATAGTTTGCTATTGGACAAGGGCTCTTAAAGGAGGATTTAGAAATTTTGTTTGAATTAACACTTGATTCCAAAAAAAAATTCTTCAGGTGGACGGCTTGTCACAATAGAATTCTAACCAAAGATAACCTAAGAAAAAGGGGATTTTTTAATCTAAAATAGATGTATGTTATGCAAAAATAATGAAGAATCAGTGGATCACCTATTACTGCATTTCCCTTATGCTACTAAGGTTTAGGACCTAGCTTTCCAAAAGATGGATACTCAATAAACCTTGAATAAGGATTTAAAATCCTTTATTGAAGGTTGGACTATACCCTTTCAAAACCCTCTCCCCATGGAAATATGGAGGTAAGCCACGACAATATTTGTTGGTGCCTATGGAAAGAAAGGAACAATCTGATATTCAGAGAAACTAAGAGGATCCCCAAGGAAGTCTTTGACATTGGATCTAGACTCATTTATGAAGGTATCTTTTTATTGAAGTGGAAAGCACCAGACATTACCCCTACTAATTGGGAGATCAAAATGGAAAATTATTGGAACATAGAACTTGAGACAAACTCCTTCGATAATTCCAAGTCCCTAACTAGAAAAAAAAAAAATTTGGGAACCTCTAGGTTTGGGTTGGTATAAACTAAATTTTGATAGTGTGGCCAAGCGAAACTCTGATATAGCCATTATTGGTGGTTGTAGTGTAGAAAAATACATACCCTTGAATTTTCACACTTGTTTGGGCATGCCTTGTTTTATTTTTCCCTATTTATGTCTTAATTAGTCCTATTTTGCATCCACAATCCCAATGAGGTATATCTTTTTATGGCTAATCCTAACATACTTCAAAAGGATAAATGATAATTTAATGATTTTGTATGACTGTCCTATATTTTTTGGTTGGGACTAAGATGCCACCTAGGGCATCTTTGTCCCCCAAAGTTCTTGGGACCCTAATTTTGAAAGCACCTAAATAGGTCCCCTTTTAGAGTTTGTTCCTTGAGTTTCATGCCTCAGGACTAAGATGCTACCTAGGGCATGTTAGTCCCCCTTGAGGAATTTTTGAGATTCAATTTCAAATTCTAGTGGGATTTAGCCTTCTTTAGTGAATTCATGTCGACTTGGCATGGTGTAATTTTGGGATATTGAGCATAGATAAATATAAATATAAGGTTCCTCCCCTCATTTTCATATACCTAGCAATCTAACAAGCATCCAAGCATTCAAGTATTTGACCATTGAATAGAAATTCATCAAGATTCAAGCATAACATCAAGGAGATTGTTGCATCATGTTTGTTATTGTGCTAACATTTGTAATGTAGGGTTTATGATTCAAGCAATTTTTTTATGCAAGATTTGCATCCTTCAATCAAGAGTCAAGAACCACATCCATTGTAGCCATTTTAAGCCTATTTGTAGCACCTTACAACAAGTTTTTGGTGACTTGTAGCATTCCATTTTGTCCATTCATCATTCCCCTTCATTATTCTATTTCATTTCAAGGTTTAATTACCAACAAGGGGTTTGACCAAGGAAAACCGCAATTCAGTAAAAATCAACTATTTTTTCTCCTCTAGCTTGTTTGTGATTGCAGATTTAGGCTGAAAACTTGATGATCATTTTATGTGCAAAGTTGTCATCTTCATAAAACTCACTTATAGGCCAAATCCAAAAGTTTCAAAACTTGAGATCAGAGAAGAACAAAGTGCAGACATCAAGCCTCAAGACCACATTTAGAGATTCCCAAAATTCTAGATGGGACTGTCACCACCTAGGGTGTCTTAGTCCCCCTGAGGGTATTTTTCAAAGATTCTAACAAATCCTATTCTAGCATCTAAAGATTCTACATCTTCCTCGAAAAATAGCAATGAAACTAAGACAACGGTAAGGGTGTCTTTGTCCTCCATAGAACATTTTGACAACTTATTTGCATATCCAGTTCATTGTCATCATATTTCCAGACTTCCTAGGTACACATCATAAATTTTTGTTCCATTATTTCAACATTTTCATGCTTCATTTAGCTTGCATTAATATGTTTTGTAGGTTGAATGCTTATTTGTCTTTTCCAAGCATTTGCTTGGTAGTGAACCCTTAAAAACTTAAAGAAATCACTCCTACCTCTTCCTTTTTGAGAATTGAATAACCTTGAGAGGTTGATAGTCAATCCAATTAGGAATCCTAAGAAATTATTGAGTGCCCAAGGTAAATATTGGAGTGGGAATTTTCCATCTCATTTCCCATTTTATTCCCAGTTCACTTTGATGAACCCAACATCTGTGAGCATTTACTTTGTGATTTGGATTTCATTAAATTTCTAGATCTAGGTTGCATTCATTCTTGCATTACATCTTGCATTATTCAAATTACACCTAGGGTTTCTCATATTTGGTGAAATTGTATCTAGGGTTTCTCACAATTTCATTAGTGAAAGTGCATATAGGTTGCATTTTTCCTTTCTTGCATTATTTCATTTCATTGAAGAATTGAAAAGTTCATTGTTCATCATCCTAATTGAATTTAGAAACATTCTTATTACATTCAAAATTGAAAAAAAAAATTCAACTTTGCATTCAATTTCTTGTGACTAGTTACTTTTTCTTGCATAGTTTCCTATTTCTAAACATCACCATCCTTAATAGGCAACCTGTGAATATTGTAAACAATCTAGAATTTTTATTTTTTTTGAAAAAAAAACCCTTTCTAGGACTAAAATCCCTTCTTGGCATCTTAGTCCCTCTCAGGGTTTCCATCTTAGAATCCTCTCTTTGTTTTTTGTTGTCTATTTCAGTCCTTAAAACTTTAGAATTTTACTAGTAGGACCAAGATTCCCTTATTGACATATTAGTCCCTATTGAATTTGACTTTCCAATTTTCAAGATCTGAAATTGCTTTTCTTTGCTTCTATTTGTTGCTTTAAATTTTTTACTATAGTTTGCAGAATTCCTGTTATTCCAATTTCTTTCATTTCAAGCGTAATTGCAAGCATAGGATATTGTGTTCATTGCACTATAGTACTTGGTGTTCTACTACTAATATTGTGGTTAGATGAAGTGTGAGACTCATGGCAGCCCATGAAAAAACACTTGTTGTGGATCTTGGGTTATCAAGCTCCCTTACTTCTAAGGTTGATATTAGTTCACTAGGTATGGACCATACCTTTGATACTTCTTTTGCTATTCCTACCTTACCTACAAGTTATATTCCAAGTGTTCAAACAATGTTTGATCATATCCCTCAAGAAAAAATAATGAAAATGCATGAAGACCTAGCTTATTTACAAGATAATGTGAGTACTAAAAACATTTCAAATACTATTGTACCTATCATAGATAGTATTCATCACATGATGGAAAGTGGTGAAGGAATATAATTTTTGTATAACATAGCTCACATCTTTGGAAAACATCTTCCTTCCACCACTAATGGTGCTCAAGCTTCAAACAATGTGAAAATCCAAGGAGGAAATAAAAATCCTCCCCCTTCAACCATAACATCCATTCCAACCTATACCAATCCTCAAATGACCACAATGATGCAAAAAACTAGTAATATCCTTCCTACCTCAAACATTTCCACTATTACTCCTTATACTTATGTGGCATCTAATATTATATCTCCTCTCGTAAGCAATCCATTCACTGGTCCTTCCAACCCATATACACCACCACCATATTCACCTCCATCTCAAACATCAAGCAATGACCCTATCATTCACCACCTTTTACAAAGGCTTTCATCCATTCAATGCGGAGTTTCCACCATAAATCACAATCAAAATAGTCCACCTTCATATTATGTCAAAAGGAGCCCACTATCTTTGGACATATTGAGAACTCTAGTGCGACAAGGTATAGAGATCCCAAGATTTGAGAAATATGGAGGAAAAGGAGATCGTACTAATTGTGTCAATGCCTTTATTGCTTTGTATAGTGACTTTATCCTTGAGGAAAAACCTTTGGCTAATATTTTTCCCTGATCCTTGAAAGACATTGCCTTGGATGAGTTTTCTATATTACCAAATAACTCAATTTGTTCATTCAATGAAATATTTGTGGCCTTTATTAACCATTTCCAAGTGTATATGGTTCCTAAAATGACATTAGCTGATTTGATGAGATGCAAGAAAAATGGGGGTGAAAGAATTTATTTCTTTTTACCAATCACTTTATTCTCAAATTAGTGTGAAGATTCCTAACTGCCACCTTTAAAATATGTTCATAGAAAATTTACAAATATAAGAGACAAGCTTACCATGATGAAATTCCATTCAATCATACATTTATGTATTTCCCTTCGAGATTATCATAATTCTATAGGTAGTAGTGAACCGAAAACCACCTCTACCTCTCTTGGAAAGTATGAACCCTCAAACCAAAACACCTACTAGCCTTTCACAAGATAAAATAAAAGTTTCCTTTAATTAAATTCAACCTCCCAACCTACCCAACAAGTTGATACCCAAGTAGCTGCTATAAAGAAGAGTAATCCTTATATCTTTGAGGATTCATAAAGATAGTTTACACCCTTAATTGACCCAATTAACAACATCGTGAATTAGATATTAAACAAAAACATGCTTACCTTACCTCTCGTTTGACCTCTTGACCCTAGCAAGCTATTACCTTTGAGATTTAGACACAATGCATATTGTTCATATCACCAACAAAAAGGACATCATATAGAACATTGCAAGAATCTTAAACATCTTGTACAAGACCTCATTGATTCTAATCATATCCAAATTGGAGGTGTGAATGACAAAGGTAATAAGTTTGTAGCTCCTCCCAACAAAAGATGCAAATCTTTACCAATCCCAGGCCCAAACATAATATTTCATTTGTTAAGGCTAGTGAAACTAAGCCTGATGTGATGAATGCTAACAAAAATGATGATAATATGAGCAATAACGAACAAAATCCTATGGATGATGATGAACAAAATCCTAGGGATGCTAATTACCAAAGTCCTATTAATCCAATGATAGGAGTGATTGACATCAAGCCTCATAAACAACAAACCATAATGCCCACTGACGTTACTTTCTCTTCAGAAGAAACAAACACACATGACTTGATGGTCCTGTTTACATAGCTAGGAGAATCAATAATAGGCCCATTCCTGGGATTTTAATTGATCTCGTCTATGGACAGAATGTGATCATATAAGAACTCTTATATTTGCATGAACTTACTCAAGGTAGATATGATAAACCAAGAGCATGGATTAAAATTCATGATAGTTTTTCTCGTGCTATGTGTTAAACAGGTGTGGGACAACTGAGAAGGGGGGTGAATCAATTGTCACACAAATAACAACTTAAAATTTATCTCTTATCAATTCTTCAACCACACTATTTTGTTAGTAAATATGAGCATGAAACACAAATAACAAAAAGTAAATCAACACAAAGAACACTAGATTTTTACATGGAAAACCAAATGAGGGAAAAACCATGGTGAGGGTTAACACACACTATATAGTATTTTCAAAATAGGCTCACTGCCTAAAAAAAGTTATACAAAACAGAATAAGGCTTTACAACCCAAAATGAATTGGAAAGATGCATCTATCATGTGTTGATATAGTTTCGGAGATGCTTAGTATTCAAAATTTACACCCTTCATTCTTTGCTCATTTTACATTAATTTTTGCCTTTCTAATAACACCTTTACATTCATTAATCACTTTCTATTTCTTCTATCTCTTCTTCATTGTCTAGGGTATGTGTAGGATCATCATGGAAAAAACAGGCCCTTAAGTGGCAAAAAATTAAAAAAAATAAAAGTTAGGAAACATAACATAAAATTTTTAATAAGTTATCTATATTATTCAAAAATATGTAAGAATAGAATTTGTAGCAAATTGAATGTAGTTTCTAAACTAGTAGGTTTATTTTTTATTTTTAAATCTATTTGGTGAAAATTTGAAATTTCAATGCAATAGTACTTGAATTTGAGGGAAAAAAATAAGAAGTAGGTGTCTGTCTGACCATCCTAACCACAATAAAATTATACTATTTTTTTATAATATTTTAGATATAAGTAGAGGACTCATGTCCAGATGTGATGCATATTTTTTTGTAATTTTTTTCCAAGTAAATAATTAATTATACAAAAAAAAATTACAACATTTCAAAAATATAAAAAATCATATGTTTGACCACCTTAGCATGGTCAAAACTTCATGAAATTTATTTTTTCTTTTTTTTAATCCTATAGTATGCAAAGCGTAGAATGTGATGCATGTTTTGGATTCCAAAAATGTGATACCATTTGAAAGCTATAGATTTTTTAAATCAACCTATCAATCAGGACTTTAGTTGTAATTCAAATAGAAAATGAATAATAATTATTTATTAAATTCAAAGTAAAACATAATTTATATTGGTGGAAATCTTGAATATCCTTTAAAAACCCTTTTCATTTCAACAATTTTGGGTTAAAAAAAAATTGTCAGCCACATACCTTACAAATACCCATCATATTGCCACTTTTTTGCCCATCATGATCCTGCACATACCCTCTATCTTTCACACACACTCTCTCTACTCTTCAGAAGTTGTTCACCATATATTTATATCTAATCTCCATCACAAACATCAATTAGGTTGGCCTAATTAGATGCAATTAAATTTTAAAAGATATCAACTATCGGCTCCAATAGATTATAAAATATTTTCCAAAAGGAAATTTAACCATTAGCACGTTGCACTATGTAGGTTTAGACCAAAAAATAGATCACACATAAGTTTTCATATCATATCAAAATTAACTTAACAAGTCATCCTGGAATAGTCTTCAATGTAACTAGAATAATGTCACTTTGTTGTATGAGCAGGTCAAAACATGAAATAGCCTGATCATGCATGCCTTTAATAACTATAAGTAATTTCCCAAAACTACAATCAGAAAATGTCAACTATGGAGAAATGTGGATTAGTATACTGGAGAGGCACCAAAAATACCCGATCAACAATCGAAGAAGATAAGTCAGTTATACACACCAGCTTAAGATTACCGAACCAAGCTACCAACATCTACCAAGATGGTGACATCAATGAAAAAATACAGATAACCTACTCATTCTTCAAACAATCTTCCCCTTTGTCATTAATGGCAAGATGTAAACAAAATTCTCCTTCTTTCCTTGAATTTTTCTAACTTTCTCTCCACTATCTCCAACACTCTGCCCCTTTGAAATCAATGGAAAAGGGTGCCAAAATCAAGTGTAAACATGGTGACATCAAAATTTTAAAATAATTCCAAAAATATTCAAAAACTTCCAACACTCTAGAGCTTTTAAGCAAACAAAAATTGAGTGAAGATGACATTCTTCAGCTGGAATACCTTCTTATACCTTTCCTTAAGAATTGGATACAACTTCTTCTAGTTGAATATAGCAAACTCCAATCTTGTACATGTACTTTCCAATAATCTCAATAGAGTAAAATAGGGTGACAAAGCTACATTGGAGCATTGTTCCTCAACATCTTCTACATCAATGAGTATTCTAGAAAGATGCTCTAACCGGACTTCAACAATTTCTTTAAGAAGTAAAAAGGTCTTTGTCACATCATGTCCCTGTCTTTATGGAATGATTAGTTCACCCTGTAGTTCACCAACTCTTATTCTTTGCTTCCCTTCTTTATCTTCAAATATATTGAAATTATTTCCAATGATGTTTACTTTAGTTTCAATCGCTTCAATTCTACTTCTGAAATTAACTAAAACTACAAGCCACCAAAGACAATACTTGTAAACATCTAAAATTTCTTTAATACACTCATTTATTTCCACAATTAATCCAAACAATCTCTATTTATCTTTTTCACATCTTCTTTCAACCAAGATTCCCATCTTACATCCTTTCAAACCTTCAATTAATATCCTTTCTTCAACGATCTCAAACAGATTTTCTAGTAAGAAATAAAAAAATAGATACTTCAATATGTTTTGAAGTAGATACTCTACTAGAGCATCATCAATTTTTAGTTTGTCAATAGGCAAGGCAGCATTCCATAGCTCACCAATCTTCTTCATTTTTCATTCAACTATCATAGATTGGATGTCATTAGGATCAGGGGATTCGGTTCCAATAAGAGATTATTTCTCCTTCTCATCTAAAATGTCGATGATGTCTTCAGTTGTCTCTTTTCTCCTTTTCGATTTTGGAGGGAAATCACTGATAACACCCTCCAATTCTCTTTTTCCAGAGGAATATCCCACTTCAAATTGACCTAATGCATATATACTAGAGCAAGGGTTTGCTTTCAAAGATGAGAAATATGATCTACACATGTTTACATTATCTTCCAAAGACTCTAGATATCTGTAAATTTTCTTTCCAATAGGGATAATAGATTCCCACATCACATTATCTTTACCTAGTAGAGAATTCAAAAAGTAAAACTCCAGACACAGCAACAAGGATCTAAAACAAAAGGGATAATTCTCAACCAATGAAATTCAAACATTTTCAAGAAAATTCTCAAGCAACACGCTACATAAATTAAAATGTCTATTCTCCTTCACCATCATGTGGGAAATATGTACAATGATTACTGAACTTGAACTTTCATGGTTTCTGAAATAAATTTTGTATGAAATACCATACAGAACATGCCTAACAATCAAATCAACAAGTGTATCAATCAACAATGCTCTCAGATCTGTACTAATACTAGTTAGCTCCTCAACATCTTTATATTTCATATTTTTCTTTCCAAGGAGCTCTCCAATGTTGCATAATCCAATGATTGCTTCGATTGATTCCTTTGAGATCAAGTAGAGTTTGTCCAAAACAATGTTTCAATCCTTGAAACTGTTGTGCAGTTTTCACACACACGCCCCACTGAAAGTAGGGACCCTCTTTCCCTTTCATTCTTGGTGTTTTGGCCCTTTGATTTTGAGGATTTGGTTTCCTTGGCATGTGCCCAGATTATTATCCTACTCGTCCAAATTCCCCTTTTGAGGAAACACTTTGAAAATATTGTCTTTTGGGACTTATTTCAATTTTTCTCTATTTTTAGGGAAATTCCCTCTAGGCAGAATTCTCTTAATGCTTTGAAAACCTGATGGAGGTTGTTTTTCATTATTTTCAAAAATTCTAGGATTTCGTAGAATTCTACCTAGTCTAGATTTTTTTGAAATTTCGTCATTCCTTCAAATTCTCGAGCCTGCTATCTTTTCGACGCATTTATGTCTCCTGTACAATCTTGAAGTTTTCTTTTATTGGATTTAATTGTGATTTATGATGATAAATTTGTCTCATTTACCTTGTTGTGAGATTTGAGGAGCTTGATTTTGAGTTGCTATTGCTAGAATGTGCATTTGAGATATTGATCAATCATTACAGTAGGGTTTTATGGTGACCGCTTGCATTCTACTCGGATTTCAAGGTTTCTTTCGAGTTGCTACTATTTCAATTTCTTTGCTCTCATGGTATTTACAAGTTTCCCTCTCTTTTAATGAACAAATTGAATTTGCCTCAAGGTTTGTGTGTGTAAGCTTTGAGATAGGATTTCGATGTGGTAGAGTCCAGTAGAAGGGTGATCTGGGGGACATTTTTTAGTGAAATTTGAAGTGTCTCCAATACCCCAGAATTTAGCACCATCAGAAAGAGTTCGACATCTTGATTCCAACGCAACTTGAATAGAACAAAAAGGAGTCTGTTCGCTCAAGTTACGGCTAGTCAAACTTTTAGTCAAACTACCATCAGGGGTCATCCAGAAGGTGAAAAAATATCATCTCGAAAAATGATAGAAGTAGCATCAAATTGAAGGGCTCGTTGAGACAATTCCGACAACACTCGTTTCGTCGAAATCCGACATCGTATGCTCAAGATATTGGCAGTCAAAGTTCAGTTGACTAAAGGGTACAACTGATGACATCATCATGCTGACGTGTCAGTCTGTACTGTACGGATGATGTGGACAAATCCTGTCATGAAACATGGCAGCAGAGTCATCTTGTATGAACCAATCATTATGTGACATGTGGCATCCGTACGACAGGTGGTAGCATCGTTAGTAGCTTGGTCATCTTACATGTCAGCATCTTTGTCAGCATTCTTGGCAAATAGGGGCGTGACACGTGTCCTCCCAAATTGGAAAGTTGGTTTGTTTGTTGAGAAAAATTTTGTGAGGGTTTGACCCCATGACCTCACCCACAACAGCCAGCCATTGAACCGTTACACCACTGCTGACATGCTTACTATATTTAGAGGTCGCGTTTGTTTTGTTGTCTAATATTTTGGATTTTGTTATTAAAATGTGGCCAAGCCGGTTTTGGACCCCGACCATGCGGGTGCTAAAAGTAGAGTATGCCATTAGACCATTGCACTCTCCTAAAATATATCAGAGGTTTGTTTGAATTTGTTAAAGTTTAGTGGGTCGAGCCTAACCAAATGGGCCTATATTTCCAAGATTCACTCTAACCATTTGAACCAAAAAAATTCAAAGGACAAATTAGTCATGGTATGAGTTTTTTAGGGGGTTAAGCATTAATTTTGATGGTTAGGCCTATTTAGGCATATTTTATGTATAAAAGGAGGTAGTGGGCCTTTGTTTGGGCAAGTCCAGGTGGTGAGAACGAGAGAATGCTCAAGAGATTTTGAAGACATTTCCGCACATCAGAGGAATGTCATGCTGTTGTGCTTGAAGGAGATAGTCTTGAAGCAATTGTAACTATTTTTTGGAGTATAATCGGATCGGTCACTCCATTGGAGAGGGGCCCAGAGACGTAGCCCTTACGAATGAACTCCGTTATCAATTGCATTTGTTCTTCTCTTTATCTTGTCTCTTTATTTTTAGTTCATTATCTTGGCAATCATGTTATGTTAATGTGTTCATTTAAGCATTCTATTAAGTTATTGTTTACGTTAAGCATTCTGTAAGCAATTGCCCTAGATCCTAAATAGATCAAGTTGGTATCAGAGCTTTGTGTGTGGCTAGTATTGCAGAAATTGAATGCTAACAAGATCCAAGTTTCAACAAGGTGAAGGAGAACTTGAAGAATATAATCTTGAGATCGGAAGAAGAAGAGCTAATCGACCATCACAGATGGAAGGAAAAGAAGGTAGACAAAGTTTGGAGCTCGATCCAAAGGATTTCCAGAAGCTATTTCTAGACATGAAGGCGATTGTGGAAGAACTTTATGTAGAAAAGAAGAAGCGTGAAAAGGGAGGTTCTTTGAAGCACAAGAAGCAGGAAGATCAGAAAGATATAGAGTAGAAAACTCCGGAAACTCCTTCTCCTCCATCTTCTCCCTCTTCTTCTTCTCCCCTTTCTCCTCCTTCTCCTTCTCCTTCTTCTAATGTAAATCCATTTAAGAGCAAGTCTAAGCCTGTTATTAAGCTAGATGTAAAATTTGAGTTACCTAAGTACTGTGGGGAGTTAAATGTTGAGAAGTTAGATGATTGGGTCTAGCAAGTAGAAGTGTACTGTAGGATTCAAGGCCTAGTAGAAGATGTTTCTAGTATCCAATTAGCCACTCTTCAGTTAGGAGGTACAACTCTCACCTGGTGGGAGAGTAAGACTCGGGAAGAAATTGCTCACCATGGTCATGTTAATATGTCTTGGATGGAGTTTGTTGCTACCCTTAGGAAACAATTCTATCCTTTAGGTTACATGCAACAGTTAACCATGAATTGGCAAACGTTTAGGCAAGGTAAGGGGTAGTCTGTCCAGGATTATACTCATGAGTTTACAAAATGGGCTATTGCTTTAAATGATCCCTTGTATACTCAAGACACATTACTTAAGTACATAGGTGGTTTGCATTCTTACCTTAGGCACACTATTTTGATGTTGAGTCCTAACAATCTATACAAGGTGTTTGTTCAAGCTACTCATTTAGAGTCAAGGGGTAAGAACACTTTCAGTGATAAATTTTCCAAGAAGCCATCTAAGTTCGAGGGTAAGTCTAAAGGGAAAGAAAAAGACAAAGATAAAGGCAAAGGGAAGAAGACAGCTACAGCTAAGAAAGAGGGTGAGAAACCCATGTGCTCCCATTGCAAGAAAGAGGGGCATGATGATTCAAGATGTTGGAAGCTTCATCCTGAGTTGAGGCCGAAAAGATATGGAGGTAATAAAGGCAAGAAGACTACTGCAGTGATTCAACAAGATCTTGGTTCAGACTCCGGAGATGAGACAAAGATTGTTGCTACCGGAATCCAAGGTAAAGGGAAAGGTATATCTCTCTCTTCTGATGCAAGTTTTTCTAATGCCAGTGCAAGTACAAGTAAAGAATCTTCTCCTAAGGTTGATAAGCAAAGAAATGAATTGTTTCACATTCGTGTTGTAACAAAACACACTAAGGTTGATACATTGTTTGATACGGGTTCCCAAGTCAACTTAATATCTGAAGGAAGTGGTAAAGAAATTAAATTTGGCTACAACACCTCATCCAAAGCCATATCCACTTGGATGGGTTTGCAATGATGCACAATTACAAGTAACTAAACAATGTAAATTGAAATTTGCTATCATTGCAAACTTTGTTGATGAGGTAGAAGTAGATGTAGTTCCTTTGGATATTTGTGGGCTTGTGTTGGGAAGTCCTTATCTTTATGATAGAAAAGCAATCTTTTACAGGGTGGAGAATAAGTATCATCTTTTTAAAGATGGGGTAGAATACATTATACGGGCACATAAGGTGAAGACTAATCTTACACTAGTTAATGCTGGTCAAATGAAGAGGTTGGTCAACTCAAGTAAGAACTTTGTATTAATTCTTGTAAAATCCAAAGAAGATGATAAATCTGAGGCATTCAAGGGCTGTTACCCAAAACATAAAGCTGAAATGGTCAAAATTATTTCCACTTATGATGACTTGTTTCAGGAACCAAAGGGGTTACCGCCCAAGAGAGAGATACAACATGAAATCCAGTTACAGCAGGATGTGCCACTTTCTTATATAGCATGTATCATTTATCTGTTATGCAGAATGAGGAAATTAAAAAATAGGTTCAAGAGTTGGTGGAAAAAGGAGTTATTCATCCTAGCACATCTCCTTGTGGTTCTCCAATTGTGTTGGTTCCAAAGAAAGATGGAACTTGGAGGATGTGCATCGACTACCATGCCTTGAACAAGATAACGGTAAAGAACAGGTATCCTCTTCCTAGAATTGATGATTTACTTGATCAGTTAAAACATGCAGTTTATTTCACTAAGTTAGATTTGTGAAGTGGTTATCATCAGATAAGAATTGCAGAAGATGATATCTGGAAGACTGCATTTAAGACAAAATAAGGATTGTTTGAGTGGTTGGTTATGCCTTTTGGGCTTTTTAATGCACCAGCTACCTTTATGAGAGTCATGAATGATGTCTTTCATCCTTTTATTGATGATTTTGTCATAGTCTATCTAGGTGATATTCTTGTATTCAGTCAAACTTGGGAAGATCATGTAAGTCATGCAAAGAAAGTCTTTGATGTATTGAGAAAAGAAAAATTGTATGTAAAGATGTCTAAATGTGAATTTGCTAAGACATCCTTAGTGTACTTAGGCTATGTCGTAGGGAATGGTCAATTGAAAGTAGACCCTGCGAAGGTCGAAGCTATTGTAAACTGGCCTAAGCCAAGTACAGTCATAGAGGTCAGAAGTTTCCTAGGTGCAGTTCAGTACTGGAGAAAGTTTATTGCAAATTTCTCTTATATAGCATCGCCATTACATGCATTAACTACTACGAGAGCAATTTTTAAGTGGGGAGGTCCACAGCAGAAGGATTTTGACACTTTGAAGGGAAAGTTGAGCACCGCACCAATTCTGGCCTTACCAGATCTACATCAACCATTTGAGATCGAGACAGATGCAAGTGGATTTGCCATGGGAGCAGTACTCATGCAAGGAGGTAAACCAATTTGCTACCACTTTGAAACTTTTTCAGGAGTAGTAAGTAACTATCCCAATTATGATAAAGAACTTTATGCTTTAGTTCAGAGTGTTAAAAAATGGAAACATTACATAATGTGGAAAGAAATTGTAATCCACACTGATCACTAGCCACTTCAGTATTTGCACTCACAATCTAAATTGCAACAAAGTAGGCACTTTCGGTGGATGGGTTTTTTGCAATAGTTTCATTTGGTTATTAAGTATAAGAAAGGTACCCATAACAAAGTAGTAGACATGCTCTCTATGCCTCCTATGATGAATACTTTGATAATCCTTCAGAATAGTTCTATGGTTCATGAAAGTTTTCAGGAACAATATGCTAATGATGAGAACTTTAAGGATATCTATGCTGCTTTAATGAAAGGTAAACATGTAGAAGAGAAAGATTATTATGTGCAGGATAAATTGTTATATCACTTGGGAAAATTATGTGTTCCAAGGGATGAACAAGCACAGGTTATTAGAGAAGCACATACCTCATTGATTGTAGGACACTTTGGGGTAAACAAAACATTGTCTCAGCTGCAGAAATATTGTTATTGGCCTCGTATGCAAGAAACTATAACTAAGTATATTAGAGGTTGTGTTATGTGTGCAACTAGTAAGCCTAGTAATAGGAAGTTGGGTTTGTACACACCTCTACCTATACCTTCTCGTCCATGCGAAAGTGTGTCAATCGACTTTGTTGGGGGGCTACCTATGTCTAGGAAGGGACATGATTATTTGTATGTAGTGGTTGATCGATTCAACAAAATGTGTATTTTGATGCCTTGTAAGAAACAGGTCACTGCTGAACTGACAGCTCAGATGTACTTTCAATTTGAATGGGTTCATTTTGGGTTACCTACTTCTATTGTATCGGATCGAGATTCTCGATTCTTGGGGGAATTTTGGTCAGCTTTGTGGGGACTCATGGACACCAGACTGAAGAAGAGTACAGCCTTCCATCTGCAGACCGACGGGTAGACAGAGGTTGTAAACAAGACAGTTGTGCATCTAATCAGAGGGTAATGCAGTAGGCATCCTAAGTTGTGGGATGAGAGTCTTCATTATGTGTAGCATGCCTACAACCATGCAGCACACTCTTCTACTAAGAGGTCTTTGTTTGAGACATGCTTTGGTTATGTGCCCAAGACACCGATGGATTTTTCTTTTGGGAAAGATGATGTTGAAGATGGATGCCATGATGCAAAGAAGGCTTTGAAGTTCATCCAAAAAGTCCAAGCAATTCATCAAGCAGTGGAAGCATAGTTGGAACAGAGCCAAGCAAAATACAAGGTTCACCATGACAAGCATCGCATTGATCATCATTTTCAGGTTGGAGACCGAGTTTGGTTACACATCAATAAGGAAAGGATGCAAGGTGAAGGTAAAAAGCTTAAGCCAATCAGGTATGGTCCTTTTGAGATCCTTGAGAAGATTGGTACCAATGCCTTCCACCTCAATCTTCCTCCATACATGCATATTTACTCGGTTGTCAATGTTGAGAATTTGAAACTATATGAGCCTCCAATGATACTGGATGAAGTCACAGACATTCAAGTTCCATTAGTTGATGACCTTTCACCAGAGTACATGTCAAAGTTGCTAGAAGATGTCATTCTCGATAGAAATGTTAGAACTTCAGGAAGAGGAGATGTTGAGTACCTCAAAGTGGGCCTGAAGGGGATGCATCCAAGCAAGGAAAAATGGATGGAGGTTGGTAAAGTGAGGGAACTTTACCCTCACTTACTTTCCAAATAATCAAGCTTTTGGAGGTCCAAAAGCTCTCTAGTGGGGAGGCCTGATCTGGCGGACATTTTTTAGTGAAATTTGAAGTGTCTCCAATACTCCAAAATTTAGCACCATCAGAAAGAGTTCGACGTCCTGATTCCAACACAACTTGAACGGAGCGAAAAGGAGTCTGTTTGCTCAAGTTACGACTAGTCAAACTTTCAGTCAAACTACCATCAGGGGTCGTCTAGAAGGCAAAAAAATGATCATCTCAAAAAATGATGGAAGCAACGTCAAATCGAAGGGCTCATTGAGATGATTCCGACAATGCTCGTTTCATCGAAATCTGACATTGTATGCTCAAGATATTGGCAGTCAAAGTTTAGTTGACTAAAGGGTACAACTGATGACGTCATCATGCTGACGTGTCAGTCTGTACTATACGGATGATGTGGAAAAATCCTGGCATGACACATGGTAGTAGATTCATCTTGTACGAACCAATCATTATGTGACATGTGGCATCTGTACGATAGGTGGTAGCATCGTCAACAGCTTGGTCATCTTACATGTCAGCATCTTCGTCAGCATTCTTGGCGAATAGGGGCGCGAAACATGTCCTCCTGAATTGGAAAGTTGGTTTGTTTGTTAAGAAAAATTTTGTGGGGGTTTGACCCCATGACCTCGCCCACAACAGCCAGCCATTGAACCGTTACACCACTGCTGACATGCTTACTATATTTAGAGGCCACGTTTGTTTTGTTGTCTAATATTTTGGATTTTGTTATTAAAATGTGGCCAGCCGGTTTTGAACCCCAACCATGTGGGTGCTAAAAGTAGAGTATTCTGTTAGACCACCATGCTCTCCTAAAATATATAGGAGGTTTGTTTGAATTTGTTAAAGTTTAGTGGGCCGAGCCTAACCAAATGGGCCTATATTTCCAAGATTCACTCTAACCATTTGAACCAAAAGATTTCAAAGGACAAATTAGTCATGGTACAAGTTGTTTAGGGGGTTAAGCATTAATTTTGATGGTTAGGCCTATTTAGGCATATTTTATGTATAAAAGGAGGTAGTGGGCCTTTGTTTGGGCAAGTCCAAGTGGTGACAACGGGAGAATGCTCGGGATATTTTGAAGACATTTCCGCACATCAGAGGAATGTCATGCTACTGTGCTTGAAGGAGATAGTCTTGAAGCAATTGTAACTATTTTTTGGAGTATAATAAATCGGTCACTCCGTTGGAGAGGGGCCCAGAGACGTAGCCCTTGCGGACGAACTCCATTATCAATTGTGTTTGTTATCCTCTTTATCTTCTCTCTTTATTTTCAGTTCATTATCTTGGCAATCATGTTATGTTAATTTTTTCATTTAAGCATTCTATTAAGTTATTGTTTACATTAAGCATTTTGTAAGCAATTTCCCTAGATCCTAAATAGATCAAAGGGCTAGGGTTTCTAGTTTCAGGTTTGATGCTCTTCCTTGTAACTCATGATGCCTTTCCTTCTACTGGACTGTGATTCAATGTGGTTATTCATTGCTTTGTTTGATTCTTAGTTTGTTTTCATGTTTTCCCATGTCGAGCTCTGGTTTGACTTAGAAATCCTCAACCTTTGATAAATCATGTCTTGGGTGAAGTGAAACTTGTTGTCCATTGCCCAATCTAATAATCACCTTGTCTTAGTTAGGTCGTGGGAGAATTAATGTGAAGAATAGTAGAAATGAAAATGACGAGTTAGGATCCAAGCTATGCTATCATGGCAATTTCTTAGGGTTTAGCTTGTTGAAATCATTTCTCATATTGATTGGATCTCATTTAGATCGATTGGAAACCTAGATTGTTCATCTTGCACTTTTAAATGATCTGAATCTAGAGTTAAATCCATAACTTCCTAATTATTTGATCAATCTGGGTGAAATCCTGACAAAGTCAAAGATTTTGAGTTCTCAGACACCCAACAGATTTCCTTCACTTTGGGACTTCCCTAATTTTTCCATCCCTTTATAGGCATAATCAAGCCAATTTGTTGCTAGAAGGACCAAGGGTAGGGTAACGGATCCAAGTGGTAAAGGGTTTTCTATCTCTGAGGTAGAAAGGATTAAAATGGATATAAAGAGTAGGATCCCAGAGAGGAATTTGACTTCCATCTAGTCAAAGGTCACTGATACAAATGTTGGGCTATGGGATTATGAGGAATTCAAGACACAGATGGTAGCACAAAACCTTCCTCTATTGGATAAAAGGATATTGGAGTCAAGTTTTTCACATGTAGCTAGATTCCCTCCTATAGTTTAGTGTTATGAGTTGGTTCTTGAATGTGCCAGACATTATGACAAGGGCACACAGAGGATAGTTGGTCCTGAAGGAAGGATTGTGGTAAATCTTAACCCTATGTCTATAGCCCAGAACTCTGACATGCCCGACAGTCTCATGTAGTGGGTTTTCATATGGATATTGCAAAGAAGTATTATGATGAAGACACCATAAAATCATAGTAGGTCATCAATTCTTGGTTGGAGAAACCCAAGTCCCACTTCTCCAAGCTACCCAAGAAACTATTTAGAGCTAAGTTCTGGAAGGAATATTATGATGCTATCACATTTCTTAGTAGGGTGGTGGGATTAAAGAGTGCAGGAGTATTTTAAAACTGAATGTTCCATGTCATTGTAAGGATGGAGCAAAATATTCAGTACCATTGGGCAGGCATTATAAGTGCAATGATACATGAACAAATGTGCAATGTCTTGCAGACAAAGGCCTTCACAATGACCTCCTACTTGGTCTATGCACTTGCAAGGTTCCATCCATACAAGGGGCTAAGCATAAGGGGCGTGTTTGGGTAGGATGTAATTTATGAGGTATACCCACAATTGCACTTGGGTGGAACAAGTTATAGGAGGGTGAATAATGCATTCACCATGTACATCACCAACCTATTGCAAGGTGCAGAGCATGTTTAGATCTTAGATAATGCTAATGAATTAATCAAGAGGTTTGGAGCTTGGTTTATCTAGTTTCCTTCCTTTTCATACATTAGAATAGATGGTTGTAAGAGGGCTCCATAGAGACTCCCTAGATATCCCATAGATCATACTATACTTTTGGATGTCACAAGGTAGATCTATGATTTTGATGCAATTGTTAAGAAGGATAAACATAAGACCAGATTTGGTGGTGATTTTCCTTTGAGGATAGGTAGTAGTGAGGCATGCCCCTCTACTAATTCGGCCCATGCTTCTGAAGAAGAAATGAGTACTCTGGGTCTATCTTTCCATTCTAAGAGATCCATATTTGATAGGATTGGTGAGGCACAGAAGAGGGATAGTAGGGAATATAGTCACAAGGATGATATAGAGGATTACTGGGCCAATAACAATGATGAATTTGAAATTAGAAAAAAAAATTGCAAGTTACCAGTAAACTTAGTCCAGCTATACAACATAAAGGCCATTGAAGATCAGATTGAAGATGATGGAGATTTGATTCAGGGTCATGACTATGAAGTTGTGAAAGATAAACCAGTTGGGGAAATAGAATGGCTGGAGGAGGACAAGACAAAATTGGAATAGATCATGACTCCAATGATCAAGTACACTATGTGGTTGCTCAAGCAGAAGATGTGGGAGTTGAAAAAATGAGGGTGTGCAATGCACCTATGATCTAATGGGAGATTTGGAGTCTCATTCTACTTCTGAGGAATCAACTGAGTAGGACCCTAAGGGTAAGGCTAAGGTGATCTCTCCTGTCAAAATAAAGATTAAAGATGCTCATGCAGAGGAGGTAGAGGAGGCAGAGAAGCAAAGAAAACCCATTGCTAAGAAAAGGAAACACATTTCAAAGACAAAGAAATTTGTAAAGGATGAAGCTGAGAAAGAAGGAAAAGATGGTAGTGCTTCTATGCCTAAGAGAAGAAGAATGGTGAGAATGTCACAGAAAGAGAAGGAAAATTCTAAGGCAAGGGATGAAGTTAATCCACTAGTAGTAAATGTGGAAAGTTTAGGAGAGAAGACATGGGTGTATATAAGAAGATCAAGAAATCCCTCTCCTAAAGATGGTGTGCCAAGAAAAAGTGCTCCCACAACTATTCCTACCATTGAACATGATAATGTCCCTTCTTCTCATGAGACTCACAATGTACCAAGTGAATCCAAAAGATGTAGAGGATTACCAAGATCAAGGAGGAGAATAATTCCAAGTGGGTGAACTCTATAGTGCTAAAGCAAAGAAAGAGAAGGTATTACAGTCTCCTCTGGTGACTTATGAGGATTCGCCTAAAGGAAATGAAGAGGATATACCTCCTTAGAGAGAGGAAATTTCAATCATGACTCCTTCATCAGTGTATGAAGAAAAAGAGAATGATAAGGGAAGAGGAGATAAAGTTAAGGAGTTCTTGGAAAACAAGATTTGAATGAAGATGTACCCAACACACAATAGGATGTGGTTGGCCAAGGTAATGTACAATCGGATTCCACTATTCCAGGTTGGTTCGACAAAGAGTTAAAGTGTAAACAAATTGTTTTAGATGATACTCCTCCCAACTGGGATGAATTACTGGAAAACATAGGAAAGGAAAAAGAAAAGATGAAGGCCAAGGTTATCTCCAAGATCGAGAGAGATGAATCTAATAATAGGGTGATTCACATTACCACCCCTGTGCTAGACATGAATAAAGATGAAATGACTAGTACAAATTATAGTGTACAAACTATTAGCTTGGGACCCACCTCTATGATGCAGGAAGTTGAAGAATTTGAAGGTTCCAATGTTGCTATCTTGAGAAGATTAAAGAAAGAGGTACAAGCTAAGAAATATTTGAAGAAGGAGAATGATAAACTCAAGATTTATCAACAGGACTTGATGAAACCCTTGCAATCCATTAGCTCCTCATCATCTGTTGCAAGTTTTTTGCCACAAGAAACAATAACTGAGTTGGAGAAGATGAAAACCACTACACATGCCACAATGAGCTAGTTGCAAGGAGTGCAAGCTAAAGGAGATAATGCCATCAAATACATCCTTTGAATTGGTGGAGACACTATGAGATCAATAGATTGGTTAAGGAATGCACTAGCTCATGATAAGGAGAATGTGGACCTCTTGTTGCAGAAGACCAAAACGTCATGGAATACACTGAAGACAAATTGGTAAGTGATGGGATTCTTCCTTCATCCAAAGTTGCAGAACCCTGGGAATGGTTTGAAGTTTTGCAAATAAGGAAAATAATTTTAAAGAAAGTACATAAGTAGGGGAAGCAAATTGAGGACACTCCGACTGGGATCTACAACAAGTGCATTTCTTTCTTTGAAGTTATGACAAGAAGAAAAAGGTTTGTGCCAAAACATCTGAGCTTAGAGCAATTGATAAAATGGTGGTGTGATGTGTATTCTCCAATGAATGAGGATTCAATCATTGAACATCAGTTAGATGTTGCAGCCACATACATTATAGCAATGGATAAGTATCAAACCATGAAGGTGGATTGGGATAGAGTTGTAGAATAGTCAAGAGAGGATACTAAGTCCATTGAGAGGAAGATTAAAGTATTAGCTATGCCACCTATAGCCAAATTGGAGAGGATATTTTTGATGGTACAGGATAGGATGGAGCAATATAAGGACAAGGGGGAGAGCAGTTAATACAATGCCTCATCAGAATTTGTGCTTCCCCATTATTTATCTTCCCCTTCACATGCATTGGACCGAGCTATGTTGGAGATCCTAGGCTGACCTGGATGGAGAACATGCATTTAATGCATACTTTACTTTATTTTGAATTCCTCTTGGCCGACTTGTTTTGGGGGACAATTGTTTTGTAAGCCTATTTGGGCTGACATAGGATGTAATCTCTATAAATTGGGTCAGTGCCTCATTTGAAAGGGCTAGATAGTTTTTGCATTGGAGTGAATTAAGCAGTATAATAAGAGCTAGAGTTAGGAGTTAGTCTCATTTTCAAGCAAGTTTTGTAACAAAAGACTATAATTTTTGCTACTTTAGGTGATTTAATGCAAGTAAAGACATTGTGATTTGGTTCCTTTCTTCTATTAATTTTATCTCTCATGGTTCCTGTGATTCTATCTTTTGAAATTATTTAAGTTTATTTGATATATGCTAGGTTTAATGTTAGATGATTTGAGGATGTTTGTGGTTTGATGTTTGAAATGTTGTAGCAATCTCTAGTCCATACTTTTTGTAGTTAGCTGAATGTTAGTTGCTTTGCAAAGTTAGCCTAGACTTTAATATTCATCGTGCTCAGTTCAATTGTGGATACTTGTTCATTTCAATTGCAATATGGTTGTCTTGAATGAATGTTCATGATCTAAAAATCTTTAATTCCTTAGAAGATTGCACTATTTCTATAAGATTGTAGATTTATCTAGGTCAACCAGGAATTAGTTTATTAGGGATTGGTCTATTTCAAGTATTTTTATCATTTGCTTTGTTAATCTTAAGATTAGAATTAATCTTAGAAATATCTTCGAAACCATTATCTCTTTTGTTGTTTCTTTGTTATCTAGGCTAAATTTAGGATTTGAAGTATCACCATATTGTTCAATCTGATAAATTTGAGGATTCAGTATTTGCTTGTAGTAAGGTCCCTTTGTGATTACCAACATTTTCACATATTATCTGAGTTGTTTATGCATTGTCAAGACCTATCATTAGAGACCTTCGGGTTATCTCTTGAGGCTTGTTGATAGAGATTTTCCTTTCAAGAGAGATAGGATATTTGTATCTTGTCTGAGTTGTTGTTGTGTAGAAAACACCATCAACATAATTGATTCAACAAGAACAAGATAACCTTTTTATCTGCAATCAACAAAAATTCACTCCATACATCCATCCCTAGGGTTTTTATGTTCCGTAATGACTTCACTCAACCCTAGCTCAATTCCTTTCATTGTCCTCTGATCATATTCTTAATTCAACACTTTAAAATTCAGAGGGGTAACTCCACATGATCCACTATTCATTGTTGTGCTTTCTTAAAATTCAATGAAACTTCTTCAATTTTCTTCTTTCCCTTTGCAATCAATGAAAAGGTTTCTAGATTACCTGATATAATCTCCTTGAATTCCTTTTAGAAATGCTTTAGGCTCACTCCAAGATCATTCTAGGCTTCTATTCAAGTTCTAAAAAGTCATAATTTAACCAACAAGACTTGCATTCTCCATCTTATACACCATTGAACTTACCATAAAACACATTAAATATGGTAGACACCAAAAAATTGTTAAAAAAAATAGTCTTCAGATCACAAAAAACCCTTATTTGGTCTGTAAATCCAAATACCAACAATTTTTCCTCTGATTCATTTCCCAACACCTCTGAATAATAATTCTTCACATTCCAACCACATGCCATCCTTTGACATTCCATTCTTCTAGGAGGTTTTTATAATTTTTTGATAATGCTCCCCTTAAAACCATGCTAGGTATAAATTATGAATTTCATTTGTACCAGATGAGGGAACAAACACATCAAGAATCTCATATTTTTCTTCTTCTTCTTTCTTCTTCCATACCTTATCCATCTCTTGCTTCATCTCTCCATTTTCAATCTTCTTTACTGGTTCACTCTTCTCTTCTAGAATAGACTTCTTTCCTTTCTTATTCTTACAAACTTTAGACACATGTCCAAGATTTTTGTAGTTATAACAGATCACACTTTTTTGATTAAACTATCCTCCATTATTCCTCGATCTACATTGATTTGTTTTGTGTCCTAATTTATTACAAGTATAGTATTAGCCATTAAAGAATTGATTCATTTTTCCTTCATTAAAGGGTGTGCAGGATCATGATGGGCCAAAAAGTGGCAATATGATGGGTATGTGGCTGACGACTATTTCTTACTAAAACTTGATGAAATGAAAAGGGTTTTTAAAGGAGATTCTCAGCTTTCCACCAATATAAATTATGCTTTACTTTGAATTTAATAAGTAATTATTATTCATTTTCTATTCAAATTATGACTAAAGTCCTCATTGATATGCTGATTGAAAAACATCTATAGATTTCAAATGGTATCACATTTTTTTAATCCAAAACATGCATCACATTCTATGCTTCGCATACTATAAGATTAAAAAAAAATGAATTTCATGAAGTTTTGACCAAGTTAAGGTGGTCAGACATACAAGTTTTTATATTTTAAAAAAATTTGTACTACAAAATTCATAAATAATTATTTACTTAGGAAAAAATTACAAAAAAATATGCATCACATCAAGACATGAGTCCTCTACTTATATCTAAAATCTTATTAATTTTTTTATCATTTTATTGTGGTTAGGGTGGTCAGACAGACACCTACTTCTTATTTTTTCCGTGAAATTTAAGTACCACTACATTGAAATTTCAAATTTTGACCAAATAGATTTTTTTCTTTTTTGAACAAACCTAGTAGTTTATAAATACATTCAATTTTCTAAAGATTCTATTCTTACATATTTTTGAAATAATATAGATAACTTATTCAAATTTTTATGTTAAGTTGCCTAACTCTGATTTTTCTAAAAATTTTGCCACTTAAGGGCCTATTTTTCCATGATGATCCTGCACATACCCTAAACTTGTTTCTCATTACCTGACTAATCATTCTCACTTGAGATTTGCACTCTATAGACTTATTTCCAATCTTCCCACATTCAAAACATTTTGCAGAAAGGGAGCCATAAAATTGGTTTATCCTGCTTATGTATTAAATTTCTCTATGACCATATTTATTACAAGAAAAAAAAACACCATCAAATGAGGGGCACCTATGTGCATTAGGTTGTATCACAAGAAGTCTTCTTGAAAAATTCCTTCTCTCCTTCCTCTTGCCTTGATTCTTCTTCACATCTTTAGAACTTTCACCAGTATCAATTCCCAAGCCACCTTTGTCTTTACATGGGTTTTGTTCTGCAAGTAGTTCTTCAAGTTTACCAAAGCTAGATTTGAAACTATTTTCACAGAGTTTAGCCTTATCTAGTTCCACTCTTATGTTTACTATTTCTTGATCGAGTCTATAACATTAATCAATCTTGTTCTGCAACATTGTATTCAGACATTCTTCAATCTTCTCTTCTACAATCACTTTCAATCTAATTATCTCTTATTCCAGTTCACTTACTTCTTTGTGTCTTTCCTTAAATTTCTTCAACTGTTCCTTTAGTTTCCAAACACATTCATCAACTTCATCAAGATTCTCTTTTAGATCTTTGTTTTCTCCTTCTACCTTATCAAGATCTTCAAGAGTACCCTGAAGCTCCCTATTCTCATCCATTCATCTAGCATTTAGGATAATCCTCAAGTGGTTAAGCTCTTCACAAAGGAACCAAAATCATTGATACCAATTGTTAAACAGGTGTAGGAAAACTGAGAGTGGGGGTGAATAAGTTGTCACACAAATAACAACATAAACTTTATCACTTATCAATTCTTCAACCAAACTATTATGTTATTAAATATGAGCATGAAACATAAATAAAAAAAGTAAATCAAAACAAAGAACACTATATTTTTACGTGCAAAACCCAATGAGGGGAAAATCATAGTGAGGGTTAACTCACACTATATAGTATTTTGAAAAGAGGCTCACTACCAAAAGAAGGACTCACTATCCACATACAAAGGCTCACTGCATACAAAAAGGAACTCATTGTCCAACAAGGAGGCTCATTGCCTACAAAAGATTATACAAAACATAATAAGGCTTTATAGCCCAAAATAAACTAGAAAGATGCACCTATCATGTGTTGATACAGTTTTGGACATGCTCAATATTCAAACTTTACACCCTTTATTCTTCACTCATTTTACATCAACTATTTCCCTTTTTATCACACCTTTACATTCATTACTCACTCACTATTCCTTCTATCTCTTCTTTGTTGTCTATCTTTCACACACTCTCTCTCTTCTCTTTAGAAACTATTCACCATATATTTATTTCTGATCTCCATTGCAAGCATCAATTAGGTCAGCCTAATTAGATGCAATTCAATTTTAAAAGTTATCAATTGTCAGCTCAAATAGATTACAAAATATTTTCCAAAAGAAAATTTAATTGTTAGCACATTGCATTATGTCAACTTGGACCACAAAATAGATCACACATAAATTTTCATATCATATCAAAATTAACTTAATAAGTCACCGAAGAATAGTCTTCAATGCAAATAGAAAAATGTCACTTTGTCATATGAGCACCAAAACACAAAATAACCTGATCATACATGCCTTTAATAACCATAAGTAATTTTGTAAAACCAAAATAAAAAAATTTCAAATTTGGAGAAATGCAGATTAGTATACTGAAGAGGCACCAAAAGTACCAGATCAACCACCAGGGAAGATAAGTCAATTATTTGCACCGGTTTAAGAGTACTAGACCAAGCTACCAACATCTACAACCATGGTGACATAAATGACAACATATAGATAACCTACTCATTCTTCCAACACTATGATGGGCTCCATCACACTACATTTACAAGTAGGACTGAAGAAATTAAATGTATCATTTTCTATAATATCTAGTTCAGACCAATTTCATGTGAACTTAGGCTACAAATGGATTAGCTCCATGAATGTAGTCCCATCTATTATCCATAAGTGCTTAAAGTTTCCAGTTGGCAATGAAATACTCACTATAAGTCATAGTGGCTTTAAACCTTCATCTTCCCATGGAAATTTTTCCTTAGATTATTTTCAGCCTAAGTCCATGGAACTTACAAGACCCCGTGAATACTTCCTTTTCCTATCCTACCAAAATTTCATAGCAAAATGCATAGCCAAATTATCCCTTGATAATTTTCCTCCATCTATGGTCAAACCTCCGCCCAGGGCTTCAAGGAAACAATAATGAGATTAAATCCCTTCTAAAAAACCAAGACCCATCCATCAAAATCCCCTTGCCTATTTCCTACAAAAGGCCTAGAGAAAACCAAACAACTCCTAGTCTACATCCTAAAGAAAATTTAATCAAGCCAAAGAGAAAGTGGTTGAAAAACATTCCATGGTTTCTTTTATTCTTTCCTCACAAGAAAAAAATAAACCTATGGTTAGAAAACCCCCTCCTACAAAAATACAAGTTGAAAACAGTAATAAAAGGAACTAAAATGTTAGAGAGTGTAGTTGTAGATGTCGTGCTATTGCTTGAAAGATGAATGAAGAGAACAACATTGAAAATCAAAATTTGAACTTGACAGAAGCAATAAACGATGAACCTCCTCTCTTACCAGAACAAACTAGATCTATCTCCAACACAAAAAGGACCAGCACCCTCTATGGATATTATCATTCATCCTCTTGTTGTGGTTAACTTGGATGAAAATGAAGAAACTACTAAAAAAAATGAGGAAATGCATAATGAGCTGAATTTATTATTTTCCTCTTCTAGGAGCTTAAAGGATAACAACTGTGATGATCCTACTAAACTGAGTGATGCACCACATGTTGAACTTGGTGATTCTCCTAGTACAACACTTGATGTCCCTCTTGCTAGTCATCTGAATTTCACATATACTAAACAAGACTAGGATGCAGATGACCTATTGGATGGTTACTTGCATGTGCTTTACTAGTCTTTTATCTTTTCTTTTTATTTTTATTTCCTTTTTCTTTCTTATTCCATTTGATTGTATGTGTGTAATGTGATCCCCCATGATGTTTTGTTTGATGTTTCCTCTCTCTATGTGCATTCCTCTATTTGTACCTTCATTCTTCTATATGTCGTAATATTTTTCCTTTTCATTGATCTTCAATTTTGATTTACATTTGTGTCTTGTGTTTTCCTTTTGGGGATGACACAAGGTGTTGAGACACCATATGTCTCTTCCATGTTGACCCAAAATATTTTTCATTATATTTTCTTTCTTTTCTTGTGTTTTACTTTGAGGGATGACACAAGGCATCGAGACACCCTATGTCTCTTCCATGTTCACCCAAAAGGTTTTTCTTTGTTTTTTCTCTCTTTGTGTCATTATTTTAGTTCTATGTGTATTTGGGGAATGATGACAGTTCTGAGCTCTCTAATATCATTGCAGTAACGATAGATACTAACCCTGAATCCATAGATCCTTTATGTGTTTATTGGGGAAAACCATCTTTTCCTTTTTGTGTTTTGGCTACTTTAAAGTAATTGCTCACAACATGGTGTTAGCAATTTCATTAAAGTGGGGGCATACAATGGCATTATCTTTAGAATGATTTCACTTGCATTTGTTTGGATGTTCCTTGTGCGATTTTATTTCTTCCTCCAATCCATTCTTTTCTTGGTGGTGTCATCAAGTTTTATTTCCTTTGAGAGTATGATATTTCCTTGTCCTCTCTTGGAAAAATTAGGTACAATGTTCCCCATGATGAGACCTTGCAGTTGTCTTCTCTTGGAAACATTAAATACAATGTTACCCAAGATGAGACCTTGCACTTGTCCTCTCTTGGAAAAATTAAGTACAATATTCCCTAGGATGAGACCTTGTATTTGTCCTCTTTGGAGAAATTAAGAAGAATGTCCCCTAAGACTAAGACCTTGTATGAAATAAGAAAAATACCTTTGAACATCCCTCTTTCTTGTTGCATTTTTCCTTTTATGCCTTATTAAAGTCATGGAGGTATGGCTTTGATATGGTTCCCTGGGGCTCACCTACTGAAAACATAGCTTCACTATCCCTCGTGAGCATGTAATTTTTTCCCTTTTGTACCTTATTAAATTCATGGAGGTATGGCTTTGATATGGTCCCCTGGGACTCACCTAGTGAACACCTAGCTTCACTAGACCTCATGAGCATGCGTTTTCCTTCTTTTTTCCTTATTAAAGTCATGGAGGTATGGATTTGATATGGAACTCTTTGGGCTCACCTATTCGACAACTAGCTTCACTAGTCCTTGTGAGTGTGTGCTTTGTTTGCATAGTTTACAATGCATTCCACTTGTAAACCTTTCTTGCAAAAACAACATTGACCTAATCCACTATGTGTTTGATGGCCAGTCAAAGCTTGATCCATTGCATTTTTCCTTTTCTATATTTGATGGTGTATGTTTGGGATCTAGTCATGGCTTCATATATCATCTGCAAGTGTGTTATAGTGTGCCTACATTTCTTTTCCACAGTATCTTGATCCTGGGGGCTTGGCTACCCTCTTGGTTATTTTCATCCTATCTTACTAACATTTTTTCATTTGAAGACCTCTTGATTGTGTGGTTGGCTACTTTAGTGTGATTTTGAAGCAAGTTACTCCTTTCACTAAAGTGGGGGCTAAATGTAGTGTAGAAAATGCATTCCCTTGCATTTTCACACTTTTTTGGGCCCAAATTCATTTAATTATTCCCATTTATGTCTTAATTGGTCCTATTTTGCATCCACAAGCCCAATGAACTATATCTTTTTATGGCTAATCCCAACATACTTTAAAAATATAAATGATAATTTAATGATTTTTTCTGAGTGTCCCTAAGTTTGGGCTTGGGACTAAGATGCCACCTAGGGAATTTTTGTTCCCTAAAGTTCTTGGTACCCTGATGTTGGAAGCACCTCAATAGGTCTATTTTTGGTTTTTGTGCCCCAAGTTTCATGCTTGGGGAGTAAGACGCCACCTAGGGCATCTTATTCCCCATTGAGGTATTTTTGAGATTCAATTTCAAATTCTGGTGAGATTTAGCCATCTTTAATTAATGAATTCATATGTTGGCTTGGTGTGGTGTGATTTCAAGATGTTAAGCATAGATAAGTATAAATACAAAGTTCCTTCTCTAATTTTCATATGCCTAGAAATCTAACAAGCTTCCAAGCATTCAAGTATTCGAGCATTTAAGAGCAATTCATCAAGCATTTGGAGCCATCATCAAGATTCAAGAATCATATCAAGGAGATTTTTACATCATTTTTGTTATTGTGCTAGCATTTTTTATGTAGGGTTTATGATTCAAGCAAGTGTGTTATGCAAGATCCACATCCTTCAAGCAAGAGTCAAGAACCACATCAATTGCAGCCATTTCAAGCCTATTTGGAGCACCTTACAACAAGGGTTTGGTGAGTTGTAGCATTGCATGTTGTTCATTCATCATTTCTCTTCATTATTCCATTTCATTTCAAGGTTTAATTACCAACAAGGGGTTTGACCAAGGAAAACCCCCATTCACTAACAATCAAAAAGTTTTTCTCCTCTTGCTTGCTTGTGATTCCAAATTTATGTTGAAGACTTGAAGATCATTTGAAGTGAAAAGTTTCAAATTTTTCATCTTCACAGAAACTCACTTATGGGCCAAATTAGGAAGTTTTAGAACCTAAGATGAGAGAAGAAAAAAGTGAAAACATCAAGCCTCAGGACCACATTCAAAGATTCCTAAAATTTTAGGTAGGACCAAGTCACCACTTGAGGTGTCTTAGTCCTCCCCAAGGGTATTTTTCAGAGATTCTCCTAGATCTAGTTCCAACATCCAAATATTTTGCATTTGCTACAAAACACAACAATTGGACTAAGAAAATAATAAGGGTGTCTATGTCCTTGATAACACATTTTAACAACTTCTTTTTATCTCCAAAAACCTTGTCACATTTTTAGAATTCCTAGGTAAACATATCATGACTTCTTGTTGTGTTATTTCCACATTTTCATCCTTCATTTAGATTGCGTTGCTAGTTTTTAAATGTTGAATGCTTATTTATCTTTTCCAAGCATTTTCTTGGTGGTGAACCCTTAAAAACTTAAGGAACCCCCTCCTAGGTCTTCCATTTTGAGAATTGACTCACCTTTTTAGGTTGATAATCAATCCAATTGGGACTCCTAAGACATTATTGAGTGGCTAAGGTAAAAATAGGAGTGAGCATTTTCCATCCCATTTCCCATTTTTATCGTCAATTTAGTGGTGTTATAAGGAATTGCAAGGGGAACTTGGTTGTTGGGTTTACGGGAGGAATTGGAATTCATTCTTCTATGATAGCTGAGTCATGAGTGTTGTTCAAGGGTGTCAAGATCACTATCACTCTGGGTATAAAAAAATAATATATTGAAGGGGACTCTAAGACTATGATTAACTCTATTGATCATGGTCAATTGCTTGGTTGCAACATCAGGGATATCTTACTGGACATAAATTTATTAGTCTCAAAATCTGAAAGGAAGTGCTTCAATCACACCTATCGGGAGGGAAACCAAGTGGTTGATGGTCTGGCCAACTTGGCTTCCACTTAGAGTTTGTGCAAGTGTTGGAAAAGGCTTGAGGCACTACCAAAAAATATACAAGGATTAATCCTTGCGGAATAGAGGAATATAACTACTCAATGATGGTTAATAATGCTATTTATTATGGGTATAGGTGGCACTACATGTTAGGACCTTGGATGAAAAGGACTAGGTCAGGTGACTTGGTGATTTTAAAACACGTTGTGAAGTGGTTATTTTATTTCATAACTATGTATGGTGGGGTCCTTGGCCTTTATGGTCTACATTTTCAAATGCACTACATATCCCATCAAATCTATAGGAATGTGTGTAATGTGATGTTCATTGCCAACTTATTTAATTCCAATTTAATATATCTTATAATAAGTGTAAGATCTTATGATATACATACTTAAAAATTTCAAATCTTCCCCCCATAGATAAAAGGCCTAGGGAAATGTGTAATTTCAATTAAACCTTTTGCATGAAGGGTATTAATTATTCAGATTTAATTTTCATGGCTTATTTCCTTAACTTATGGTTATTAAGGGATGATTATGGCCTCATAGAGTTGGCATCAGTGGGAATGAATACTGAAGTGCATAAACATTTAAATTTTTTTATTGCGCCTTACTATCCCAGATGGTAGAGTAATGATGGTTTAATAAAGGGTAAATTCACCAACAACCAATCCATTTTCTAGCTAGCTTTGTTTCTTTGAGCCAGCTCTTGTGTGTTGTGGGTTGAGATGGGTGGTGATAGGGTAAGGATCAAGTTAGATAACTACAAGGAGTTTGGAAGGGACCCCATAGCTTGGAATATCTATATGGAGGGATGTTTGGCATCACTTTTAGAGTCTTGTGGCCCATGATGAGAAATTACTGACCAAGTTTGATGGTTCGTGGAAGGATAGATGGGTCACCATGGGTGGAATTTCATTCGAGGTGGATGAGGAAGTTATTGGTAAGGTGGTGAGCCTCTCTTATGATGGAAATAAATACAAGAAAACATTCCAAAATGCAAGACCTAGAGAGTCTCAATGCACCAGTTAAAAGACAGTCAAGTTTTCACTGTGAGGCATTGCCAAAACCCTAGGACAAGGTGTGTCTTGCTATTATGAAACGTGTGTTTTAATTTTACCTTTTTCCATTGTTAAATAACCTACAAGGACAAAATGATCCTCAAATTTCCTTTTTTTAGTTGACTTCCTTGGAAAGTTTGATCAAAGATTCCCATGATGTTGTCTTTCTCAATCTTGATATTCTACCTCCCTTACCACTAAATTAGGGCCTAATCCTTAGGCTCTATCACTTACATTTGGCCTTGTTCCCTCCTAAACCTATCTTGGCTATGTGTGTGGAGGAACTAAAACCTTTTGACATTTCCCCTGATAATCCTTCCCCTACTACTTCAGTGGGTCCTAAGAGGAAAAAACCATGCCTAAAAATGAACCCAATATTGAGCCTAAGTCTAAACGCCCATCAAAAAAGAAGAAAGGGGAGGTCAGGTTGGCCTAGTCTAAGGATGAAGTTGGGTTATGTGAGCTAAGAAACAAACACATCAAGAAGGAGAATAGATCCACTGCTAAGAAGAGGAGAAAAGAATCTCCATGCCAGGTGGACATGCCGGCCACTGACAGGGAAGGAAAAATTTGTTGAGGAAAAGGAATCTAAGGGTGACACCATGGTGGCCATGATATTTTATGTGGGGAAGGAACAAACTAGTGTGAGGAGGTCCCACAGACAAGTGAAAAATAAAAAAGGGGCTCTGGTGGATGAGATTTCTAGTGATTCAAAGTAGACTGGTGGAAAACTAAAGGAAAAGATGACACTGTTGAGGAGATGGAAGAAGATTTTGTGGAGGTCCCTAGTAATTTCCTAGACATGAACTGAATGCTTAAGGATGACTCCACCCACTCTTCAGATCCCATGGCTAGTGAGGAAGAGATGACCCAGAGCAAGAAACACAAGGACAAGGACTTCAACATGTTGTAGGATCCGGTTATTAAACTTGAAAAAAAATTAATAGTCTAGTTTGGTTCACTCTTAAAATGATTCATAGATCAGCCATCACACTTTTGAATGTTAGCAAGGAGGAAGTGGATAATAATACTACAAGGTGAAGGTCCCAACTAGTTTTTGGATGACGTTTTAAACCTCTTTGTCCAAAAATGGGATAGTGTGGATAGTTAGTGGTCGACTTTGTGTTGTGTTTGGTTTCCAGTATTAGTGTGTAGTGTTTATGTCCTATTTTGGGTATGTGCAGCATCATGATGGGCCAAAAAGTGGCAATATGATGGGTATGTGGCTGATGACTATTCTTTTACCCAAAATTGATAAAATGAAAAGGGTTTTTAAAGGAGGTTCTTAGATTTCCACTGATATAAATTATGCTTTACTTCAAATTTAATAAGTAATTATTATTCATTTTCTATTCAAATTACAACTAAAGTCCTGATTGATAAGCTGATTGAAAAAACATCTATAGCTTTCAATTGATATCACATTTTTTGAATCCAAAACATGTGTCACATTCTATGCTTCACATACTATAAGATTATAAATAAAAAAATGAATTTCATGAAGTTTTGACCAAGTTAAGGTTGGTTAGACATATGAGTTTTAATATTTTAAAAAAAATTGTAATAAAAAATTCATAATTAATTATTTACTTGGAACAAAATTACAAAAAATATGCATCATATCAGGGCATGAGTCCTCTACTCATATGTAAAATATTATAAAAAAATATTATCATTTTATTATGGTTAGGGTGGTCAGACAAACACCTACTTCTTATTTTTTCCATGAAATTTAAGTACCACTGCATTGAAATTTCAAAGTTTCACCAAATAGTTTTTTTTTTTTAAACAAACCTAGAATTTTAGAAACTACATTCAATTTTCTACAGATTCTATTCTTACATATTTTTAAAATAATATAGATAACTTATTCAAATTTTTACGTCAAGTTTCCTAACTCTAACTTTTCTAAATTTTTTGCCACTTAAGGGTCTGTTTTTTCTATGATGATATTGCACATACCATTTTCATTGTTTTTAGTATAGTGTTTATGATGTTTTGATGAAATTGGTTCCTTTTTGGCCTTGTCGGATTTTTTGTTAAGGGTACAACACCCTATAAATGTTTCTTATATTATCAAAAATAAAATAACTTTATTAAACTATAATATATCTAAAATAAAATTCTTGATTACCTTAAGTTTTTCTCTTTTTTCTACAAGATTTTATGCATATGATTGTCATGTAGGATGATCATGAGCCATAGCATTTAGAAATGATCCTACATTTTCCACAATACTGAATTGGGAAGAGGTCTATAGTAAGTAAAATAAAATTGATACAAATTAGTATATAATTGTTGACAAATAATCATATTTACTAAGTTACATATATTTACTCTTAGCTAAATGTATATATCTACAATATAAAATAAACATATACCTCCTATGATGCTTGCATACTTGTTGTAGACATTCTCATGATGAATGAACCAACTGAGATAGTTTCCTATATAAAAAATGACAAGAATGTGAGATAATTTAAAGGCACATACATACATATAATCATAATGTTGAGCATATAAAAAACATTTACTTGTTGTGATGCTTCTTCCAATGTGTCAATTTAAGCAGTCATCATAGTTGTAAAAGTACCAAATACTGCATAAAAAGACAATAATACATAAGACTAGCAATCTATGGACATGTATTTAATAATAATAGATTTCAAGAACTAACATCTCAATTGTAAACATTTATGTGCAAAAAGGTATACCACAAACTGACTCTCTAGGACAAATGAAATGGTTGGTTGAGTATCCTCCTAGACCTATGAAATTTGAACCTCTATCAACAACTATTAAAGATTATGGCACATAAATATATATTAGTACTAATATCTCTTATAAAATATGAGATAAAAGATAAAATGCACTATGAAATTACTTTAAGTGTTACTGGTGCATCCACAACATCTCTTGCACCTGATGTCTCTCCTTGAAATGCTCCATTCTATATTATCTCATCTCCTACATATAACATATGATGGACCTTATAGTTAGTGTGTCCATCAGAGCCTCAATAGATTGTCGAAGAGGACCCAAACATATATGGTGGCACATAATGCAATGATGGAGAACACAAATATGTGGTGAAGAGGAGGGTACAACAATAGCAGGTAATGTAACATGTGTATCACCATCATGCGATTGTGAAAATTGTGTGCTTTGTGTGATCAAATGGTCACTCAAAGCATGCACAACAAGAATACTATGATTGGCTTCATTTGCAGCAATATTTGGGTAAGGTACATTAGAGGTGGGGAATAAATAGGTGAAGCAGGAATATGTGGGGTTACTTGATGTTTCCCTAGTTTATCTTGAGGCATTCCTCTACCAACACCTTGGAAATCTCACATATCAAAGTAGTTGACATGCTTACCTAGGACAAAATCAACATATAGTTATTCAGAAAAAATATTATGGGAAATCAAAATTGTTGTTGGGTGGTTTATCAAAAACCATCCACCAACGTTGCCAAAAAATATTTAGGATACATCAATGTGTACAACATTTAATCGAATATTTATGCTTCCACACATCAACAGGTTGTCTAGTTTTGGAATTGATAAATAGTTGTGCTAATGTTCCCTCACTTTATCATACGATAAGACATTGGCATATTGTTGCATCATGGACTCTTGGCACTCTACAAACCTAATATGCTATTTTGTGAGAGTTTTAACATTGGAAATTATTGTTTCTAATGTGGTTTTCATATGAGATAGGTGAGGGTGCATCTCGTATATCTAACAAATGTTTCTCAATTCATTTAAATTACCATAGATAGCTTCATGGCTAGTTAGTGTATTTTGTAATGGAGAATTTAGTGGCCTAGGAAGGTTAGGTTGCCTAGGGTTTTAATTTGCAATAGGGTTGAGATTCTCAACCATGGGAAAACCTATTTGATGTTGAAAAGTTTTAAAATTAACAATTTTTGAAATAAAAACTAATGTGTGTATTAAAAACAAAATTTTTTCTCTAAATTTCTTCAAAAATAATGCAAAAAATTAAAAATTAAAGAAAAAACAATAAAATCAAACTTTCTCGTGATTGGAGGGAGATTTTGATTGTTAAAAATTGTTAGAAACAGATATTCGTTTCACCCAAAGTGCTCAATTCATGCACCACAGCAGGTAAAAATGGTAAAAATGAAATTGACCATAGTTTTTTATTAATACCACATGAAACATATACTTGTTTCATTTTAAATGATTTTAAAAATAAAGTTGAGTATGTCGCTAAAGAGATGACGCCCATGTCATATACAAGTTACATATTACATATAAAATATAATATATATTTTATATTATATAATATATAATATTATTATAATATATTATGTATTTTATATATATAATATAATATATTAATAATAAAATAATATATAGAAATCATATAGTGTGTGTGTGTGTATTTGATATATATTGACATATATATTATACTCTATTAATGTATATAATATAATATTAATATATTAATATTATATAAAATGGTTTCAATCATTGTTTTTTATCAATACAATAGAAAATAGATATATGTTTCCTTTTTAAATGATTTAAAAAAAAAAAATGGTCTGTCTCTAAAGGGATGACACCCATGTTGTGTTATATACAAGTTAAATATTACATAAGGAATATAATTTATTATATATATATAATATTCTATATTATATAATAATATTATAATCCAAAGATATTTCCTTTGGACTGGTGTTGAAGAGAAAAAAAGGTTCGCTCTTGTGAATTGGGACACTGTCTGCCATCCTAAAAGTCAAGGGGATCTTGGGATTAGAAAGATCACCAGTTTGAATAAAGCCCTCATTGCTAAGGTTGGTTGGAATCCGGTGTTGGGAAAGGCTGAATGGTGCAACATAATGAAGGCTAAATATATGAACCAAGGACACTTTTCAAGGGACCTAGATCTGATGGGTCTCCCATCTAGGTCAAAAATTTGGAATAATATCCTAAAATGCAGATATCTTTTGAAGGAATGTATCAGATGGAAAATTGGGAATGGGAGATTAATAAGATTCTAGGAGTGTTGGCTTGGGGGAAGACCCCTTGCTAACAGCAATTTCAATATCTTGCGGGAACATTCTAAGGAACATGTTGGAACTTATATTATGAATTACACTACACCCAGAGCCAGATGGAAAACTATGAATTTGAGTTTCTTGGATAGACCTAACCTCCTCCCTAAGGTTGTTGAGCTCCAAGATATTTTAAATAAGTTGAGACTTCCTCTCTTTACCATGGAGGACAAGGTTTTCTCGTGAAAGAATCAATCAGGGGCTTTCTTTGTAATGTATGCTTACCATCTATTGCTAAATTTTTATGGTGATGAGTATTGCTAGAAGAAGGTCTAGATCTCTCAGCTCATCCCCAAAATCAACTTCTTTTGGTGGGCTTCCATTCATGGTAAAATTTTAACTATTGATAACCTTGTCAAAATGGGTTTCCAATTTCCTAATAGGTGCACCCTCTGTAGGTCGAAGGAGGAGAAAATTTCCAATCTCTTTATCCACTATCAATTTGCTTCCCAAGTTTGGTAGAATGTCTTACAAAAGCTCAACATCCATTAGGTTTTTGATAGAAACATTCATCAATTCATCCTTAATTGGAGGTGTCCCTCTAAACACTATTTAATCAAGCAACTTTGGCAACTTATTCCTCATCGCATTTGCTAGTGTCTGTGGAAAGAAAGGAACAACAAGATTTTAAAAGAGAAGGAGAACATAGTGGATAGTTTGCTGATAATCTTTAATAAACTCCTTTTTGATAACATTTTGGTTTACCAGTGGAAGATCCCTAGTTTCCCTCCAACAGGTTGCGATAAAAATATGGCCATAATTTGGAAGTTTCCTAGTGACTTCTAGATGTTTGATAACTCCAAGAAGATTGTCAAAAGCAACACGAAATGGAAAACTCCAAAACCACCCTAGTTTAAGTTGAATCTTGATAGGGTGGACAAAGTTGGGAAGGGTACTCGAGGTGGTATCATCAGAGACCATAATGGCTTCTTAGTTGCTACCTACTCAAGTAACCTGAAGGATCACACTAGTAATCAAGTGGAATGTATGGTGCTCCTCTAGGGCCTCAAAATTGCACTGTCAATCAGTGTTAAGTCCATGGAAATTGAGGGTGACTCTACTGATTGTGGAAGCTAGAAAAGGCACGATGGTTGCTAGTTGGTCCATCCAAGGAGTAATTGAAAACACTCACTCTCTTCTTACAAAACTTCAGGAGTTCACCATTCATCATGTCTATAGGGAAGGAAATGTGGTTGCTGATAGTCTAGTTGTGGCTAGGCTTGATCAAGAAGGGCTACGCTGCTAGAGGAAAGAAGAGTCTTTCTCCCCTTCTATTGTGGAACTTCTAAGAAAATATTTTAATAAAATTCATAATGATTTCTACTAAATTCTTTCTAAACTTGGTGTGCTTGTTACTAACTTTCGCTAGTAATGTTGGCGGGATTTTTTATTTAAATAACTGGTCATTGTGCAGGAAGATTGTTGGGGAGAATTTTCCATGTGACACATATGGCCTCTGTTGGATTTTCATTGGGACTCATAATTTTGATTCTAATTACTGATGGGGTCATTATTTTTTGAACCCCCTCAATTTTCATGATGATCTTTTCAGACTTGCAGATTTGGTTCAATTTTTTGAGCTATCTAGATTTATTTCCTCTATCATTTCTCTTCGTTCCATGGACTTCTCACATAAGGAGTGCCATTTTTTGTCATCTTCTAAAATTTTACAAGTTACCTTTTTTCGACCATTTCTTTGTGGTATTTTCTAGATTTAGTTTTCATTATATCCACCTTGCTATTTTTTTGCCTCTCAATATTCTAGTTTTCTGTGAAAATTGTGTTGGTGCTATGGGTGGGGACTAGGTCCATGTCGAGTTGGATAAGTGCGATGAATGGAAGACGGATGACACTGTCTGGCATATATGCAAGCAGGGTGGAATGTATCAATATATGGAATACATGATTGGCCATGATGAGGGTCTCTCCAAACAATTTTCCACCTCTTGGAATGCCAAAAGGGTCACCATTGGAAGCATTTCCTTTGAAATCGATGAGGAAGTCATCGCTAGTGCTACAGGTCTCGCTCTAGATGGGCGTACATGGAAGAGAACCACCAAAGTTGTTGATTAGACTAGCCTCAACCTATTCTTCTGAGGTATGTGCAAGATCATCATGGAAAAATAAGGCCCTTAAGTGGCAACAAATTCAGAAAAATCAAAGTTAGGAAACTTGATGTAAAAATTTGAATAAGTTATCTATATTATTTCAAAAATATGTAAGAATAGAATCTATAGAAAATTGAATGTAGTTTTTAAACTAATAGGTTTTCTTTCTTTTTTTTAAATCTATTTGGTGAAAATTTGAAATTTAAATGTAGTAGTACTTAAATTTCACGGAAAAAAGAAGTAGGTGTATGTCTAACCACCCTAACCACAATAAAATGATAATATTTTTTTATAATATTTTCGACATAAGTAGAGGACTCATGTACAGATGTGATGCATATTTTTTTGTAATTTTTTCCAAGTAAATAATTAATTATGATTTTTTTATTACAACTTTTAAAAAATATAAAAACTGTATGTCTAACCACCTTAACTTGGTCAAAACTTCATGAAATTCAATTTTTTTTTTTAATCCTATAGTATGTGAAGCATAGAATGTGATACATATTTTGGATTCCAAAAAATGATACCGTTTGAGAAGCTATAGATGTTTTTCAATCAGCCTATCAATCGATTTTAGTAATAATTCAAATAGAAAATGAATAATAATTATTTATTAAATTCAAAGTAAAGAATAATTTATATTGGTGGAAAGTTGAGAATCTCCTTTAAAACCCTTTTCATTTCATCAATTTTGGGTAAAAAAAAAAGTCGCCAGCCACATACCCTACAAATACCCATCATATTGCCACTTTTTGGCCCATCATAATCCTACACATACTCTCTGGGGCGATGAGAAACCTGTCAATTTGCATGGAGGCTATGATCATGAGGCTCTTCCAAAGCCATGGGACAAAATTTGCATGGTGGTGATGAAATACTTCACTCTCAAAGGAAGATATGATGTGTATTACTACTTCCATTTCAGTTCCTGAATCATTTTAGAAACCAGCACAATATTTCCATCCCATTTTTTCTCATTTATTCTCTTGAAAGTACTCTACTCAATGCAGTTGAATCCATTAATTCGAATAAAAATTTCACCATCCTTCACCAAGGGCTTATGTCCAAAATTTACCATTTTCTTCTAGACCTCTGCCCTCCTCGACCCATCACTGTTGAAGAAGCTCCCCAGTCCACCTCTGTCGAAGAGGCTCTAGTTTCTTCTGCTCCCCCATCTACTAGCATTATGGACACCCCTAGCCCTAGCAAGAAAAATTGCACCAAAAAATGAGCCATGAAAGCCTCTCCATAGGACACATCCCCCTCTCAAGGGCCTGTGGTGAAGAATAAAGATAAAAAATGCATAGCCCCCACCCTGAGAACTAAGGAAAAATCCTCCAAGAAAGACTAAATTCTAACTCCAAAAAATTGACTCTAACATTGATATCACCGAGGAGAGTAATACCCATCATAGGTCAAATAAACTAATAATAAAGCAAGAAAAAGTGAATTGTTTTAAGGAGGCCTCATATTCTTGAAATGGGGACGAGAGTGAGAGTAGGAGTAAGGAGGAAAAGGATGTGGGGGAGAAGCCTCTTTTAGTTTCTTCTAGTAGCTCCTCCCATGTCTTTGAAAGCCTTAAAAGGCATCCTGCCAGCATTAAAATCAAGGAGGTCAAGTCTCGGGCCTAGAACATTCTTGAAGGTAAGGCTCCCATGGTGGAAGCTTGTAGTAAATATGATGCTCTCTGGGAGGAGGTTGACAACCTAAAAAGAAAAGTTGAGAGTTTAGAAAAGAGACTGTAGGATGCTATGCATAAATTTGCATTGAAAATTATGCACAGGTCCGCCACTACGTTATGTCTGTTGCAGAGGGACAAATTTGCAGATGTTGTGGATGAAGAAGACAACAACAAGGAACTGCTTAAGTTCCTCACTGAGGATTGGGCTACCATAACTTTAGTTAAGCCATGCAACGGGAAGAAGGATTAGTTTTTTGGAGGTTTTGGTTTTTTGATTGGGGTTGGCTGAATTAGCCTTCATTTATGTTTTATTTGCTAAAGACATTGTTAATAGTTTTATCTTTCTCTATGACTAGTATGACCCTTGGTGGTCTACGGCTAAGACTTTTTTAACTCATGCTATCATGATGGAAATTACTAATAGTTTTAGTTCTTATTTTAGTTTTTTTGGGATGTTTTTGATATGATCTACTTTGGTTGATTGTTTGGTTTTTAGACTTGTTGTTACTATTACTCTATTGTGGATGGCTGGTGGTGCCTTGTATTAAAGGGACAACACCCTTTTTTGATGGTTTTTATATCAAAAACATTATAATATATGTTATATATATAACATATATAATATGATCTTGGGTAAATCCTCGGTCTCGGAAGGAGAACCTTTGAAATCTCTGCTTGATAAATATGGGAGAGCATCTAGACAACTGATTAATAATCAAAAAAGTTATCTTTTCTTCTTCAACACCTCGACTCATAGACAGACCAAAATTGCCAGAATCCTTGGTTGTAGGGTGGACTCCTTGCCTACCACCTATCTTGGTTTACCCTTAAGCCTTAAACCACCTTAATCTTTTTGGATTTCGTTGGTCGAGAGGTTTAGCAAGAAGCTTGTTGGTTGGAAAGGAGCTCTGTTAAGTCAAGTGGGTAAACTTCAACTCCTCAAAGCTTCTCTTCAGAATTTGTCGATCTATGCTCTAAGCCTCTTTAAGATTCCTGCTAAGTTTGTGGATGCCATAGAAAAGACTCAAAAAAGATTTCTTTGGTCGGGTATTGAAGAAAAGAAAAGAATAGCTTTAATAGGATGGGAACTAGTGTGCAGACTGAAAAAGGCTGGAGGATTAGGTCTTAGAAGAATCAGAACGGTTAATAAGATTCTTCTAGCAAAACAAATCTGGAGAATTTTTTCATCTTTAGGTGAATGGACTGATATCCTAGCTAGCAAATATTTAGAGAGCAATAGTTCTCTTATAATACTTAAGGAATCCCATCTTCTTCCCATAGGTTCAACCTACTGGAATAATCTGATCAATGGAAAAAAAATTGTTGACTCTGGAACAGGTTGGCAAGTTAGAAGTGGAAACCAAGCTAGATTCTGGGAGGATAGATGGTTGTTTAAGGAGCCCCTTTAAAAATTGATTCCTTTAGTGGATGGGTTGATAATTACAAAGTTCATTTTGGTTCTTATGTGAAAGACTATAGAGTGGATGGAAAATGGGTGGATCTGTGTCTTGTCAGTCAGGCTCTTGCTCCTATTCAGTATTCTTTGTTGGCTGCTAGACTTTGCTCTGATCAGATGGAAGATCATCTTGTCCGGACTGATGAACCCTCAGGAAACTATTCTATTTTTTCTACCTTTGCTAGGATTACTTCTTCCCGGGGTTCTCCTCCCTTCTGGTCAAGGCTTGGTTCAAACATTTGGTCCCTAAAATCAACATTTTTTTCAAGATCCTTCTCCAAAATAAGGTGCTCACGGTTGATAACCTATTCAAATGCGACTTTCAAATACCTAATAGATGTTTTCTTTGTAAGATGGAGGAAACTTCAGTGCGTCATATGTTCCTTCATTGTCCTTTTGCTGCCTCAATTTGGGAAAAAATAATCAGTTATTGGCAACTTTCTTGGGTTTTTCCCTCGTCTATTGAAGACTTCTTCCTTCAATGGAAAGCCCTGACTCACAATCCTGTTCTCTAGTTTTTATGGGATTTCTCTTTCCCTCATGTTGCTTGGGATCTTTGGAAAGAACGTAACAACAAAATTTACAGAGATAAAGAAGCTCCGGTGGACACTGTTTTTGATAAAATAATCAAATTTTTGAAAGAAAATGTCAATGCTATCTCCCAGAAAGTTAGCAATTTTGAGAAAGGGGTTCATTCATCCTATGATCTTATAGTTGCCAAGGAATGGAATATAAGTCTTGATTTTCCTTGTGCCCCTAAAAAAGCTAAGAAGGATAGAGAGGGTGTCCATTGGTCTTTTCCGCCTAATGGATGGGTCAAAGCTAACTTCGATGGAGCGGCTAAAGGTAATCCAGGGGTGGCAGGTTGTGGCGGAGTCATAAGGGACTCCTTTGGCAACTTTCTAGGTGCGACAACCACTCCTCTAGGTTCCCAAACCAATCACCTGGCCAAGGTTGCTGGTGCTTTTCATATTATAAATTTGGCCCAAAGTATTAATTTTAAAAACTTTTGGCTTGAAGGTGATTCCAAAAATATTATTGATTATCTTTTTGGCAAGTCCCCCCCCTCATGGACAATAAATTCATGGATTGATGATGCCATCTCGACTCTAGCTAAGTTTGACAATGTAAATATTTCACATTCCTATAGAGAAGCCAATGTTGTAAAGGATTTTTTAGCTAATGAAAGGGTTAGGAGTAATGAACATAGCACTTGGCTAAATTTTAGTGATCTAAGTGTTAATGTCTATGCCTTATTGAGTTATGATGAATCACATGGGCAAGAGGCGTTTCATCTCTTTAATGAGGATAGGACAGAGTTATCACATCACAATCATTAGATTGTATGGGACTGAGCTTAGTTACTTAGTCTACAAGGTGGCCTGACACACTTTGTGGGTTCTTAGATTTGGTGGGACCAGTTCTAGTAAAGATTTTGTCTCTATCTACCCCACTGTGCTTGCCAAGATGGGTGGAGATAGGCAAAGAATTGAGTTGGACAGCTTTGAGATGCACACAAGAAATGCTAAGGCTTGGAATAAAGTTAAAAGTGGGGGTTTACTTCCTTTCCTGAAAAAATTCCATGGTTCCAATAAGGAGGCTATGGATCTTTTGAGAAAAAATTGGGATAATAGTAATCTTACCCTTTTTGGTAGGAAAGTTGAGCTCAATGAAAACCTTATAGTTGAAGTGATGGGAATGTCTACTGATGGGAAAAAAAAATTCAGGGATAGGGTTTTCTCTGATGAAGCCATCATCAAATTTCTGAAAAAAGAGAAGGAAAGATTGAAACTGGTGAAAATTGCTAACAACTACTTCAAAGTCGACACCACTAAAGCTCTATGGAGAAAGCGTCTTCATGTTATCATGGAGTACATAACTGTGGATGGTCGCTTCACCAGGGTCTACGATTATCACTTTTCGCTGCTCAACCATTTCTGGTACAAGGTCAGGGTTTCTTTCCCCTACTATCTTCTCTATTCTTTGAGAAAAAATTTGGATGACCACAAGAAAAACCCTAGAAGATTCCCTATTTTTCATATTGGCATAATTAGATTAATTGTTGAACATTACCAAAAAATGTCCGTCCCTACTAATTTGGAAGCCTCCCCTGATTCTAAGGAAGATGATACTGAACCTAGTTGCTCAGGGTTTTTGCCCAATTTAAGTCTGGCTAGAACGATCCTTAGCCCGCCCACTGTCCAAACTGGTAAGGAAAACCCTAACCCCCTTACTGTGAAAGCTCGTGTTGTGCCTAAGCCAAGAAGTCCTTCCCTTAAAACCAAAAGTGTTGATAAGAATTCTCTGGCTAAAAATTTTGTTTCGTACTCTAAAGATTCTTCTGACTCTGAGGAGTCTGGTGCTAACAACACTGCACCCTCTACTGACCCATCATTGGATAGAAATGCAAGAACTGGCTCCCCTGTTACTCCTAACCCTGCTAATACTTGTTTCAACACTGATAGGGATCCCTCTGTGGATGTTTTGGATTTAGCTAGAAATAATGTTGATAACCATTTCAAACTTTTGAAATGGACTTTTCATGAAATTAAAAAGCTAAAGATAAAAAATTGGGCCCTTCAAAGTAAACTAGAAGATTTGGGAGCTAAGGTTGAGGCGCATGATAAGAAAGAGGTGAAACAAAGAGAACATGATGTCAGTAAAGATACCCAGTACCAAGCTGGCAAGGAAAGAAATGTTGAAATTGAGTTGGAGAAAATGAAAAATACTATCAAAATTATTGCTGAGCAAATCAATCATATGGCCAGACACAATGCCATCATCATCAATGCCATGACAAAGAAATTGGACAAAGTTCAATAGGGGTCTTTGGTGGTTGATCTAGAGGAAATCAACAAAAGAAACCAGGAGGAGGATGCTGGCATTTCTAAGAGAACCAGGGCCAATTTGAAGAGGAAGGCTCCTCCCACTCCGCAAATGATTCAAACCTTTGAGATGGGTGTTCAAGATATGCAAAACCTGGAGGCTGAGACTGAGTTTGTCTTGAAGACTCTAGGTTAATCGCGGCTAGTCTTTTTGTTGGCTTTTCTGCTGGCTCTTTTTGTTTGACCTTCCTGTTCTTTTACGGGTGGATGCTGCTTGTTCTAGTTTTTTCCTTTTGTACACCTGGTTTTGTTTGTTGGAATTTTTTGTCCTTTCTTTTATGTTGTAAACTTTGTGGTTTCAGGTCCCTGTAAAACCCATTTTACCCTTTATCAAAAATATATATAATATATTAATAATAGTATAATATATATAGTCTATATAATAATATATATTAATATATATAGTTATATATTAATAATTATACATAGTATTATAGGGATTAATATATAATATATATTGATACAATAGGGGTGTCCTTGTGACCTAGCCCAATAGCCCAACAGCCTATATCTTGGGTACCTAGGGCAAGGTGGGGTGAGAATAATCCCCTGTAGGTGAGATCCCCCGGCCACAAGAAGTCCCACCTCTTAAACACGGGAGTGGAGTCAAACCCAAGACCAATGGGGAGAAAATCCACTGCCCTTGAGCCAAGTTTGCTACATGTGTAGGCTTATATAATATATATTATTATAATATATGTTATTATAATATATGTTATATAATATATAATGTATGTTATAATATATTATAATATATAACATATATTATATATTGGTCCCCTCTCCCATGAGCCCAACCATCTTAAGCTTAGCTTTGATGGTTCAACCAAACATAACCTGTGTTGGGCAAGTTGGGGTGGGGTCATCCATGATCATGATGGAAAAATGATTTTGGTGTATGCGGTTAATCTTGGCATCCAAGCATCCAACCTTGTTGAGGTGGCAATGACATTCTATAGTAATCAAATTTGCATGAATGTTGGCCTTTCCAACCTAGAAATCATGAGAGACTCCAAAAACACCATTCTCTTGTTGACGGGGAAGGGTAAACCCTATTGGTCCCACCGAAAGCCCATCCTATCAGCTCACAATCTCATGATTTCTTTGGGGAGTTGTAGATCTTCTCACGTGTTTAGAAATGGCAACAAAGTTGTGAATGTGATTGCTAACCTTGGTGCTTTTTCTCCTAATTTAGTTATTTGGGATAATTCTTAACATATCCCTAGGCATGTTGGTGAATTAATTAAACATGTTGTCAAATTGGTACAAAAAAGAGATTGAGTTGGATCTTTTGTCAACCCCCTTTTTATTTTCCATGATTTACCATTATGGGAAGTTAACTTCTCTAAGTAGTCTTTTCACAAGCCTTTTTATTCTTGGCTCTAGTTTCATTCTCACCATATCTATAGAACCTTTTATATTTTCTAGCTATCTACAAATTTCTCCATGGGAAGAAAGCTTGTTCAAGACAACCTCGCTACTTGTGAGATGTGGAAACAAGATAAGACGGTGTGGCCTATTATTAAATGTGGTAAGTTGGCCTTGTTTGTGGAGGCTATGAAGTAGCATGACCCCAAGTTGTCTATGAAGTTTGCTAACTTCTTGAAGGATGGCACCATCACCATTGGTGGGTGCTACTTCACTGTGAATGCAGAGTTGATCATGGTGTTGATGGTGCTTTCATTGGAAGGTGCTTGCATCCCTCACAACCCTAAAGGGCACTACTAGAAAGATATGGAGAGATTTTTGAAAGATGGGGAAAAGGTTAATAGAATCTAAAATGGTTACAACAGGGCTAACCTCACCATGGTGTGGAGCAAAATTGTTGAGGTACTAATAATGTATGTTATGCTTGAGGGTTGTTTTCATCGGTTTCATGCCCATATTTTTCCTATGCTCAACCATTTTTTCTATAATTACAAAATCATTTTTTCTTTTTGGCTATTTTCTTCTCATGAATAGTTTATTAAGAATGTTTAGGGTAAGGGTAAACATCTCCCCATTCACCAAGGTTTAATCCTTCGCCTCTTTCAACACCAGTATACTTTATCACCTTCCCTAGCCATAATCAAAAGTAACACTCTAGTCATTTGTAACCCTACTGAACCCTTATAGGGCCCCAATCCCACTGTTACCCTAGATGAAACCCAACTCACCACTCGCTGCAGCACCTGGGAGTAAGGAAAAACCCCTACTAATGATGAAACCCCTCCCAAACCCATCGAAAGTGTGTCCATCCCTATAGTTACCCCTATTTCCAAATATAGATCTAACAACTTATACAACTTGGATCATGAGTCTTGGAACCCTACCCTTGGTAATTTTCTCATACACTCCCCTATTCATACTAAACTGTTTTATTTCCCCAACACCCCTCCTAGATTTAATCCTCCTATTCCTCAAAATTCTCCTAAGCTTTTCATTAATTTGGATGGGATCTCTACTAACCCTAATGTGGGTAATGTTAATTGTGCTTCTTGTTATCCCCACTGGAATAAAATAAATGAGATTTCAATGACTTTCAATGTCTAGAATGACACGCTCAAGTGGCTTTTGGGTCAACTTATTATTGCTAAAGAGAAAATCTAGGTGCTGGAAAATAAGGTGCTTGACCAATAGGCTCTATGACTGGGTGAGGTTGAGGACAATAGGCATTGGGATATGATTTTCTCCCTAGCTTAGTCTTTTGACTACTGGGCTAATTGGGACAATAAGATGCATGAGCTCAGGGCTCTCACGGGCATGAAGGAGAAGAAATTGAAGTTGAAGGAGGAGATTGCTACTATTCAAATAAACTAGGACAAAACCATGTAGTTTCTTTAAGATTTTTTTGTTTACAACAAGGAGACTATGAAGAATACCACTTTGACCATCCAAGTTTTTCAACAAGAAATTAGGAATAATTATGGTAAAAGGGTAGTAGAGGGTGATCTTGATGATCATCATCATGCATAGTAAAAAAAAAAGGTGGTGGGTAGTGGATCTCAAGACACTACTATGGAGACACACACTATCTAGAAGGGACCCCTATCATTCAAGAAGAAGGAGGACTTCCTAGCCAAGGAGTTTTAGGAAATTAGTGGTCTTAGTATTTTGGGAGACTAAAGACTATTTCGGACCTCTACTATTTTTTCTTTGTTTGTTGTTTTTCTATTTTTTCTAGTACATTAGTGATATTTTTGTAGTTTTTTTCTTTCTAGGCATTTGAATTCTTGTGGGCCCATCATTTTTCCTCGATGGTTGTTTTGTAATTGGGTACTAGCCTTTCTAGTCTTAATCTAATCAAAACATATATTATATATTAATTATATAATATAATATATAGAAATCATTCAATAATATATATTAATATTTTAATGTATATATAAAAAAATAGTATATATTAATATTTTTATATAATTTCAACAAAACAAATACCCATTTGTAAAGGATATATGTTTTTCTTTCATTCTTATGATGAAAACATGTACTTTTTACCTAATCCTAGTAAAAGCCATAACAAAATTTCATGATTTTTGACAAATAAAAAATACCTTTTTTGTCATATCACCACTTTTGGGACCCCCATGATCCTACATAGAACTTTAGATGTCATGTGACCTTATCCAATCTTAATTTAAGTCCTATTTCCTAGGCCATTTAATAATTTTTGAGGTAATTTTCTCACTCATAATTTTTGAGGTAATTGTCTCACACATGATTAAGATAGATGTCATGATATTGTCTAATACCATCTGTCAAACTTTTATTTATAAGAAAGGAATCTCATGTACATTTCATATTCAATCAATCAATTTTGCATCTATTATTGCAAATTTATGGTCTTTCTTTTTTCTCTTGTAGAAGTTTTTTTTTTGCATGTAAATTTGGGAGTTTGAGACTTTTAGTGTGTCTAACATGATATGAAAGATTCATATCTATGAATCCCCTTGTAACATATAAGAGTGACTTGAGATTGAGATTTTTCAAGAAGCAGACTAGGCTGAAAATGACCTCACCATTAAGTATAAAAAGCCAAAAAGCACTTATTCCATATAAAATAATTGATATTTGAGCAACAAAAAATGGCCATTTTTGAAGGGATTGGTAGAATCTTGTGCGTGTAGTCTATACATTGCATGAATATGTACTATTTCGTATAGTTTGTATGGACTCTACCATAAATAGTGTTAGATACATTGTTGCAGGCATTAGTAGCATAATCTGAGGAACTAACACATTCTTAGGCAATACTCTGTGCATCACTCCTATACCAATGTATGATTTTTGGCAAGTTTGTATTTTTGTCACATTGGGTATAAAATGTAGGATTTATTAATCAAATATTTTTTCTACTATTTTTAGAATTTAAACTCATTGGACCCTAGTCACTTCTATTGGAAGCCCCTATTTCTACGAAGTGGGGGGTGGAGGCTTAACCCTAGAAGCATGCGAGAGTTGTTGTCATCAATTTCCACCTAGGATAACCACTTGTTCAGCAATAATGTCACTGCCAATGGGAATTTTTTTAAAAACTTCTACAAGTTGAATGGTTTTATGAGTGCTTGGGACTAATTATCTAGGGGCTTAACACTTCCCCACCAAGCCCTAATGGAGCAATTTTTATAAAAAATGTGATAAATTTTTGTCAAGGTGTTGAAATTTTGTAAATGAGACACCAATGGATAGATAATTCTAAGCACTTCATAGTGTTACAAGCCATTTTTTCAAATTTTGTTATAGGTGAATTTTATTTTTTATTGAATTCTTTTTCCCTTTTTGAACCTCTAAGCCCATAATTTTTTTTCCATTTTATCCAATTTTCATGATTTTTGCAATGTTGGAAAGGTATTAAGGATGTCTGTAGTTTTATCCATACACTTCTTCTATATTTAGAACTAGATATATTTCATTAATATTTTTGTATATTCATATTCTTGTTGCTTACTTGGACATAATAACACTTGGAGAAGATTTTTCTTTTTTAAAGGCTTCATTTTTAGTCTAGATCATATTAGAAAATTGTAATTTTAGTTTGAGGATCTCATTCTAATTTTTTCTTTTCATATTAGGCCCATCTCGAAAATGTAAAATATGTAACACAATTATGGCATCATAATCATACTACATATAAAGTTCAAAATCACAATCTTGGGGAATTCTTGACTGAGTGATTTGGGGGGCATCTCTTGGTATATTCTTCCAATATGTTTTATATTTCTCTTGTTTTACATGGATCATTATAAGATTCCTTTGCTAATGCCATACAACTATTTATATTGGCATTAATATGTATGGAGTTCTTGAATAAATTAAGATAAATTCTCTATATATTGAGAATAAGGTAATTGAACCTAAAGATGATGATAACAATATAAAATGTATGATTAAACATACAAAAGCTTTTGTATTTCTTTGTATCTTAATTGAATCATGAGATCTATTGTTTCAAATTGAATCATCTAAGGAATCTCATTAAGCTTGGGAAAAGTTGAAAACATTGTATGTCACTACAAATGAAGTAAAAGGGTACAAAATTGGTAATGAATTGGCAATCCTTGATCCTAACATCTTTTACAACATCAAAGAATACATGACTAAGGTTAACTATCTAAGAGAGCAATGTAAAGCATGTGGAATTGAGAAAAGGAAAATTCAGTTAGTCAATAATGCTTTTAACAAACTTTGTCTTGATTATGTCTCTTATGTTTCTAGATTTCATACTCATAGGTTAACTATAGGGTCTGCATAGACTACACCTTCATTTGTATCATTTTTGAGATGTTAATACATGAGCAATATAGCCTTCTTTCTATGGGTCTCAAAAATTTATCTCAATATTAGGAACTATTGGTTAGTGTAAATATTAAAGGTTTTTGGTGCATTAGAAAATAATGCAACAACCATGTTATCTATCCAAATAATTAATTAATTAGCTTTAACCTCATATTTTTATGACTCATTCCAATTCTTTTGGAGACCCAACATAATTTTGAATAATTAGTTCATACATGTTATGAGTTGGACTGCCTCATCATTTTCTCTTATGGTGATCTAGTGTCTTATGCATTATTCTTGCACCATCAAGTCATGCAAAATAAAAAACTACTATAGTTTTTCATACCACAACTAATGAACATTGTAAGCCTTTATAGTTATACTTTTGTAAGCGTGTATGTTGTTGATTCTTTAATGAAGAAAAAGTTTAATTAGTTAAGTTTTTCCTTTGAAATTGTGAGCATTATACATTTCATTTCTCACTATCTATATGACACAACTTACTAACAATTAAATGGAGGCCCATACTCTTCTTGTAGCTTTGAGTAAAAGTTGTGAATACAGAAGGAAAATACTATTTATGAGATGGGCTGCATGATTTTGGTGGTTCTTTTCAATAAATAATGTTTCATATAGTTTCCCAACAATCATGTTCTATGCCTAAGAAAATCTTATGTTTGTTTCCAAAATTTTATTCTATTTTGTTTTTTCATATTCCTAAGGAATGAAATAATATCCTATCATTTGATTAAATGGGCTTCCAAAAATTTTGGTAACTTGAATGTGTATAATTGGGGTTCCTTACACTAAGAAAAATATAAATTCCTTATTCAATTGATTCAACAAGAGTATGGTTAACTTTTGGGCATGTGCAGGATCATTGAATGGAAAAAATAGGCCCTTAAGTGGTGAAAAATTCAAAAAAATCAGAGTTAGGAAACTTGACATAAAAATTTGAATAAGTTATCTATATTATTTCAAAAATATGTAAGAATAGAATCTGTAGAAAATTCAATGTGGTTTCTGAACTACAAGGTTTTTTTTTAAAATCTATGTGGTGAAAATTTGAAATTTCAATGCAGTAGCACTTAAATTTTAGGGAAAAATAAGTAGGTGTCAGTTTGACCACCCTAACTACAGTAAAATGATAATATTTTTTTATAAGATTTTAGATATAAGTAGAGGACTCATGTCCCGATATGATACATATTTTTTTGTAATTTTTTTCCAAGTAAATAATTAATTATAAAAAATTTATTACAAATTTAAAAAAATATAAAAACTCATATGTGTGACCACCTTGGTCAAAACTTTATGAAATTCAATTCTTTTTTTATCCTATAGAATGTGAAGCATAGAATGTGACACATGTTGCAGACTCAAAATGAAATCTATAAATGTTTTTCAATCAGCCTATCAATTAGGACTTTAGTTGTAATTCAAATAGAAAATGAATAATATTTATTTATTAAATTCAAAGTAAAGCATACTTTATATTGGTGGATAGTTAAGAATCTCATTTAAAAACCCTTTTCATTTCATGAATTTTGGGTGAAAAAAAAGTTGGTAGTCACATACCCTACACATACCCATTAGATCAACACTATTTGGCCCATCATGATCTTGAACATACTCTTCTCCTTTTGAAAACTAGTTATGAGTCCTCTATGTCATTCCTAGTTCAATAATTGTTTTGTTTGGAGGGGTTCATGACTTTTTGTGAAACCACCTTGGCTATTTCTTCTTTATTTATTGTTAGCTACTGTTATTTGGAAATCTCTTTGTTGTATGTGGATATATATTCTCTTTTAATAATCTAATTTTATATCTTAATGAAAAGAATTAATAACTATATGTTTTAAAATATTTTAAGATGATATTTGAAAATACACTACTTTAAATACATAATTTAAATTTTTTAATGCCTATATTAGTAAATAAGACTGACATTACAAATTATAAATTATTAAAATAAAGATGAAATTATCATTTTAATCTAATAAAAAAACTAAAATCATAAACATAATTCTATCCAAAATACAAGAATATAAGCATACAAATTCTAAACTTAGAAGTATTACATGTCAAAAGGTACAATATATCCTTATAATACAATGTATAAATAAAAGAAGAAAAAACATGTACTTTTATATACACATACAAATAAAGTAGAATACCTTGTTGAAATATTTGATAATATAAATTCATTTGTCAACAAAAGAATTGAATTTTAGTTCAGAGATTCTCAGTTTTTATTACATCTGTATATTTTTTTATATTAGATTAAAATCTTTATATCACCTCTATCATGTATGAGATTTATTATTTTTGTCATTTATCATGAAATCTATTTCTAAACTCAATTGTACTTGTCGCTTTTACATTTTAAATACAATTAATAATTTTTTAACTAAATTTTTTTGTCCGACCACTCCTTTTCTCCGTCCATCTTCCAAAAGCATAAATAATACCGATTGAATAGTTTGCATACGATATTGGCATGTGAAAGAATGGGGAAATAATGTATTGAATATTATACTATGAAAAAATTCTGATCCATACGTTAAAACGTTTAGCATGTGAAGTGGGGTCTTTCAACGAACACAAGTGGGCTATAAGGATGATAAAAAAATAAATCTGTCATTTACCAGCGTAAATTGAAAATGACCTCCATTATTGAATGTACCTTTTATGAATAGTATTTTTATTTTTATATAGTAAGAGATTGACGCTTATTTTTATATTATGGTTTTGGATTTCTTGGGGCAATCATCTCATGTTTTTTGGAGTGGAAATAAGGTATTTTATAATCAATAAAAATGTGTCCTTTTGTCTTTTTTATTTTGGCAAATCTTAATCTATCTATTATACCAAAGATGACAAGCCTAATTTTGTAGGCTTTCACTTTGGCAATATAAGTCTTTGTTATGAGACATTCCAAATAAAATTTAAGACACAGTCTGCTCCATTGTCATAAGAAGTGAGATTTGAACGATTGTAGTACTTATATTATGTTTTAAATTTAATCTTAGCAAATTAAAATCTATTCAACTTTATTACGACTTGCTTCAGAGTTATTGTTTTACAAGATTTTAACAAGAATAAATTATCTTTTGACACACTAATACACTTACAAATTATAGTAAACGTAAAATAGAACAAAAAATCTCATATAATTTTTAATAGTTAATAATTTAACAAATATTATTAAGAAACGACAATAACCAAAATGAACAAGGGGGAAAGGGAGTAGCAGTATTTTTGAACCTGTTGAGGAAGAGGAGGATGGTGATGACAATGGGAATGGAGATCTAGAGATTGTGGAAGGCACTTCTAGTGTTTGTGGAAGGATTTTTCTACTGAGAACAGACTAGGCAGAGCAAAGAAGGGCACACAGGGAGGTGCAAAGCAACAGAAAAAAACTCTTTATTCTACTGTTTGCAACTCAAAAGAAGTTAAAGGCAATTATGGAGAAGGTGAGGGCATTGTTTCTCTTGTGGGGGCTATTGCTCTTTCTAAGGCTATGGGTGTTGAGTTTTCCCATGCTTCTGATCTGGATTGTGATGAGATAGATGCTTGGTGTAAGTTGGAACACCATGTTTCCCCTACTACAAGTGTCTTATGATAGGGATTCCTCAGATGATGAGGAGGAGTTCCTCATGGATGTCTTTATGGAGGCTTGTTAGAAGGAAAATAAGCTTGTTGAGGTACCGATTGTTGAGGCCACTAATGGTGCAAAGATTTTGGGTTTGAGGAAAGATTTCCTCTTTCCTTCTAAGGGGGGCTTGCCTTACACAAAGGATAGCTTGGATCTCGTCCTTTCCTCTCCCATCTCTCCTACTCTAGAAGAGTGTAGATCTTCGTCGTTGGTTGATTCTTCTCCGATTGTTGCCCCTTTATTGGTTGTCATTTTAGAGTCTGCTATTCGTATGGCCATTGCTCTTGTTCTTACCCCTAAAGGGGTGGAAGTTGGTAGTTCTAATGCGATTTATAGCACTCTGATGGCTTTGGAGACTCTTGCTCTGGAGGGTGTAGTTCTCAATCATTTTTTGAAGAAGTTGTTGCCCCTCCTTAGCTGTCTTTTTTGAGTTTGTTGCTCCTTTGGTTGCTTCTCCTTTTCTTACCCCTAGAGAATGACCCTGTGATGGGTTGTTGGATGCTGCTACTCCTGTCCAAGCTGAGATTCAGGGGACCCATGGCGTCTCCTACCTCTCACTTTGTATTCCTGATGTTGTGGTGGAAACTTATATTGTTGCTATGGAAAATGCTCTTATTGGGAGGTTCTCAGGCTCTCATCCAAATATTGACTTTGTTCACAGCTAGGCTTTCATTAAGTGGAAGGATTTTGGTTTGTTGTAGGTGGATGCAATGCCTAAGGGATTTTTCCTTTTCTCCTTCCAACTCCTTGAATAGAGTAAGGGTTCCTTACTTGGTGGGCCTTGGTTCTTAGGAAAATCTATCCTCCTTCTCAAAAGTTGGATGGTTGGGTTTGTTCCTTCCAAGGAAAGCTTTGGCTAGGCCCCTATTTGGGTATGACTCCTTGCACTTCCTTTGGAATTTTGGGATGAAGCAATCTTTTGTGGTATTGGTAATAGTCTTTGTTCTTTCTTAGGTGTAGATAGAATCACAAAATACAAGAAAAACTTCATTTATGTAAGTTTTTGTATTGCATTGAATTTGGAAAGCTTCTACCAAATAAAGTTAAGATTTATTCCAAGCTAGGTTTTTGGGAGTAGAGTATCCACTATGATTCTTCCTCTTTGGTGTTCTCTCATTACCTTAGAGTTGGGACCACTTTTCCCATCTTGTCAGGCCTTCAATCCCTTGAAGACTTGTCATGTTAAGAAGGCTTTGGGTTCCTCTACTGTTAATCTCACTAAAATGATTGACTTGGTGAACCCCTTGGTTATGGAGTTGGATGTGGAAGATATTGTCAATTTCCTAAGGGGAATCACCTTTAAGGATACATTTTTTCTTGTTCTTGTGAATGAGATTGATTCTTCTAAGAATCTTGGATTGAACCATTTAGATCAAGCTCTCCTTATGAGCTCTTTGGTTAGAAACAAATTCCAACCTCCTTGATCAATGGACTCTTTATTTTGGTCTAGCCTCTCTCATCTTTTGGCCTATTTTTCTACTAGTTATTTACTGGGTAGGTATTTGTTGATAGTTTTTTTTGTTTGTGGTACCTCCACTATTTCTCTACTTTTTGTGAAGGTTTCAGGTTCCCTTCAAAACTTGTTTTTTCTACTCTATTTATTTGGCAATGTTTGATACTTTTTTGTTTGGATGTGTTCCTTTTCTTCACTTTGTACAATGTTCTAGGCCATTTCAAAATGCTACTTAACTTATCAAAAACAATGGTCATTATCTTACATAATAGTGGTTAGCTTCAAGAGTTTTTTATAATGCAATAAATAAACACAATGAATGTAAAAAACATCATAATCCCTCATTTTCAAAATGACATTTGGTTGGCTAGTTTAAAAGAGTTATAAAACTATCTAGGAATATCAACATAAAAGGAATCCTACTTAGCGAAAATATACACCATTAATATTTATTTCACAATAATTATTTTACAAGATTTTGAGATATTCTTGTCATTGAAATTACCAATATGGCTCCCTTTGTAAAATCTTGAATGTAAATATTTTAATTTATTTCTCTTTTTCAAAACAAAATATTGCAAGTTGTACATATCAACCGATCTTGAAACAACGAAACCCTCAACTAAAAGATTAAAACCTTCTTCTCAATCACCTTAATGTCTTGCACTTTTCCTCAACACCTTATATCTTTACAATTTAGAGTATGAACACAATGAACGTAATGGAGGAAATACTATTTGTGGACACAGAAAAAGTAATCCTTCTACTTTTTCTCATGTTTAGGCCCTCCTAGTGGACTTTGGCTTGATTTTTCCTAGATTTAATGTTGAAATGTGGTCAACACATTCACATTAAGTCTTGAACCCTTGTGAATCATTAATAATTCTAGGATGTCTTGTAAAAGTGTTGTGAAGTCTTGTAACCCATTTTTAGACTTTTCTAGGACCCTTTCATTATAATTCACTTAAATAACCCCTTTTTATCACTTACCAAGTCTTATTTCAAAGTGTTGTAAAGAGTTTTAACAAACTCTTATGCTTTTCTAGGCTTTTCATCACTAATTCAACCCTTTCTTATGTTTAAATGACCCCTTAATGCACTTTCCAGCCCTACTTAAGTGTGTTTTTTGAGAGTATTCCCATTAAACAACATTAAATACACTTCAATCCCTTAAACCTAGTAAAATTGCCCTGGTGGGACCAAGTCACCACTTGGGGTGACTTAGTCCCACTGAGCACAAAAATCAAGCCTTAAGGTCGGCCTGTGATGTGTTATTTTTGGGAAATATTGGAAAATCATGTATAAATAAAGGGTTTTTCTCTTTTTTTGACTCCCATTCATTATTCAAGCAATTCATTCTTTCAATTAATCATTCTCAAGCATTCTAAGCAGCATCAAGCATCCATTGGAGTAGCTTCTTACATATCTTCAAATTTCAACGTCAAGGGTGTGATGAGTTTGTGACATTGCATGTTATTCATTCATCATTATCTTTCCATTTTATTTCATTTTCAACCTAGATTGATTACCAAACTAGGGTTTGATGAAGGCAAACCCCTATTCTTTAACCCTTAACCCTTTTCCCCCTCTTCGCATGTGTGTTTTGAAGGTCTTGTATGCAGTTTTGTCAAAGAGAAAGGTGTTAAAAAGTGGTCAATAGTCCATCAAAGTTATTCATGTCAACAAAGCCTAATTGAAGCTTGGAGACCTCTCTCAACCCATATTTTGTAGTTTTTGAATTGGACACCTGTCAAGAAGGGAAGTGCAGACCAAAAGCTACAGATTCCTGCCCCGAATTTCTCGAGATTCCCAGGTGGAATAAGTCACCATTTGTGGAAAATTACTCCTAGCGCGAGGCCTGAAAAGTGTTTTATACATTTTTGAGTACCCATTTGGCAAAAACCTGTTCTAGCAAAATCTCCCTCGAGTAGGACTAAGTTGACCAGCTTGGCACAAGTGTCCTAGGTTGGCTTCAACATCAAAATCTATAGGATTCTAGAGCCTCTCTGCATCACACTTTAGATTCTAGGTGCACCTCTCCAGTCTTGTTTATTTTTGTCATTGTTTATTTGCATTCTTATGTCATTTTGCATACATCACTGTGTTTTCAAACAACTTGCATATCTTAGGTTTTGCATTAATAATCATCTTTCCTTTTCAATTTATTGCATTATGACATTGAAATTAGGGATACTTCATCCATCCTTGCATTGATTTTGAGTGTATACATTGCCCATTTTGGCCCATCTTTCTCCTTTTAGGTGAAAAACCCTAGAAGTGTTAGAAAGCCATTGGGTGCCAAAATATTTGTACACATTTTGGTGAGCCTGACTTTTGAACATTTTTACTTCTGATTTCAAGTTCATCCTAGGGTTACCTTGCATCAACATTGCATTAGGGTTTGCATTGTTTAATTTTCATCCTAGGATTTTAAAAATTGCATTAGTGAAAAGGTCATATAGCTTGCATTTTTGCATTATATTTCATTGGAAAAAAACAAAATTTTGTATTTTCAAACCGTAATTGCATCTACAAATCTAAAATTCATAAAATTGCATTTGAAAATTCTAAAAAATCTCAAAACATCACCACTGGGACTAATTCGCCACACTGGGCGACTTACTCCTCCTACACATTCTGCACTGTAGTTTATGTCATTTTCTGAGTGTTTTCTACATTTCTAATTTCTAATATTTCATTCTGTCATAGTTTCCAGATTAGTTTTTTAATTCCATTTCTTGCACTTAGTTTTCTTTTATACATTTGCATCATGGCTCTATGTTTTCATAAGTTTTGGATGTCATTAAAATATTTAGTTGACATGTCAAATTGTGCCTTTAGAACTAATCCTAATGACTTTGAGCTTCCTCATGCTCCTTCAACTCCTCATGTATGATCTCCTCATGATGTTGAAATCATTGGAGAAGATGATGACAACATGAATATGTTCTTAAATGAATTCCTTGAAAATCTTGAAGCTAATGCATCTTTTTATCCATCCATGAAACAACAAGAACTTCCTACAGTCTCACCTCCTGATATATCCTGAAACAAATGAAGGACCTACTTTCCCTCCATTAGGTGAACCTAGTTCTTCTCAACAAGAAACTCCTCAACCATTTTATGATAACAAAGTTACAAATACCCCAATCAACCTTGAAGAAACCTATGGAAAAGGTTTTACCATCTTAAGCAAACAAGGATGTGACACAACAACTGAACATGACATTCATCAACTTTTAGAACAAAATCCAAAACATGAAAACACAAGAAGGTTAGGATATCAAGATTCTCCTCATGAACGATAAGAAGGAAAACAATAAAATCATCTCAGGACCTCCTGCCCTAAACTCCTCTAGAGAGGTTGGAGAATCTAGCAAATGCAAGAGGCCTTACAAGTTATAAAAATTAAAGATTCATGTTCGTCAACCACCTGAATGTGAAAGGAAATTGTAAATCTTGTTAAACAAAGGACTCATACTATTACCACCTATGAATAGGTTGGTAATATATCTTAAAGATGCTAACATTCCAGATTGTGCATATCATCATGTTCTTGGACATAGAAGTGATGAGTTTCATGAATTGAAAGAAATAATGAGCAAGTATCATTTTGACGGTGATAATTTTTATCCCATAAATACATAAACCACTATCCAACCCCTTGTCATGTAATAGTTGAAGAAAAAATTCTCTTCTCACTATTACATGACCTATTCTCATCACCTACCTCAGCTCATTCTTGTCTTGTACTCAGTGGGGGAAAGAATTTTCTAACCTTGTCCTAGTAATGCATTTGTCATTGTCCCTTAGCTACGTTATTCACTTTCCACTTATACCAATTAAGATTGGGAGGTAGATGACTTGCTCTACAATTGACTTGTATTTTCCTTATTAGTCTTTTGCTTTTTCTTTAGTGTGTTTGTATGTACATAATGTGTTCCCCCATGATGTTTTGTTTCATGTTCTCCTTCTCTTTGTGAAATTATTCTATTTGTGCCTTCATTCTTCTATATGTCATACATCACTTTCTCCTTTTGCATGTCCTTTTAGGGATGACACAAGGCATTGAGACCATAATGTCTCGTTCATGTTCACCCAAAAGACCCCTTTTCCTTGTTTTTTCTTTTTCTTTTTCTTGGGTTTTTCTTTTGGGGATGACACAAGGCATTGAGACCGAAATGTCTCTCTCATGTTGATCCAAAATATTTTCATTTTTCTTTTTCGTTTTTCATTTTCATTTATTTTTTCCTTTTGGGGACAATGCAAAGTGTCAAGACATACTATGGATCTTCCATGTTGACCCAAACAAATCTTTCTTTCTTTTTTCACTTTCTTTGTGTCATTCTTCTAGTTCTATGTATTCGGGGAATTATGATAGTTTTGTGCTCTTTACAAAACATTGCAGCAATGAACAAACTAGCCCTAAATCCATAGATCCCTTATGAGTTTGGTGTTTTACTTTCGGGGGAAACCCCTCTTGCTTTTCCTTTCCTTCACATTATGTATCCTTACTCGGAATCATATGACTTGGCATTGGGGCTTTCCAAGTTGGCTCTCATGTCTTCTTTCCTTCTTTTTGCATTTTTTTTTCATTTGGCTACTTTAAAGTAATTGCTCATAGTAGGGTGTGTAGCAATTTCTATAAAGTGGGGGCATACATTGGCATTATTCATTTACATTTTTCCTTTATCTTGGTTCTTAGTGTTGGCTCTTTTAAATTCCAACCAGATCTTTAAGGAAGCCTATGGATTTTCCAATTCCAATAATTAGCAACCTAAAAGGGGTTGGCTAATGAACAAGAGAAAGCAATTTAGGTTTTCTCCTACACTTCAAGCTCTGCAAAATTCAGGAGGGTAATCCCACAATGTGCTTCTCAAATCTTGTTACACAACTTAATTACACATTGCATAATAGTAGACACATTATCATTTTACGTTGAATGGATGAAATATTTTCAAATTTTGGCAATTCCTTTAAATATTAAACAACTAAGAGATGAAAATTCACATACAACAAAAGTAGGTCAATTGAAAGTGTATTTATGAATGATTATTCTCGAATCAAATACCAGAAGTATAGGAAATGCATTCAACACTTTAAGATCAATGAATATCTCAGGGCATGGATTCAAACAAAGCAAACTAAACTATAAAAAAATTTTAATTCTAAGTAGCCATGGTCTTTGTGAATTGCATTACAATTAATAATCTTTACCCAGATTCTATCACTACTTATAAATCCACTAAAAACCTATATGAATTCACACCTTAATCAAAGCATTTAACTGATTCCTTGAACCAAAGATAGAACAAAAGCATATTTCATTGTAACAACAATGGAAATTAATGAAAATGACCCTTAATCAAATTCTCTTTAATCATTCATGTAAGGATATTACAGTTGGAGAGATAATAGAATCAAAAGATATGCACATTTAATTAAAACATGCCTAGAAACCACATAATTGATAAAATTTACATAGCTAACTCAAAGCCTAAGCTACAAACTTAGAATGTATACTCTCTATGTTATCACTTTGCATTTCCCAGATCCATAATTTGACAAAAGACCCCTGCACAATAGCCTTGAATTCCATTTTATAAGATTAAGGGAGCTGAAAAGCTTCAGGCTATTAGCTAGTCACATTACATTTCATTTTCCCTTCATTTCAAAACAAATTTTGATTTAATTTACACCCATTTGAAACAAAAAATTTCCCACCATGAAAAATCTTTACCTTCACTTTACCTAGGCTGCAACTGCTCAATTTCAACTATAATTTTTTTTTACCTTTGCTCATTATTTTCACGCGCACTTTATATTTTCAGCTCCCAGCTCATGCACATAATATTTCATATGCATTTTATGATTGTCTTTACCCAGGAAAGAAAATAGTCCATATAGCCAATATTTTATTCATTCCATGAAATTATCTCCCATGCCATTTACCTGTCCACCATGCTTTCACTTCACATTTAAATTATTTTGTTTTGTATAATAAAGGTTGTGAAATATTTTACCCTCGAGAAAAACTTCACTGGCACCTTTACATTTCACTTTATATTTCACCCAAAGCATTTACTTTTAAATGAAGGCTTTAAAATATTATGTTATCGGGTAACAAAGATTTTACCCATGTCCTCTTTTAAAATGTTCCCTGCAATAAAAATATTTCTCCCCCTTTAAGAAGTTTCACAGAGCCCATCAATCATCTACTCGACATTTAAAATTTTCCTAGTTGAAGCTTTTTTTTTCACCTTTTACATTTAGAAATCTTGCCTTATAGAATGAAGGCTTTTAAATGTTCACTAAGTAAAAAATTTAACCATGCCTTATATTTATTTACCCCTTTCCAAACCTTCACTCATTGCCATTTAAAAATGGAAAAGAATTTTTTTGGGTAGAATAAAAAATTACCCATGCCTTGAGCTTTTCACATTTTAAAATATTTGATTTTAAAGTTGCTATCAGACAATGTTTTCATTTTTATGCTTTTCCCAAAAACTTATTGGGCCCACCAAACTTTTCTCTTTAGTAGCTCATTGCACATTACGGGTTGGAGTAGAAGAATAGAAACAAAACTAGCGATGAGCGATGGAAAATAAAATGAGGCATCACCCATCACACATCCACTTGGGAAATGGAAAAGTGAACCAGTGACAGGCAATGGCATCAACAATGCCCTAATTTTCTCCTCTATCTTCAGTTTTATCCTAGTCATAGTGACACCATCCTTGCCCTATTTTCATATTGCTTGCTGCAATCATGGTGTTCCATGTCATCACATTTATAACAGGAATTTTGTTCCTTCATGTGTTTGAGCTAGATGTTATGGAGTTCGGCCTTACATCATCCAAATGCATTTGCTTAAAAAATTCTAAAGCCTTTTCAAAATAGAATTTCCTCAAATGATCTCGATGCAATTTCATTGCACACACAGGCTATCCTCATAGTTTCTATGCCACACCTCATAGTTCTCAAATCATCCCTAGATGCATTTTCTCTTTCTATGGTTCCTCTTTTCACTTAGGCAATTTTTATTGCCTCTGTAGCTTCGATCCTCCTCAAGCTATAACACTGCACTCACTCGATCGTTTCTCCCATAGTGAACATAATGCCTTCCATTTAAACCATGCACAACTAGGTCTCATTTCAAACTTAAAACGTAGCAACATAACTGAAATGTATCAACAAAGTGAGGAAACCCTAAAACAGTAGTACGTGCAAAAGATTGGTGTTTTCAGCATCAAAATGACTCCATTTAGCTAACATAGTGGAGAATTCAAATCATCCTCCCTCATTTTGTTGAAGGGCGTTCACATCTGCATTAAATAAATGGTGTTTCTATAGCTACTTCAGATACTAGTATTAAATATGTTTTGAAATATAAAAAAGCCTCCTTTACATATGCACATTAGATGGTCCCATTCTTTGCAAGGATGCCTTGAAATACTAAATAAATGCCTTACATCAATGCCAATGGTTGCTCTATAGCACACTTACCTAGGCCTCAAGATGGTGTTATGCCCTGCATAACCACCCCATTTTGATTTGGAACAAAATGGGTCCACCTTTCTTTTGTTTTCTTTTCCTTTCATTTTTTTTTGCTTTTGCTCTTGGTGTTCTTCGGTTTTTCTCCTACGTTCAGGAATTTCCATCCCATTCAGATTTTCCCAGATCTTGCTCGAACTCTGGCTAAATGCTGTTGTTCGGGGATATTTGGTCTTCGCGGAATTCCTCGTGGACCAGATTTTCCTGATGTCTTCTTTTTTGCAGATTTCCTCCCCATCTGGAATGTCTCTTTTCGCAATTTTCTATCTCCTCCAGATTTTCTTGAAATCCGCCATCCCCTATTTTTTCTAGGTTTTCCGAAATGTCACCTTCTTTGCAGAAATCCGTCCCACTTATTTCCCCAAAATCTGAAGAAATGTGAAGAAGTATTGAGTAATAGGACTAGTTAATAAATGATGGTGCATTCTATGAATGATCGATGCTATTTTTAGGTCTCACGTGCTGTTCTTGGTTTGATAATGATCGGATTGAGTTTCTAATGCATGTTTTCATGCTTTTTCTGCTGGAATCCGCCTAACACAGAATTCTTTGAAATTCCTCCTTGGCTTGGATTCCGCAGGTTGGCCTGAAACCCGAACTGTTGTATGATCATTTTGTTTGAAGATTTAACAGTACCCTGCTAACATAGGAGTCATTTTAATGATGATTTTGATTAATTAACCTCTATTTATGTGATCTTTATTGTGGTTTTCTTCATTGAATGTAGGATTAAATCACATATAGGATGGTATTTGTCAAGGGAGCTCAGCTAGAATGCATTCCCCAGTTCAGTTGGTCATAAAAATTAGCTAAGAAGAAAGTCGGCAAGACCTTGCAGATGTCTTGCTGACTACGAGTGCATTTTTCTCAACATGCATCTGTGTTACATTTCGGCAAGACCCCAGAGATGCCACAGTGATCAGAAATCACATACAAGCATCTATTTCCAAGACATCATTCATTGTCTCGGTGACTAGGAGTTTCCTATCGGTGAGAGTTTATCTTCGGGAAAAGGTCTTGGCAAAATCTCCATATCTCGCTGAGCAGCGTCAAAAAGATTCATACATCGGTGAAAGGTTTTCTCTTCGCCAAGAAGTCTTGGCAAGTTCACGAAGTCTCCCCGACTAACAAGAAGAGTCTAATACTTTGGTGGGAGTTTGTCTTCGGAAAGATGTCTCAGCGAAATCCCAAAGTCTTTCCAAAGGGAGTTGCATTCGGTGAAGGATAAAACCTTTGGTATAATGTCTGGCCAAAGAGGTGGGGTCATAGCGACAAAAGCGGCATCAGCGGGATTCATCTTCTTTGGCATATGGTCTCGATGAATTCATAAAGTCACACCAACATGCCACAAAGGGATTCTATCAAAGGTTTTCGATGATTGAATTAATAAGTCTCAGTGACCAAAGAAAGAACATGCAGAGGTTTTCACCGAGACATGAGGTTTCTATAAGACATCTCCCCAATGAGAGAATACTATGGCGACATGTGTGGAACAAATAAAATGCATCGGTGTGACTACAGAAAGGTCTTGGCGACAGTAGAATTCAGAAAAAGGAAGCTTCAGTCACTATATACTCTCACCGAATGAAGAGAGTCTCAGGGACATGGAGGAAGCTCAACAAAAGTGAAAGAAATCGGTGAAAGGTCTTGCCAATACAAAAGGTCTCGGTGACACCAGGTCAAGGTTGCCAAGAGGTGTTGCCTTCGGCGAAAAGTTTCATCGAAGGAGAAGGGTCCTGCCGATAAGGTGAGCTCGCCGAAGGTTATGGGACTCGGTGGAATGTCTCACCGACTGATGAAGGTCACGCCAAAACAAAAAGAGAAACCGGTGTGAGAGGGTCAATAAAATGAATTCAGAGAGACTCCCAACAAATGAGGGGACTTCGCTATGGGGTCATGGTGACAAGCGAAGGTCATGCCAACATAAAGCAAGGTCCCACTGAAATAGATGGAGCTCGCCAAGAGGGTAATACCTTTGCCACAAGTTCTTGGTGAAGGAAAAAAGTCACACCGATAGGATGTCCCTTCGGGGAGAGGAAAGTTATGCTCTAGGAGGTTTGGCCAACATTTAGGAGTCTCGCCGATAACAAGGAGGGGCTCGGTAAGAGAAGAGAATTTTGGGGTAATGTCTCCCTGATTCTGATAAGTCTCAGCGATAAGGAGAATTTTGGGGAGACTCCAAAGGAAAATAAAAGCTTTTCCATGTGGTCTTGTCGAAGGAATGCGGTCTTACCGATGGTTTTTGTGAGCTCGGTATAACTTCTATAGCTCGCCGAAATGTCTTGTCGACTGGTCTGCACTATGTTGATAACCGTCAGAAGACAAAATCTCATCGGGGAGACACGATGAGTATCTCACCGACATGCGATTCAAGGTGGACCACTTTTGACTGCCCGAGAAGCTCGCGTGGTGAATGTTTAACCAATCAGGAGGAGCTAAGAGGGCTGACCTGGGACAATTTGATCAATTGACTACCCCTATGGATGGACTTACAGAGTGCAACTGGATGGATTCTTTCTGATAACAGTTGACGATGAATCTGCTCGAGTGAAATGCAAAGATCTATAGGGAGACCTGATGGTGATTCCAGGAGACGATCAACATGCAGAGAGTCTAGAACATGAAGAAAGGTCGAAGATGAAGAAAGGAACTACAAGTCACAGGGACAGTTGTAGTGACCATTGACAGGTAGATCAACATTAATGATGATATTTTGAGCATTCAAGGTAGATTTCAGAAGGAGTTTGAGTATGGACACGCAAAAAAGGGAGTTAATGTTGCAGCAGCAAAAGATCTATAGAACTTTCCCATAAATCTTTCATCAACATGGACAACAAGGATTCACATTGAATGCATAACTGACTCTCTTCAAAAGATCTAAGAGCCGACTCTCTTGCATCCGGTAGATATTTTGTAAACCCTAGTGTTGAGGGACAACGTATCCTTTTTTGATGCATTCTATATATAAGGCATTCTTGCCTCTTTGTAAAGGTTAGATCTTCCAAGAATAGAACTTCTAGGTTATAATTGAGAAGTGGTAGTGCTAGAAATTAGTAGATAGAGTACTTCTAGAGTAGGAGTTAGATTCAGAATAGACCAATGAATCTTTCAGTCTTCTTAGTGTAAATGGAAACAACTTGGAGTCACATATTTTTTGTACACTGGTGATTGTGCCAGCTTTGTAATTGTTGTTTATCTATTTTAACAATAGAAGCAACCAGATTAAAATCTATTTCATGTTGTGTTCCTGAATGGTGTTTGTCTTGAATTAATCATTTGATAGTGAAGATTTCAAGGAATGAAGTTTGATTTTATGTTTTGTTTAAATAGATGACTTGCAATCTGCTATCAAATCAACACTATGAATGAATGGAACTATGTTTTAGTCACAAGTTAATTATGTTCTGTAGTTGTAGTTAGGAATTCCTTGGAAGGTGATAGGTCTGGTTAATTCAGATGAAGTGTCATTCTTTTCTTTTCCAAAGCCCTGATCCATCTTTTTATATTTCTTTAAAACCCTGGTTAGAATAGGTTTTAAGTTTATGTTTGATCTCACAACAGTCCAAAATATCACACCAACAAGCCCCTTGAATATTACTATTACATTGACCACTGAGGGACATCAGTATAGTTGAGAACCAACTACAAAGACCTTGGGAGCTAAGATATTTGGATGTGATCATCTTTCTCTGTCAAGAGAAACAAAGTAGCAATATTTTGTTTGCAGTGTTGATGTGCCATTTGGGACGTCAATAGGAACTGGTGCTAGAGGGAGGGCCCTATGAGTAATTGTGGATTGTTGTGAGTTCGAGTGGGCCAGGTCTTGGATAGCCCAGCTCTAATGGGTAGCCCTTTGTATATACCGAGATTTGTCCATGAAATCCCTGGTCACCTGTATGATTGACTTCCATTATTTTTCCCTAATAGTGGGCAAAATGCTTCTGAACATGTCAAAACTTGTAGGCGTATTCTCACTTTTCTTCAGGTTCAGCATCAGGATATCATCTACCAATTATTTGTCGAAACACTTCAAGGTTCAACAAGATAATGGTATGATAATCTTCTACCAGAATCTATTTATTCATGGACAGAACTGAAAACCTTATTTTTAGATCAGTTTTATCCTTAGGCATTACACCCCTTACATGAATTTGTGACTACAAAAAGGATACCATTAGAACCCATTGATCAATTTAATCACAGATTTTTGTTTATGTATCAAAGGGTTCAATCTTTAGGTTTGGTTGCAGATGATCATATACTGATAGAGCATTACTATTGGGGTTTAAATTTTTCATTGGCAACCAAAGTCAGAGGTTGTGGTAAGGCTACATCTTTGCATGATGCACTTAAAAAGGCTTTCTTATTGGCACAATTTGGAGGTGACACTAGAAATTCAGATAGCCAAACTCAGGGTTATAATCCTCTTGTGCTTGTAAACTACCATCATCTGCAGCCTTATGCCACTCCACCCACCACCCCTGCCAAGATGCAATCATTCTCCCCAAGCAGCTACGACCTTCCTAAGGTTCCAAGCACCACATTCTCCGACACCCCATATCAGGTCAATCACACAGAAGACCATTGGGGGAATTCACTCCTACAAAACCCAATCATAGAGTTGAGTACTTCATTCAATAATGAAGTTATAACCATATCATCTCTTTTCAGTCATCTTCCAAAGCATAGTTCATTGCACCACAATGAAGAGGATGAGACAACTAGTACGCATGAAAATGATAATCAGTTCATCCAAAATGATGAAAGTGGTTGTGAAGGAGATGAGGTAAACTCTTCTGAAAAAGATGAGAATTAGAGTGATGAGGGATGGACAGAGAGACATGGTTCATGCTGGATTGATATCCCACGTGCACAAAATAAAATAAGGGAGAAATTAGAAGAGTTGGGAGGTCTGAAACTATGAGAACTTGTTGGGCCAAGTGGATGTAGGACACATCAAATTGATCCGCATTCTCAGATGGACTGCCATGTCTTCCTAGGAAGGATGGATTTGTATTTCAAGCAAATGATCACTATTGAAGGAATACTTATGGAGGATCCTTGGAGTACCTATCCCCCCAATAAGAATGAGGAGGAAACACCCTTTGGTGGGTTAGTGCAGGAAGATGACTCTACTGATTTAAGTGGTGGGTGGATTGAAACAGGTGACATGCTTCAAGATGAGATTGCTAATGAACCTGATGGTCAGCATCAAGGACTTAACTGCCACAATGAAATTTAAGAGAAGAAGTCCAACCAGATGTGCAGGTCAGTCAAGTTCTCCCTGAAGGAGTTCATGACGGAATACATTTGGATGAAGCAGAGGAATGCCAAGAAAGAAACCAGGAGTCTATCTCATAAATTAAATCTCTTCAACATAACGAAGAGAATGAGTCAAGGGAGTGTTTTCTTGATTTTGATTCTGATTGCTCAAATGTATTGTTGGAAGAAGGTCCTTGGTTGGTATCCACTAGTCAATTTGTTCCTAACACTGGTGAATTTGATGCTAAGTGGCATCTCCTTGCTAAAGAGGTGCAGAAATATGAATTGATGGAGTGTTTTCCTGTCTCTAGCTCCATGAGTTCAAATGAGTTCAAAGGAAATCCTTGTTCACCATGTGCAAGTATCCCTGACATCAATGATGATAAGCTGGAGGCGGATTCTCAAACCCTGGGGGATGACATGTTGCAAAAGAATGTTGACAGTGAGACTTCATCTCAAGAAATTCAGAAAAAAATTTACTTTGTGCCCGAGATGAATACAGAGATGCTAGTGACTGAGTATCCTGACTGCAAGATGAACCCTGATTCAGTGGTGTTCCATGAGCTGAGACCTTATGAGGAGGAGATCATACAACACAAGCCTGCATTGGTAACTAGAAATCTTTAGAATCAGGTGGTGTCCTATCATTATCCTCTGTGTTTTAATAATTTTCAGTTTGATTATGGCATTGGGGATAGTAAAACATGTTTGTGGGTAAATCATGAGAAAACTGAGAACCCACAGTTGATAATAGTTCAAGCTTTATGCTCCCAGAATGAACTTATTACCTATATACTTTATATTTCTGTGTATAAAGACAAATTTGCTAGGTTTAGAACTATGCCTAGTAAGTTAAGATTGCTATACATAATGAAAAATCAATCAAGTCAATGTATAAATCTTTATAGTTTTGTGTTTGTAAAGTTTAGCTTTTGAGTTACTTTAGGATTAGGATAGATTAGTGTTAGTTTTTGGTTTAGTTAGTTTTCCTTTGTTTTGTTTTTTTTTTTCCTTTTCTTGTTCTTTTTCTTTTTGTTTGTAAGTAGTTTGTTTTTTTGTTTGTAAATATTCTGCTTTTTCTTCTGTTGTAATTAGCTTGGTTGTTTATTTGTTTGTCCTTTTCTTTTTGTCTGTCTGTTTCCCTTGCTCTTTTTCTTTCTGTCTTTTTTGTTCTTTTGGGGTTGACCTGTTCTTTCCCATCTTAAAATGGTGGTTGTTATTTGAAGCATACTTTGGTCATTTGGAGAAGAATGGTTTAGATATTTTCATGCTTTTTGGTTGGGTGATTATGTCCTAAACTTTTGTTTTATGCCCATTGTCAACAAGAGTTGTGGAACGTCTTGAAAACAAGGTGCAAAGTAAATAACCTTCATTAGCTCTCCCTGAATTTGTCACAAATTAACAAGATCATCTCCTCTCGTAATGGTATATTTGCCCTAGGATGTCAATGTTGTAAGTCTTGAGTGAAAAATCCGATTTTCCAAGTGCTGTCATGAGGTTCATGGTAGTTTTCAACCCATATCAGATGTTAAACATTTGACATATTGAAAGGAAAAGAGAATTAAATGAAATATATGAAACCTCAAAAAAATTAAAAAAATTAATTATCAAAAGAGAAAAGAAGATTCAATATGAATGGGTGATTCCAGTATCTCTACCGGGGCTATGGACGCCTGTCTGGCAGTAGAGAAATGTAGTGAGAAAACTAGAGGTATCTGCGTCGGGGCTATGGATGCCTGACTGGCAGTGGAGCAATGCCCAGGATATCATTACATGACAGCTAAAAGAAAATCAACTCATGTAGTTCAAATCTTACACGTTGTTGTCCAAAACATGAAGAAAAATTCATGAGAGAGTGATGTACAATCAAGCACACACATAGATTTAGAGGTAGCTATTGTTGACTTACATTTGAAATCCTAGCTCAACCTTGCTTCTAAATCTGACCCAATCGGAGTTGTGATGTTCATGAACCAGGAGTTCTGGGTAGCTAAATCCTTCAGATTCTTGAAAATGGTTAAACCACTTTCCCAATTGAGTCGCCATTTGTTATGCCCTGCATAACCACCCCATTTTGATTTGGAACAAAACGAGTCCCCCTTTCTTTTGTTTTCTTTGCCTTTGGTTTTTTTTTCTTTTGTTCTTGGTGTTCTTTGGGTTTTCTCCTGGGTTCGAGATTTTCCATCCCATTCGGATTTTCCCGGATCTCGGTCAAACACCGGCTGAATGTTGTTGTTTGGGGATTTTTGGTCTTCACAGAATTCTTCGTGGATCGGATTTTCCCGATGTCTTCTTTTTCTCAGATTTCCTCCCTGTTTGGAATGTCTTTATTTGCGGTTTTCTGTCTCCTTCGGATTTTCCCGAAATCCGTCGTCCCGTATTTTTCTCATGTTTGCTGGAATGTCACCTTCTTTGCGGAAATCCATCCCGCGAGATTTCCCCAGAATCTAAAGAAATGTGAAGAAGTATGGAGTAACAGGACTAGTTAATAAATGATGGTGCATTCTATGAATGATTGATGCTATTTTGAGGTCTCACATGCTGTTCCTTGGTTTGATAATGATCAGATTGAGTTTCTAATGTGTGTTTTCATGTTTTTTCCATTGGAATCCACCTAACTCAGAATTCTCTAAAATTCCTCCCTGGCTTGGATTCCACGGGTCGACCTGAAACCCGAACTACTATATGATCATTTTTTTTGAAGATTTAACAGTACCCTGCTGACATAGGAGTCATTTTAATGATGATTTTGATTAATTAACTTTTGTTTATGTGATTGTTATTATGGTTTTCTCCGTTGAATGCAGGATTAAATCACATACAGGATGGTATTTGCTATGGGAGCTCAGCTAGAATGCATTCCCAGTTTAGTTGGTCATAAAAAATAGCTAAGAAGAAAGTCGGCAAGACCTTGTAGATATCTTACTGACTACTAGTGCATTCTGCTCAACATGCGTCTGTGTTACATTTTTGTAAGACCCAGAGATGCCACGGCGATCAAAAATCACATACAGGCAGCTATTGCCAAGACATCATTCATTGTCTCGACAACTAGGAGTTTCCTATCGGTGAGAGTTTGTCTTCGGGAAAAGGTCTTAGCAAAATCTCCATGTCTTGCCAACCGGCGTAAAAAAGACTCATACATTGGAAAAAGGTTTTCTCTTCACCAAGAAGTCTTGGCGAGTTTACGAAGTCTCGCCGACTAACAAGAAGAGTCTAATACTTCAGTGGGAGTTTATCTTCAGAAAGATGTCTTAGCGAAATCCCAAAGTCTTGCTGATGGGAGTTGCATTCGATGAAGGATAAAACCTTCGGTATAATGTCTAGCCAAAGAGGTGGGGTCACAGCGAAAAAAGTGGCATTGGCGGGAGTCATCTTCTTCAGCATATGGTCTCAGAAAATTCATAAAGTCACACCAACATGCCACAAAGGGATTGTATCGAAGGTTTTCGGTGAGATAATTAATAAGTCTCAGTGACCAAAGAAAGAACATGTGGAGGCTTTCACCGAGACATGAGGTTTCTATAAGACATCTCCCCGACGAGAGGATGCTACGATGACACATGTGGAACAAAGAAAACGCATCGGTGTGACTACATAAAGGTCTTGGCAATAGAAGAATTCAGCAAAAGGAAGCTTTGGTTGCTATATACTCTTACCGAACGAAGAGAGTCTTAGCAACACAGAGGAAGCTCGGCGAAAGTGAAAGAAATCGGCAAAAGGTCTTGCCGATACAAAAGGTCTCAATGACAGCAGGTCAAGGTTGCCAAGAGGTGTTGCCTTTAGTGAAAAGTTTTGCCGAAGGAGAATGGTCCTGCCAATAAGGTGAGCTCACCAAAGGTTATTGGACTTGGTGGAATGTCTCACCGACTCATGAAGGTCACCCCCAAACAAAAAGAGAAACTGGCATGAGAGGGTTAATAAAAGGAATTCGGAGAGACTCCCAACAAATGAGGGGACTTCACTATGGGGTCACAGTGACAAGCAAAGGTCATGCCGACATAAAGGGAGGTCCCACCAAAACAGATGGAGCTTTCCAAGAGGGTAATACCTTCACCAAAAGGTCTTGGCGAAGGAAGAAAGTCATGCCGACAGGATGTCCCTTCGGGGAGAGGAAAGGTATGCGCTAGGAGGTCTGGCCGACATTTAGGAGTCTCGCCGATAACAAGGAGGGGCTCGGTAAGAGAAGAGAATTTCGGGGTAATGTCTCCCTTATTCTGATAAGTCTTAGTGATAAGGAAGATGTCGGGGAGACTCCAAAGGAAAACAAAAGCTTCACCATATGGTCTTGTCAAAGGAATGCGGTCTTGCCAATGGTTTTTGTGAGCTCGGTATAACTTTTGTAGCTCACTAAAATGTCTTGTCGACTGATCCGCGCTATGTCGATAACCGTCAGAAGACAAAATTGCATCGGGGAGACACGATGAGTGTCTCACCAACATGCGATTTAGGGTGGACCACTTTTGACTGCCCAAGAAGCTCGCATGGTGAATGGTTAACTAATTAGGAGGAGCTAAGAGGGCTGACCTGTGACAGTTTGATCAATTGACCGCCCCTGTGGATAGACTTACAGAGTGCGACCAGATGGATTCTTTCTGAGAACAGTTGACGATGAATCTGCTCGGGCGAAATGCAAAGATCTATAGGGAGACCCAATGGTGCTTCCAGGAGACAATCAACATGCAGAGAGTCTAGAACATGAAGAAAGGTCGAAGATGAAGAAAGGAACTATGAGTCAACGGGATAGCTGTAGTGACCACTAACAGGAAGATCAACATTAATGATGATATTCTGAGCATTCAAGGCAGATTTCAGAAGGAGTTTGAGTATGGACATGCAGACAAGGGAGTTAATGTTGTAGCAGCAAAAGATCTACAGTTCTTTCCCATAAATCTTTCATCAGCATGGACAACAAGGATTCACATTGAATGCAAAACTGACTCTCTTCAAAAGATATGAGAGCCGATTCTCTTGTAGCCAGTAGATATTTTGTAAACCCTAGTGCTGAGGGACAGCGTATCCTTTTTTGATGCATTCTATATATAAGGAATTCTTGCCTCTTTGTAAAGGTTAGATCTTCCAAGAATAGAACTTCTAGGTTAGAATTGAGAAGTGGTAGTGTTAGAAATTGGTAGATAGAGTACTTTTAGAGTAGGAGTTAGATTCAGAATAGACCAATGAATCTTTCAGTCTTCTTAGTGTAAATGGAAACAACTTGGAGTCACATATTTTCTTTACACTGGTGGATTGTGACAGCTTTGTAGTTGTTGTTTATCTGTTTTATGAACAGCAGAAGCAACCAGATTAAAATCTATTTCATGTTATGTTCCTGAATGGTGTTTGTCTTGAATTAATCATTTGATTTGTGAAGCTTTCAAGGAATGAATGTTGATTTTATGTTTTGTTTAAATAGATGACTTGCAATCTACTATCAAATCAGCACTGTGAATGAATGGAACTGTGTGTTAGTCACAAGTTAATTTTGTTCTGCAATTGTAGTTAGGAATTCCTTGGAAGGTGATAGGTCTGGTTAATTCGAATGAAGTGTCATTCTTTTATGTTCCAAAGCCTTGATCCATCTTTTTATATTTCTTTAAAACCTTAGTTAGAATAGGTTTTAAGTTTATGTTTGATCTCACAACAGTCCAAAAGCTCACACCAGCAAGTCCCTTGAATATTACTGTTACATTGACCACTGAGGGACATCAGCATAGTTGAGAACCAACTACAAAGACCTTGGGAGCTAAGATATCCATGTGGTCATCTTTCTCTTTCAGGAGAAACAAAGTAGCAATATTTTGTTTGCAATGTTGATGTGCCATTTGGGACGTCAAGAAATGGAATCTCATCAAACCATTTAGGTACATGAACACTGTAGGCCCTACCTATTGCTTTCTATCAGCAAGGAAATCATTCGTGAGATTTATCCATAGTTCATGCACTTTAGTGCAGTGGCTGTCTTGCCCACATCATTTAAAATTTTGTGTCCCATATGCATGAACTTCACCACATAGTTTCCAAATCTTCAAAATGTGTGGCCTTTTTCTTCTGATTCTTTATCCTCTCATCAAAGGCATATATACATGAAGGTGAACCACAATAGGATGTCCCCATTACACACCCTAACTCCTCTTCCATGCATGATCCTCTTGACTCACTTTCCTTTATGCATTTGTCAAATTCTCCTCAGGAAGTACATGTAACACTGCCACAAGATCCACAAATAAAAAAATGTGCCCCCTGATAACCATTCTTCAAATGCATAAAATCTCAAGTGCCAAACAAACTTTACAAAAGGGTTTCTTGTTGCAAAATTGACTCCTCATGTGCTTTGGATTCTCCTTCCCATTTGATCACAGGTCTATGCAAGATTGATTCCATTTCCCAAGTGAAAAACAAGGATGTGAATACTTCATATCTAATTTTCCTTGTGTGGCATTAAATGCTTCTTTGCCACAAGCCAACTATCTACATGCATATAATTCTTTGCTCTTGGCTTTGTCATGAATCTTTTTATGTTGTAATGCTTTATTTTTCTTCCCTTTATGGACAAGTGTCTATGTCTAAATTGTTTGTATGTCAATATCCATCAAACCTTCAAGCCTAATCATTCACATTGACGAAGACCACAAGTAAATATGAGTTCTTTACAAAACCATATCTTTTTTCCCTTTATCATCCTTTTGGAATGTGGTCTATAACTACAACACGTATGTCTTCTTTACCAGCCATATAACACTTACAACTTCATAACTCGACGAAGCATGTTGGGTCCCCATGTGGGCCTGGCTAAAAAATAATAATTTTCAAACAAGTTTCATGCTCAATTGATCTAAAATAGCCTCTAAATGCATCAGGCATGAAAATTTGAAGTGGGTTATCATTAAAACTTGCTTTCAAGAATTTTGCACAATGGTCAAAACTAGCCAAGTGGGCTCTGGAATTGCCAAGGGAAATAAAAAAAATGACCTCCTTGAGCTATGAAAACTTATAGGAATGTAGACATTTGAACCAAGAATGGAGTACAAAAGACGGTTTGGAAAAAGAGATCCTGAGGTGAAATATATTAATCAATAAAGTTGCTTAAACTTTTTTGCAATTTCACATGTTCAGAATCAATTAAAACTCACTAAATCACCATTTCAAAAAATATCAAAACAACTTCTGGGGGGCTGCCACTTGAAACATAAGCTCATTTAGGTACACCTAGCATGTGTGCAAGAGGGATTTCCTTCATTCATTATTCTTCATGATATATTAGGGGTCAAAGTTGACCACCTTGAAACATGTCAAAAATGAAAATGTAAAATCAAAACAAATTGCATTGGCTTTTGATCTCAAAAAAATAGAAAATTTAATCATGAGACTCTGAAACTAGACCAAGGAGTACATGAATTTATGGAGAATGGAGAGCGACAATCCGTTCATCATGAAAATCATCCAATTGTGAAATAAAATCTCGAACGGGAGGCTACTTCGTAGAACAGAGTTTGCAAACAGCAGAAAAGTGTCAAAACCCTCCAGTTTTGCTTTTCAAAACCCTATCAAAACTCATCATGGGAAGCTAAAAACTTACAAGAACATTCAAATTTGTCACATGAATGTTTCCACAAAGGGTTTTAGCTTTAAAATTAACTGGCTCTGAATTATGACCCTCCAAAGTAGGTCACTTGGGAAAAAATTTTAGGGGCACTTTTGAGAGTGTAGCTCGGCAAAATTTTCAATAGGGGCACTTCAAATTTGAAAATTTTGATGGTGCCACCACTTAGTGAAGCCTTGTTACTTTATACAATGTGTTTGCACTTTGTGGTTGACATTGGGTGTGATGTACTTCATGAACATGATCTATCTTAGAATATTAAATTCCTCTTAGTGGCTTGATGCGACACATTGCATCCCCTAAGCTGTGAATTTTCTACTCTTTGTGAATTTTCTACTCTTTGATTGGTATTCTCTTGGAGACATTAGATACAATGTTCCCTAAGTTAAAAACCTCATATGAAATAAGAAAAAATCCTTTGAACATATTTTGCATGTTGCATTTTGCATTTGTTATATGGCCACCTTGCATAACACAGCTTGCATTCCTATGGTGTCATCATGTTTGTTCATTAGTTCCAAGCATATGAAGCTCAAAATGTCATTTTACTTTGTGGCACCTTATTAAATTTATCAAGAGGTATAACTTTGATATGGTTGAGAGGGAAGTCCATTCCGAGGCATGAATTTTCCCCATAGCCACTTGCATGTGTGTGAGTGCATCCTAGCCATGTGAGTGTATGTTTCTCACCTTTTGGGCCTTCTCACCTAGCAAAAAGCCACGAGTTTCGTCACCTCAAAGTGAGTATTCATTTTCTTTCTAGACAAACAACCTAGATCTGATCCATAATGGGTTGGACAAATGATCAAATCTTGATCCACTCCATTTACATCATGCTCATTTGTGTTTCTTGTGCTCGTGTTTGGTTTTCCATGGGATCTTCATCCTAGGGGCTTCATCATCCCTCTTGATCATTGTTGTCTCATCTTACTAGCATTAGTTCATTGAAACCCCTCTTGATTGCATGTTCGACTACTTTAGTGTGAGTTTGAAGAAAGTTCATCCTCTCACTAAACTGGGGGCTAAGCATGGACACATAAAAAGTAACCCTTCTACTTTTTCTCATGTTTAGGCCCTCCTAGTAGACTTTGGCTTGATTTTTCCTAGATTTAATGGTGAAATGTGGCCAACACATTCACATTAGGTATTGGACCCTTGTGAATCATTAAGAATTATAGGATGTCTTGTAAAAGTGTTGTGAAGTGTTGTAATTGACTTTCACACTTTTCTAGGACTCTTCCATTATAATTCAGCTAAATAACCCATTTTTATCACTTACCAAGTCTTATTTCAAAGTGTTGTAAAGAGTTGTAACAAACTCTCATTCTTTTATAGGCTTTCCATCACTAATTCAACCCTTTGTTATGTTTAAATGACCCCTTAATGCAATTGCTCACCCTACTTAAGTGTGTTTTTGAAAATATTCACGTTAAACAACATTAAATACACTTCAATCCTCGACACCCAGTAAAATTGCCCTCGTGGGACCAAGTCGTCACCTCAGGTGACTTAGTCCCACTGGGCACAAAAATAAAAATAATTTTAATTTTCTAGTAGGATTCTTAGCCTTAAGGCTGGGGCCAGGATGTGTTATTTTTCAAGGAAATATTACAACTGGGTACAAAAAAAGGGCTTTTTATCCATTTTTGACCCCATTCATTACTCAAGCAATACATTCATTTACTTCTAATTCATTCTCTGCATTCTAAGTGACTACCAAACACCATTGAGAAACTTCTGATATCTTCAAGTATCAGCCAACACAGAGTTTGTGAATTTAGACATTGTATATTCATTCCACTATTCTTCATTTTACTCTTTCTATTTTCAAGAGTTTTGATTACCAAACCAGGGTTTGACCAAGGAAAACCCCTCTCATTCTCTAACTCTTTTTCCCTTTGTATGTGTGTTTTGTAGGTTTTTAATTTTTTTTAAAGAGAGAAAGGTGTTATCAAATAAATCCATTGAAGTCATTCAAGTCAACTAACAATTGTGTTGAGGACCTCTAACCTTTTTTTAGTTTCTAAAATTTGACACTTCTGTCAAGAAGGGAAAGTGCACTAAAGCTAGATTTCTGCCCACCTCTCAAGATTCCTAGGTGGACTAAGTTGCCATCTATGGTGAATTAGTCCCGCTGCCATGCCTAAAAAGTGATTTTTACATTTCTGAGTACCCATTTGGTAGAAACCTATTCCGGTAGAATATCCCCAAAGCAGGACTAATTCACACACAACTATCCTAGTTGGATTCAACATCAAAATATGCAAGATTCTAGAGCCTCTTTGCATCACACTTCAGATTCTAGGTGCACCTCTCCAATCTTGTTTATTTTTGTCACTCATGCCACTTCTACATTTTAGGGCCATTTTGTGGCACTTCACTTTCAAACAACCTGCACATCTTAGGTTTTTCTGGCTTAAGGTAACTTCATCTTTTCTTTTTTCAGCCATTGCATTAGGAAATTAGATTAGGGGCATACTCTCTTCCATCCATTGATTCTTTATGTATACATTGCCCATTTTGGCCCATATTTCTCCTTTTAGGTGAAAAACCCTACAAGTGTTAGAAAGCCATTAGGTTCCAAAATATTTGTACAGACTATTGAAATAATGTACATAATGGAAGAGAAACATGGTGTAGGAAAATGGTGAATGTCAATGGGTTTTGCTATTGGTGGTATTTTCGAAAATTAAATAAATATGTAAAGTGATGGGTAGATCCACAAACCATAGGATTTTAGATGAGGCTCAGGTAACACTAGCCATGGTAACATCGAAATGTATAACACATCTAATGGGAATGTAAAAAGGAAATGGGGTTATGGAGGTTCATGGTATCCAATAAACCATTACATGAATCAATTTCACAAACAAAGTATGAGTATGTGAAAATTCAGAGAGGCCTCTGTTATAACCATCTTTGATACCATATTCAAATGGTGACAAGAGAGACCCAAAGGCTCAAATCTATAAATTCTTCATTCATTAACAACATAAAAAAGATTACATTATATGGATTTATAAAGCCCTTCAACTTATTAACAATTCAAATCACTAACTACCAACTAACTCATTACTAAAAATAACCTCTAATCAACTAAGATTAACATTTTAATTTATTATGTTTTACTTTAGTCTATTTCATGCTCTAATATTTCCTAACAATATTGTCTAATGACTTCTTTTCTACATCCAACTTGCACTAATCTATAGTTTCCTAAGGGAGAGGATCGAGTAGTTGAACCATTTGAATGTTGGTAAAGATGAAGCCTTACTTGAACATATGAGAACCTATGAATGATATATAAGAAAACATATATACATTCCTAGACAAGTGAAACAAGTACTTATTTTTTTCATATAAAATATCATAACTATCCATATAAGTGTTTCATTTATATTATGAAGTGCTCATTTAAACAAGGTATTATTGACATAATAAAAAAATAACTATTCTTATTTGTGCAACTAATGAGATAACAATGTATATGCACTTGAATAGTTCATATTAATAGTTTTTCCTATCGCAAATGTGAAAGATGATCACAGTAAATACTTTGCATTTTCTCATGAAATTTGAAGAATTGTCAAAACGTTTATGATTGAATATAACTTGCATTTTAAATAATAATTCTTTTTTCTTTATAACAACAAATTGTTTTCTTGTTTTCAACTATTGGTCCATTTATGTTGGATATAAAAGTTAGAGATAAAAAATCAATTACCGTTATTGTTACAACAAATAACCCAGGAAAAGCATTTGCAAATACATCCTCCACAAAATATGAGAGAAGAAAACTGGGCTATTTCACTAGAGAAAATACATTGAGATGAGATATATTACCTAATGTACAAAGTGCTTTATAAAGGCATGAAAATAATTGGCGAGTGTAAAACTACCTGAAATGGTGAAAAACCATCGAACCAAATAAATGCAAAACTAATGCCTAAGTAAACTTAAGAGTAAATGCAATTTACTTTAACACCCCCCATTAAGTGCAACTTATGGAGAATGAATATGCAATATGGGTCCTAGCTACACAACCATTTTAGGTACCCATTTACAACTACAAAAAGAAATATCTCACAACCGAAGAAAAGGAGAAAAAATATGTGGGAAAAAACCCCTCTCCAAAAGGGAGAAAAGAAAAAATGATGCATGGATGGAGGAATCAATCACAACCCCCAAGGACTACATACATCATGTATATACAATCAATATCCCCCATAAGAGGGAAATAGAGAGACTATGTAGCATCGCACAATGTGTAATCACTTGAAAAAATGGTAAGTGCCTAAAGACAAAACATAATCCAATGTCGACAAACTACTCGTCTCCCTTTTGGAAGAAACAACACCAAATAAAAATGCAGAAATGCTTCCCACTCCAGATAGGAATTGAAAGAAAGAAGCATGAAAATGTATGATGATGTCTCTAAAATCTGCTCATGTGTCACCAAGACCTTGGAAGATGATGCCACAAACCAATCAGGAACATGCCCAATCATAATAGGAGGTGATAAACAAGGTACCACTAGAAACTAATTTTTAACATTCTCTAGAGATTGAGATGGAGTGACAATAGTTGTACGACAACTATCATCAAATAGGAGGGATATACCCTCAAATGTGTCTTCCAAGTAAAAACTGTGAGATTCCATGAACAATGAACCAATGTTCATCTAATGTGAATCTAAATTAGGAAGACAATGAAATACTTGTTGTAATGAATCACTAGACATGCTTAATGAATCATCAACACAAGATGAATGGTCTTATTGAACAGGAATGATAGGAGCCTCAATCAATGACTTCACACAATGAATCACTGAAGGTGAAGGTACATCAACTATACCTAATGGAGAAGAAGGAGAATTTGAAGAACCCTCGTCATCCACATCTGAAGAATCAAAGTATTCCAAAACTTTAAACTCCTACATAGTATTGTGATCATAGGGTATCCTATCTAAAAAATGAAGAGGCACAAGAAAATATGAAACATGATCATCTAGGAATAGCTAAGTATCAAGATCTCTGTGTTTTTCCCAAAATTTAGTCCAAAGAATATGAGGATACTCAAAATGATCAATAGCATTCAAACTGGAATCATCAATATGCATTGCAATAACTCCTAGGACATGATCCCTTTTACAATTTCATGCAAATTTATTACTATCAATACCAAGAAGGGGAACAAGATTATATAAATGTGGCAAAAAATGAAGCCATCTGAGATTTTTTATGATATCATCTCTCCATTATTTATAGTTTCTCATTTTCAACATAATTAGTATAGGATGAAATGAAAACCCCATAATCAACTATGACAAATCTCCAAGAATACAAATACATTAACCTTCAACAATAATTAGAAACTTCCAAATACTACAAATGAAGCCTTCTCAAAGTACTTTAGTATGAAATAATGCAAAAAAAGGGTTGAGAATTTGAAAATTTTGAACAACAAATTAAAAACCTTACTAGGTTCTCATGCCAAATCACCAAGCTAGATCTCAAATCAACTCACCAAGAAACTCCAAAGAGCATAGTAAGACCAATCACCACACATGAGAAACAATCTATGAGACTTTCTCACAACATCCAAAAGAGGTGTAAAGCTATTTAAATAGCATAACTATTCCACACATTGCTAATGTGGGATACATTTTGCAATCTTCCAAATGGGCCCACTTCTTCGTCGATTGGAGAGCAATTTAAACCGTAAATATTTTAGGGGAAACTTTATAAAGCATAAAGTTTAAAAAATTTATTTCCTCCCATGAGAACAAATCACCTTCTACCAGGACAAAATCTAGCCTCTTACAAATCATGGAAGCTGAGCCCTCCAATTAAAAGTAATGCCTTTCCTCCATGAGGAAAGATTCACGTAGCCTCTAAGAAAAAATATATCATGAATTGAATCAAACTCCAATTAGGAAATATCACATCACAACCCCTTCCACAAAAAAAATTGCACCCTCCAAGGCATGAAACACAAGAATGTCAGGGACAAGATGAGAATTAGTTTGTAAAAATGCACCCACAGACTTAAGGTGAGAATGCCTCCTCCAATGGAGAAATCATTCCCAACAAACAATGAATAGTTTGCAACCTTTCAAACTAGAGAAAATGATGCCTTTGCTTAAAAATGTAGCCACAAAATGTCTAAATTTTGCATCTCTTCAACATAAATCATGGCTTCCAAAATAGGAATCGAGCCCTTCAATGGAAAATATCACTTCCTCAAAATTTGAATTGCTCTGCAATAGAAAAGATCATTGCCTTAAGAGTGGATAAAATGGAAGCCTTTTTTCAGCAAAGAGAATCGGCCCCCAAGCATGGCCTCTAGAAAACATAGATCACATCTTTTGCAAATGCCTCGAGAGAATGGGAAAAACCACACCAGTGATGACAATTGCATTCACTAGAAAAAGGAAATTGAATTAATCAGAAATGAGGCAACATTGAAATTTAGAAAATTACAAATGCCAAATAATCTCTAGCATATAAATGACCTCAAAATATTCTGATGAAAACTCTCACGAGAAGGAGAGTGTAATGGCTGGCTCTAATACCATTTTAGAGCAAGGGTATGTGTAGGATCATCATGGAAAAAACAAGCCCTTAAGTGGCAATGAAAATTCAGAAAAATAAAAGTTATGCAACTTGACGTAAAAATTTGAATAAGTTATCTATATTATTTTGAAAATATGTGAGAATAGAATCTGTGGCAAATTGAATTTAGTTTCTAAAGTACTAGGTTTATTTTTCTAAAAAAAAAATCTATTTGGTGAAAAATTGAAATTTCAATGCAGTAGTACTTAAATTTTAGGGAAAAAATAAGAAGTGGTGTCCTGTCTCAATTACCCTAACCATAATACTAAAATCATAATTTTTTATAATATTTTAGATATAAGTAGAGGACCTATGTCCAGACAAGTCATGCATATTTTTGTCTGGAATCCTTACATTAATTATGATTTTAAATTACAACTTTTAAAAATATAAAAACTCATATGTCCTGACTACCTTAACTTGGTCAAACTTCATGAAATTCATATCTATTTGATGCATGGTAGAATGACATATGTTTTGAATTAAAAAAATGATACCGCTTTGAAAGTTGTATTTTTCAATCAGCCTATCAATTAGGACTTTAGTCATAATTCTAATAGAAAATGAATAGTAAATTATTTATTAGATTCAAACTAAAGTATAATTTATATTGGTGGAAAGCTGAGAAGCTCCTTTACAAACCCTTTTCGTTTCATCAATTTTGGGTAAAAAAAAGTCGTCAGCCATATGCACGAAGTCTAGAAAAGCAAGGTAAGTTGTTAAACATGTTTTTTGTGTTGACTTCATAGGATTGGCAGGTCTGAACCAAAATCCAAAGCAAGCCCAAGCCTAATCCCTAGGCATTAATTTGGTGTTAGAAATATCAAATATCCGATTTGAATCCGATATTTGATATGTTCTATATAGAGTTGCAAAAATGTTATACAATTTATAATATATGATTTAAAAAATGCAATAAAGTTTATAATTTAGTATATAATATAAAATATACTTTATAATGTAATATATAATACAATTTATGATAATCTCTTACCGAATTATGTATTTAATATATAATATATTATATTATTATGTTTAATATTTCAATA
>VDFB02105785.1:473948286-473999501 GCA_007258455.2 Sequoia sempervirens
TCAATTCTTCTGTTGAATCCAACCCGAGGAAGTGTACAGGTGAACTGAGGGATTAACGAAGGTTTTTTCGTCAAGGCATTGACATTCTTTATGTAAATTTACTTGACTGAAAAACAACTCCAATGGTAACATTTATAATATTACAATGTACTATGTAGATCTCCTACCACCATTAAGATATGGTGTAAGCCATTGATCTTGTAATTATGCCAAATGTCTGTTTAAGCTATTTTCTTTCATGTTCATAAAAGTCCATTTTGAAAAAATTCAATACCTAGTGGAATGATCTCTAGACTTGTGAATTTTCTGAAATATATATGGCAAGTCTTTGTCAACATTGCAACATTGCAACATTGCAAAGGGGTTTAATTCTTACAAGGTGCAGAAGATATAGAAATAGAAATTCGCCACCTGATGCCAATATCTTGTTGAAATGTATATAATAAAAGCAAGTATGCTGTTGATTCTGATCATCTTAAAAGCCAAAAAGAAATAAATGAATTGGCTGTACCGGAGAGCCTTTTTCTAATCTAGAATGCCACCTAAGGTTTATAATTTTTGTGAAGGATTCATATAATAGTGGTAATAGTTGCAGTTAGATTCTCATATGGTGATCTCATATGCTTTCATACATGAAAAGAATGTCCTTAAATACAACATAGCACACAAATCTGCACGAATAATAGGTCAATAAAAGGAATTACAAAAATAGGTCAATAATAGGAATTACAAAATTCATTCAAATGTATGTAATAGCATACATTTGAGTAAATATATATTTTTTAAAAAACTCCAGACATTCGTCAAAATTTTGACAAACACCTTGTGATGAACCATAAAACTTCCCATGAAATTGCTATACATGCAACGATATTTTCGTCACACTTTTGACGATATTTTCTTCAGAAGTTTTATAGTTTGTCGCAAGATGTTTGTCAAAATTTCGACGAATGTTTGATTTTATTTTGACGATTTTGAAGATGCAGTTCGCATTGTGTTGTGGTTATTTTTTGTTGCTAGATGGACGAAGTTTGTGTCGATTTTTTGACAAACATTGGTTCCATTTTCCATGGTGATGATCGACGATGTTGTGTCACTTTTTTGACGTTTAAAAGTTTATCGAAAAAGCAACAAAAAAATAGCGACGAAATTTATGAGTGTTTCATCGGTATTTCGACAAACATTCATCGGAATTTGGAGTCAAATACAGTAGTGAGGTAGCCTTGGAATATAGACCCAAGCAAGAAACTTAAAAGAGTATTTTATAGGGTTGAAACTAGGAAACCACATTTGAAGATAAAGACCATTCTGGCCAAGAAACCAAGGGCCTTCAAGAAGGACCTTTGTACAATCTTCCTCACAAGGGAAAAAGAAGAGAAAAAAACCATTGAGCATAGTAGTGACCTTAATTTGACCTGTGTTCTTCCAAACTTGACTGGTCCATCTTCTAGCAACATCGATGATGGGAAAAAAGCCACAAAATATCCCAACCAAGGAGCTCTTAATCCAATCCAAAGAATCATAAAAAATAGAGCTAGGAATATTGATTTGGGTTGTCCATCATCCATAGTATGAATATAACTATCTATAACCTTTCCATCATAATCAAGAAGGTTTTCAGACGTGCCTCCCATCTCTAAAACAAAAAGTTCATCTGAAGCAGTGACAACCATAGGAGAGGAGGAAGAAATAGTCTAAAGAGTGCTCCAACACCTAGCCCTACAAGCCTTCCCCTCCATGGGAAGCTTAGAAACCGTAAGGGTCAAAGGGGAAGAAATACCTTCCACAACAACCTTAGGGAGAAGAAACCCCTTTTTGAGGCATGAAAACAGAGAATTGTCATGAGATTTCTCCACAAAACTCACAACCAAACTCCTATGCGCCTCTTGATGGGATTCAAGAAGCATATCAAGGAGAAGCTCGTCCTCCTCAATGGGCCCATCATAGAGATAATCCTTAGGAAAACCAATAGTAGGAGCATAATTTTCAAAAGAGAAAAACTCTTCCTCATCCCAACCATAAACCCTAAAGTCAGCCATATAAGAGACAATGGTATTCACCAGACTAGCATCTGTCTCATCTAAATCCTCGTAGGAAGATTCAACATCCTCATCCCCATTAGATGAGGATGGGAGGCTAGTACCAAAGGAATTAGTCATGACAACCTCATGCAAGCAAGCCATAATAGAAACAAGGGGACAAAAGGAAAAAATGTAGGAGGTCAGCTACAAAAGGGGAAAAAGGAAGACAAAGTAGATGTAGGGGGAAAGAAGGTAGAAGAAGAAAATGACAAGAGTAGAGGCCAAAAGGAGTGAAATGTATACAAAGGAGAAGTAAGGAGTCACCATAGTAGCCAGGGGTTGTGGCAATAGGGAAGGTGACCCAAGGCCAAGGCACATGATAGAAACGAGTTCAAACAAATGGGAGAAGGAACGAGAGTGAGAGAACCACCACGACCAACTAGTTACCAATCTCACACCTTTGAAGCTTGTGGGAAATGTTGGAAATTTCTCATTTAAGTTGCTTGCTAAATGACATAGTAGTGTAGACATGTAAAATTGACTTAACACCTATCACAACCCGAAATGTCTTAGAACATCTCATAATCAACTTGGAATGTCTTGAAACAACTCATAATCAACCCAGAATGTCTCGAAACAATTCAAAATATCTCCAGAACGTCTCAGAACATCTCAGAATCAACCCGAAATGTCTCAGAACATCTCAAAATCAATTCAGAATGTCTCGAAACAACTCATAATCAATGTGGAACGTCTAAAACATCTCGGAATCAAATCAGGATGTCTCAAAACATCTCAGAATCAACTCAGAACATCTCCAGAACATCTCGGAATATCTTTGAAACATCTTGAATCATCTCAGAATCATCCCACGATCATTGCACATCATCCCACAACATCATACAACATCTGAAACCCTAATTCTACTATTAATTGAATAATATAACGTTATTTGATTAATTCATGTTTCATCATTTTGACCAATTAAATAAATTATATTTATTTTTATAAGGTATGTGCAGGATCATGATGAGCCAAAAAGTGGTGATATGATGGGTATGTGTAGGGTATGTGGTGATGACTTTTTCCCCAAAATTGATGAAATGAAAAGGTTTTTTAAAGGAGATTATGATTTCCACCAATATAAATTATGCTTTACTTTGAATTTAATAAATAATTATTATTCATTTTCTATTTAAATTACGACTAAAGTCTGATTGATAGCACGATGAAAACATCTATAGTTTCAAAATGTATCACATTTTTGAATCGAAACATCGTCACATTCTATGCCATGTCTTATAGGATTAAAAAGAATTGAATTTCATGAAGTTTTGACCAATTTAAGGTGGTCATACATACAGAGATTTTTATATTTTAAAAGTTGTAATAAAAAATCATAATTAATTATTTACTTGGAAAAATTACAAAAAATATGCATCACATCGGGGACATGAGTTCCTCTACTTATATCTAAATATTATAAAAAAGTATTATCATTTTATTGTGGTTAGGGTGGTTAGCATACACCTACTTAGTTTTTCCTTGAAATTTAAGTGCTACTACATTGAAATTTCAAATTTTCCAAATAGATTTAAAAAAAAAAACCTAGTAGTTTAGAAACTACATTCAATTTTCTACAAATTCTATTCTTACATATTTTTGAAATAATATAGATAACTTATTTAAATTTTTACGTCAAGTTGCCTAACTCTAATTTTTCTAAATTTTTTGCCACTTAAGGGTCTATTTTTTCCATGATGATCCTGCATATACCCTATAAAGTCCTAATATCACTTTATTTTTTCCTGATTAGTCAAACAACACCAATTATTTGATTATGTCACTAAATCACCTTATTCCCCTAAATTGATTAAATTATTAAATCATAATAATTTAATTATGACACTTTCCCTCCAAAATTTAAATAATTAAATCAAACTATTCAAATCATTTATCGAAAATCAAATCAAACTAATGCAACTCTATTTGCAAAATTCAAACTTGATTTGCACATTCAACTCCAAAAAGGAATTAATTAATTAAATCAATTAATTCATATTCCTCAGCCACTTTCTGATTGAGAAAATCACGGGTTGCTGACTGAGCAATCTAATTTGCTGACTAATCAATCTATTTCCTAACTAAACCATCAATTCCTGACTGATCAATCACAACCCTGACTAGCCAATCTATTCTTCAATCACCCAAATTATGCAATCAACTTTGCACAATCCCCTCATGTCTAAATCCTCTCAACTCCTTTCAACCATTGATCTTGATTCAACATTGTTGAATCCTAATCGTTGATTCAAAATCTCTTTTCCTATATAACAAACCTCTCTCCTCACAAATAAGGATCAAAGAATCAAAATACTTTTGCAACGAAGTGTTGTCGCAATCACCATTGATAGAGCTTCAACTTTTTTCGACCAACCAAGCATCATTCATCTACATTTTGCACACGAACTTTAGAGGCTTCACGGTGACAAGAACAATCCAACATCAAGCGAATACACTCCACTACAGGATGGTAAACCTGTGATTATTGCTTGCATTCATTTTGGTAATCATAGGTTTCTTAACGCATGTTCAATTAGCTTAGTTTCATTTCATATGTGTAGGATAGGATTTTAGATTTTCTATGTTTGATCTTAGCTCAAATCCTAATTTCAAATGTAGTTTGATCTCATTTTCGTCTATCATATTCCCCCTCACACAACTAGAATACCAACAAATACTAGCTTAGTGACATGGAAATTTAGGAGATGGATGTCAAATCTATAGAAGTTGAAATAGATTTGTAGTTGTTGAAATAGTATTACTATAATCACTAGTGATTATATTTGTAGTTGTTGAAATAGTATTACTATTATAGTAGTTCTAGTAAATGTCAATTAGTTATATCAACATATTAATATTTTGTATATCAAACAAAAGATAAAATATTGTATGAATAAGAGAAGAGGGAGTCATTCATATTTATGTGTTTAAATTTCTTAAAATGTTTATCTTACATGCAAATAAGTAATTCATAGAATCTAGATATATAGAAATTGAAATGTTTAAAGCAATAAAAATTATGTCTTTTTAGGTGTCTGAACGAACTAGAAGCTTGCACTGTGTTAACTGAGGTACTTAGTAGTGTCTGTGGGGTCCATTATAATGGCATGGCCTTAGCCAAAAGGATTCTTAGAGCTGGATATTATTGGCCTACACTGGAGCATGACTCTTGCAAGTTCATGAAGAAATGTGTACCTTGTTAACAACATGCAGATTTGATACATGCTCCCGGCCAAGATTTACAACCTATCATAGCGCCATGGATCTTTTCTCAGTGGGGTTTTGACTTGATCGACAAGATCTACCCTCCATCTTCTGATGGCCACACTTTCATCATCACCACCACTGAGTACTTCACCAAGTGGGTGGAAGAAATTCCACTCTCTCAAATTATGGGTACTCAAATATCCAAATTCATCATCTTCCATATTCTCTATAGATATGGAATCCCTTCCACCATCATCACCGAGAATGGAAAGCCACTCAAAAACTAGGCTATGAAACATTTATGTGAAACCTTTCACATTCAACATCATTGGTCCATGCCCTATTACCCATAAGGTAATGGCCAAGTAGAGGCTACCAACAAAACCTTAATCAAGATCCTTAAAAAGATGGTTAATAGCATTGGTTGAGATTGGTGTCTCCATCTCCATCCCGCCCTTTGGGATTACCATACTTCCATCTGTACTCCCACTGGCACCACTCCATATTCTCTCGTCTATGGTACCGATGCTATCTTGCTGATCGAAGTCGAAATCCCATCACTTAGAATATCTCTGAAGAACCTCATAAGTGATGAAGATGCCTGGGTTGCATGGCTCAGTCAATTGGAACTCCTAGACAAAAATGGGTCAAAGCATATAATCATCTTCAAGCATATCAACATCATATTAGGAGGAGCTACAATAAGAAAGTTCATCCTCACCAGTTCAATTTTGGTGATCTAGTCCTTAAGGAGAATCAACGTACTCAACAAGATCGAGACAAGAAAGGAAAGTTTGAGGCAAATTGGCTAGGTTCTTACGTTGTCACAGCTAAATATGGATCTAGGGCATATAGCACCACCTTTGGAGGTAGCTTGCAAAGGTTTCTTGCTCACGTTGTTTCTCTTTTAGAAGACCGAGGGTATCGATATCCTTCTCTAGATTCAAGGAGAATTGTGTGACAAATTTTTCTAAAATTTATGCAAAGGAAGAGATTGATCCCTTTGGAAGAGCCATGAACCAATCAAGAGCCACCCCCATTAGACTCCTAGGGAATAACTGCAGGAGGTAGTTGTCATTGTGTAGGACTTCTTGACAATGGGAGTAGAACTCCTAAAGGTGGTTCTTCAGGTCCTTGGTTCCTTTATACTTGTCAAATTTTGGCATTTCAAAATGCTTTGGGAAAGGAACACGTGAGATAGAGGGATCAAATGGATAGGTAAAAATTTCTTCAAACTTGAAAGACTTCTTAGATGTCCTGGCTTGCAGGTTTTTTATTGCGGGTTTGACCTCTTCCCACTCTTTATTAGCGGGTGTTGACAAAGGTGGATTAGACAGATTGGATTGATTATAAGGAGAATATTTTTGGTAGGATGAAGATGGGGCTAAAGTGGTTGCATCGTATGATGGTGGAGGTGTATACAGAGGAATTTGCTGATACTAATTGGTATAAGTGGGTTGTGGTTGTGGATTGACATAGGATTGATGATGGGATGACGAATTTTGGTAATATGAAGTGGAGGCCCCTTGTTGATATGGTGGGGGCATTTGATAATAGGAGGTGGAAGTACCTTGTTGGTATGGAGGTTGTTGATAGGATGGCTGTTGTTGGGAAGTGTAATATGGATTGGATTGATAATTATAAGTATCATACTATTGGGAAGCATACGAAGGCTATTACGGATTAAGATGCTAATAGGAGATGTTTTGTTGTTGTGATTGTTGGGGATTGTGATATGCATAACCGGGGTTTGGATTAGATACAATAGCCTATGTGTAATAAGTGCTTCATAGATGGTACAAGTACTGAGCAACAATATTGGGAGTAATATGTTGGGATTGTTGTTGCTGTATGGGGATTTGCAGGTGTTGAGGAAGTGGTTGATAAGATGATGACTACATGTAAAGGGGTCTAGATGGGATTTGGGTTTGTTGAGGGACCGACAGTTACTAAAAGGATGTATTTTGTTGTGATATTCGTTGATGCAAGGGAGCTTGTGACTAATGAGGTGGTTGAAATGGATTACCCTGCTGCTGATGCGGGGGTGGCTGCTATTGTTGCAAGACTGGGATACTTTGTTGTAGAGGTTGTTGGTGAAGTGGTTGAGATAGGATTGTGGTATGTTGCAGCAGTTGCGATGAGGTTTTTTGTGGTGTTTGTTGTAGATTACCTTGTGGTGGCTACAAAGATGGGACACTACTCTATAACAGTTGTTGAGAGGTAAATGGAGGTGGTGGTAATTTGAAAAAAAGGATTTCCCCCAGTATTAATCAGCGGTTGACTTGATTGATTAGGTGGAAGAGGTGGTGCGGATGACACGTGAGTCGAACCTTGCTGGACATTCAAAGGTGGTGGTGGTGGGAGATTCTGTGGCATGCCATAAGCAAGAGGATCATTAGGGTCAGGTGATGCCCCCATGACTGAAATAGGAACCCAAGGGACATTTCCAACTTAATAAAGCATGACATTCCCAAACCTAGGTTGATACCAATTATCCACAGGTGGAACTTCGGGGATGTAAGAATTTCCTAGAACGTTATGTGAATTCTGAGGGTCTTGTGATACCGGGGGTATAGGTGGTGTGATATTGACATATTATGATAGATCAAACCCTATCAGAAATTTAACTCATTTGATGATTAGGGTGGCAACAATTTTATCCCCATGCTTGTTAAGGAGGCGATTAGTCATTTGGAGATTGGTGGGATTACTGAGGTACTCGTTAACTATGACTTCGGACTAGATGACCATGCTCTCATCAGCAAGAGGCGATGTGGTGTGAACCTTAGTGTTTGATTGTGAGGAGCCACTATTGTTAGGATCCTGAGGAATGTTGACCTGAGCACCTTGAGCTTGTTGGTCTTCCATAAGTTTCTTTGCTTGCTATCAGGTAAGGGGCATGAAAATGAAAAACTACCAGATGAACTAAGATGATGCTATACTCTAATATGTAGTTAAGGGATGACCTAAGTGATGAATAAAGGATTGATTGGGCTGATTGAAGGATCGATTGATTGGATTATTGGATAAAGAATGTGATTGAATTGGATTAGATCGATTGATGGGATGAAACAATTGATAAGATTGGATGATTGATTGATTTGGATTGATGAAACTGATTCTAAACAATGTTCAGAGGTTTGACTAGATGACATAGGGTGTTGATTGATTAGATTGAACTACAAAAGGGATGATTACAAAACTAAACCTACCTCAAGATAGAAGTAGATTGATTGGGTTGAAGATGATGACTGACTTAGGACGGATGACAATCCTAAGTAGACGTGGATAGTGACAATCAGGATTAGGCACCTAAGCCAACTTGGATAAAAACCTCTAAAATGAAGTCTAGGAGACTGGGATTGAAAAACCGATGGTGGATATGCAATTTAAAGATGTTCTAAGATGCACCTATATGATTTGATTGATAGATTTGATGAATTTTGGAAAATGCGGATGGACCAAAATGACGATTACGGGTGAACAAATGATGATAAATTTTTTTGATCGTAACAAAGGACTTAGAAAACGACAAGATTTTAGGGGCTAGAAGGATTCACTCTCTGGAATTTGTATGAGAAACGGATACGCCTCTATGTCAAGCAAATTTTCCTCTCTAGGTCACAACATCACCTATCTAAAGGGAGCAAAATCGCCTCTATGTTTTTCAAATTCACCTCTCTAGGTGACAACTTCGCCTATCTAAAGGGAGAAAAATTGCCTCTATTTTGATCAAATTTTCCTATCTCGGGATATCAAATTCACCTAAGTCTTAAGGGCTCACAAGAAAATGGTGAAGTTGGGAAGAAAATTTTCCTATCTTTGGGGGGACACAAGAAAAGGGAAAAATTGTGAAGCAAATTTTCCTATCTTTGAAGGAAACATGAGAAATGGGAAAAGTTGTGATGCAAATTTGTCCAACTGGCTGACAAACTTGCCTCTCGGGAATGTAGGATCACCTAAAACTATGGAAACGAGTAGAATAGCTTAGCAAAATCACCTAATGGGATGAAAAAGTCTCACAATGAGATGGAAAGTTCGCCTATTTCTTGAATGGTACAGATTGTTGAAGTTGTGAAAGCCAACCTCACAGACCAAGAAGATCACCTGCATGCAAATAACCTGTCATAGAAAGAAGACATTCTAGAAAAAAGGCAAAGGTACTCTTGAAAGCTGAAAATGTATTAATCAGAGAGATAAAATACAATGATCAATCCTTATAAAAGGATATTATGCAAAACCTAAAAGTAACCCTAATAGGTAGACATTTAATAATTAATATAATTATTAAATGTCACAATATGCAAACTAAAGTGAAATCTTAAGAGAGGAATAAAGGTAACTTAATTAACATAATTAAGATGCGCAAGAGTGCAGCTACAAACATGTGCAAGAAAGAAAAGGTAACTACAATGCATGAAAGCAAACAAGGGTCCTGACAACTAGGCCTGATCAGGTACCCAAATACAACCAAATCTCTGTAAAGTGTAGAAAGGGAGAAAGCCTCATGGGAACAAACCCCCCCTAAAAAGAGAGAAAAGAGAAGAATGAAATGCACTAATGAAAGAAGGATAGGAGGTGGATTACATGATACCTCCCATAGACAACTTCTATCATATAAGTACATATACAATGGTCTCCATAGGAGAGATATAAAGAGGAAAGAAGGCCCCCCCACAATGAAGAAAATCCTGTCGCAATGGTAGATGCTTGATGTAGAATCCAAAAAGAGATCCTAAAGTGGAAAATAACATTCCTCCCCTTGGGAAGGAATAAATCCAAAGGACGATGTCGAAGAAACCCTATGAAGAGTGAGGAACCAATATGTCTCAAGATGTGTGCCATGATAGGATGCTAAAGAATCTCTATGTCTGAACTGAAACAAATGATTCCAAATCCAAACTGATCTGAAGACTCCTAAAATGAAACCTCTGAATGAACAAATAAAGGTGGGTGTACAGTGATAACTTGACTATCAAGGTAGAGGAGATGAATGTCCTCAAAATAATCCTCAAGATCTGCAGTGTGAGACTCAACAAACAAGAATGTGTCTGCAAGATAATAATCCCATGATGTAGTAGATAATGAATGACCAAGATGGTCATGATGATGAACTGAATCCATAGGGGCTAATGTGGCGATACTGATGTCATCAAGAACAATGGATGATACATGTATAATCTCAGTATGAAGAGTAGGAACTATGAGACAAGCCTCTGATCTATTGGAACATGCAAGGGTGTCTAAATACTCAAGCTCCTCTAAAGTATCATGATCAAAGGGTGTATTATCTCTCTAAGCAATGGGTAAGAGACAATCTAAAGTAGGATCCTCTGGGAATGGAGAGAGATTGGGGTCTCCATAGATCTCCCAAAGATGTGTCCAAAGTGGGTGAGGACAATCAATGTTCGATATAGCCCACACATTGTCATCATCAACACTAGATGATATAAGTCCTACTATGTGATCTCTAATGATATCCCAAGCTAGTTTTCCCTCTAAAGTGGCTGGTTCAGGTATGAGATCATACAAATAAGGAAAAATATTAAGCCACCTACAATGTGTAAGTATTCCCTTTTTCCCATGACTCATAATTACCCCGTTCCAAAATTATAACTGAAGGGTGAGTAGAAAAACCCATGATAACTCTTCAAATTAAAATATCTGAGAAAAATGACCTTACAACATGTAGATCAAATGAAATAGAGCCTACTGACACAAACAGGAGGCTCCCAAGTGCCAAAACATCCAAGTAATTAAGAAAACTGTGAAAAAAAATGCTGAATAAAATATACCTGGGGCAGAATCTTGCAAAATAATTCTAATCATTGTGTAGAGAAATGAACCATCTTTCCGATGCCTATTCGTTTGTGCAAAACGGAGCTCAGACACAAAAGTTACGTCCCCCGGAGTGCAGAAACCATCATCTGACTTTGACTACGAAAAACAACAGTAAAACGGAAAAAAAAGAGAATCAAACCTCCATCATCAGATTAGACTCAGAACCATCTTTCCAATGCCTATTCATTTTCAAAAATTTGAGCTCGGACATCCATTTTACACTCGATTTACTGAAACTGCTCCGAAAAAGGCCAATAACCCTTATTTAACCCTTAGGGGCTTAAAAAAATAGCCCCTGGTCACCTAGGCGGACCAGGGGGTTGAATCTAAGGGCTCTGGGTGCGGCCCCTGGTCACCAATGTGACCACCGCAGGGGCTTAAGGCAGTTGGCGGGGTGCTGGTCACCCAAGTGACCTTGGGCCCGGTGAAAGAGGGGCTGTAAGGGTTGAGCTTGGAGCAGACAGTCGGTAATAGGACCACGTGTTGTAGGGGGGGCTGGAAACTAGCGGAGTGCCGCCGATGGGCAGTGAAAGTCGTTGCTGTAGGTGGCCGGTTGTCGTGGACGCCACTTGCAGGGGTGGCACTTTCTTTTAAAACTAGCTGCGCAAAAAATCAAATGCAGTTTTGATTTCTTTATATTTTTTTTGCAAATTTTGAACTCAAAATTCGTGCCCTGGGGCCATACAGCCTTGGGGCAATTTTTTTTTTCCTTTTCGGCCGACTGTGGTCAAATTGGACAAATCTTATATGAAAATAGGGATTTTTGGACGCTGCAGACTCAATGGCGAGGTCCGTTTTGTCCAAAAATGCCCAGAAAATTAGGGGACCCCCAAATCCACAAAAAAAATTACCTTTTTGAAACCCTTGCACAAAAGAAAAATCTGTAAGCTAAAATCTTCAATAAACGAATAGGAAGCTGTAGATCTGGAGCTCTTATACCATATTGAAGTTGTGAAAGCCACCCTCATAGACCCCGAAGATCACCTGCATGCAAATAACTTGTCACAGAAAGAAGACATTCCAGACAAAAGGCAAAGGTGCTCTTGAAAGCTGAAAATGTATTAATTAGAGAGAGATAAAATACAGTGATCAATCCTTATAAAAGGAGATTATGCAAAACCTAAAAGTAACCCTAATAGATAGACATTTAATAATTAATATAATTATTAAATAATTATTAAATGTTGCAATATGCAAACAAAAGTGAAATCTTAAGAGAGGAATAAAGCTAACTTAATTAACATAATTAAGTTAAAACCTTTACTCTAACACAAATGGGGAACAAACTTTCCTAAAAATGGGGTGACCTAACAGACAAATGGATTCGCCTAAACCTTGACTCAGATAGTCAGAGGACTCGAACAAGAAGTGGGATCACTCTTGTGGAGAGAAAATTCACCCAAGGATGTGGAAAATTCGCCTATTCTAGGAGAACGGGTGAATTCAATGGACAAAGTGATGAATGGGAAGACTCAGACTGTGAACAGGATCACCCCTATGGACAACAAGTTCATCCCTGGAGATGTAAAATTCACCTATTCTATGGAGAACGGGCAAATTTGATAGAGGATGACTGATGCAGACTCACCTATTCTGGAGAACTAGTGAAAATGGGGTTGCCTAAAAAGTGACCCATAGGAAAGTTCACCTCTGACAAAGGAAAATTCTCCCAAAGGGATAACCTGGACTGACCTGGACATAGAATCATCCTTTTGTAGGAAAAAATTGCCTATCTATAGTGCAAATTTGGCTCAGTAAGGGGAAAATTTTCCTCTATAAGGGGGAAAATTTTCCTCTATAGGAAGGAGCTGACTGTGGCAAAGGACAACAAGCACGGAAAACAACAAACATAAGGCTGGATTGACTCAATTGAAAATAAAAGCACTGGTATCACATAATGAAGACACACTAGGTAGCACAATCCTAGAATTAGTATTGTAGGTTTACAAACTTGATGTAGGCCCACCACCTTGAGCGGACAATCCAAGGTTAATAATTCGTGATACCAGGGTGGTTCTTTGGATCACCCTTTCTCACGAAGGCAAATAGCTAGTGTTATAGTGGCATAGGGTCATCGACAGATGTCATGGGCTCACCTTCACACTCTCACTCGAAGAATATCATAGTCCACCACGAGGATTCTTATTTCAGCCCAAGGGAGTATGTGGCGAGTAACTTCAGGGTATGGTGTGCATCCCCTGCACTACACCAAGTCATAACTAAAACACAGGTCTCTATCTAGGATATACAAGGAAATATCATGCGTCTCCAATATATGTAAGGTATGTGGGGCACAACTGGGAACACCATCCCATCACAAGCATGAGTCAGGAGCCCCAACAAGGTACTAGAAACTTGGACCAACTCTACACATCTTCTCTACTTGTATCATTCTAGCTTTGACGCTTCACTAGTCACGACGTGACTGAATTGAGGTACAACTTTAGTTCTCTCCCCTTTATATATCCCGCCGGTAACATGTGGTTGGGATCGTCCCCCAGGTGATAAAATCCTAGGCAGGTCCTGCTAAGGGAAGAAGATACTAGACATTTTAGCTAGTCCCCAGGCTCGTACGTAGCACAAGGGGAGAGCTTAGATGCACTAGCACCTCTTAGGTAGACTGGACTGGACTAGAGTAAACTATGATTTCTTGTCACCTAGGATAGCCGAAAGGTGCAAGGGGATTTTATACGTCAACAGTTCACTCCTAAACATAGCAAACAATTTAATTGGCCATTTAATTAATTCTACGTGTGCCTAGCTAGTATGAAAATCAATAGACAAACTAACTAAAGGGGTCTTCAACTAATCGTTCTGCAGAAAATGCTTTAGTAATTTAACACCACCAGTCTTGGGCAAACGAGGACGAGCTACACAAATCATTAGTAAAAACTGGGCACACTCACAAACAGACGAGTTATTGGATCAATACTTGAAACTGAAACCAAAATGAAGTTGAAAACTGAAAATTTCCAAGTTTTAGGTTTACCTGAAATTCGCCTTTGTTTGAGGAAAATTTGCCTATTTCTTGTGTGAAAATTTTCCCCTGTGCTGGAAAAATTCGCTTGTTTTGTATGATCAAATTTGCATGTTCGTATGAATGGGAGAATTCTCTTTCACCTCTATAACTGTAGCACTCTCGCTTGTTTCTACAGATCACTCCAAATTCACCCTTGATGTCAGATTCGCCCCTTTTCACAAAAAAAGGGAGAATTTGCTTTCACCTTTGCTGATTGTGAATTCACCTTTGTAATTGGAAAATTCTCCTCTAACATCAAGTTCACCTATTTATTACTGCAGGGTATGTGCAGGATCATGATGGGCCAAAAAGTGGCGATATGATGGCTATGTGTACGATATGTGGCTAATGAATTTTTTTACCCAAAATTGATGGAATGAAAAGGGTTTTTAAAGGAAATTCTCAACTTTCCACCAATATAAATTATAATTTACTTTGAATTTAATAAATAATTATTATTCATTTTCTATTTGAATTATGACTAAAGTCCGAATTGATAGGTTGATTGAAAAATATCTATAGCTTTCAAACGGTATCACATTTTTTGAATCCAAAACATGCGTCACATTCTATGATTGGCATAATATAAGATTAACAGAAAAAATTTGAATTTCATGAAGTTTTGACCAAGTTAAGGTGGTTAGACATACAAGTTTTTATATTTTTTAAAAGTTGTAATAAAAAATTAATAATTAATTATTCACTTGGAAAAAAAATACAAAAAAATATGCATCACATCGGGACATGAGTCCTCTACTTATATCTAAAATCTTATAAAAAAATAGTATCATTTTATTGTGGTTAGGGTGGTCAGACAGACACCTACTTCTTATTTTTTTCCCTGAAATTTAAGTACTATTGCATTGAAATTTCAAATTTTCAGCAAATAGATTTTTTTAAAAATAAACCTAGTAGTTTAGAAACTACATTCAATTTTCTACAGGTTATATTCTTACATATTTTTGAAATTATATAGATAACTTATTCAAATTTTTACGTCAAGTTTCCCAACTCTAATTTTTCTAAATTTTTTGCCACTTAAGGGCCTATTTTTTCCATGATGATCCTGCACATACCCTGTAGATTCACCTATGTAAGGCACAGATTCAATCATCAAGGTGGATTCACCCCTACATGTAAAACCTGAAACTACAAAATTCAAACAACAACAAACATGAAATGATAGATCTGTGACGTGGGTCCCATCGGGTGTGCCAGAAATGTGTGTAGGTGAAATTCCTAGTCTAAAATGCAAAACGAAACAAATGCAAACAAGGAAATACACAAAAAACACATCAACGATTAGCCTAGTTGAACTTGAACAAAACGAAATACAAAAGGAAGTATGTAACTTTTCCCAAGTTGATGAGTTGGTTGGCCTTGTTGATTCATTCGATTGTGTGCTCCTTCAAATGGAAAATAATATGCAACCTAGCTCTAAATGATTGTGATTGGATGAGGAATACAATGATGCAAGTGGGTATTTGGATAGATGCACAATGTGGATGCAAATGGAGTTGCAACAATGGAGGTTATGGCTTTGTTTTGGATGCTTGAGAGTTAGAGTGCAAGATTGAGTGTTTGATTAAATGTTGTAAATGAGGGAAAAATCTTCTAATTTTAGGGGAAATTCCCCTAAAAAATGGAGGGTTGAGATGATGCCACCATGGACAAGATCAAGGGCCAAGGTGAGTTGAGAACTCACAAGCCCTCACATCTTGCCATGTGTCCAATGAAGTGTTAAAGGGAAGGTGAGGTGGAGGTACTTTAAGGTACCTAGGGATTGGGACAAGATCTCATAAAGGAGGTCCATTTTATAATATATTGATCAAGCATTCTTTTGCATAATATATTGATCAAGCTTTGTCAAAGTAAGAAAATAAAAATAAAAGGGTACATTTTTATTTCTTGTACAATACTTAATTCACATTTGATGGATGGAAGGGGGAGAAAAAATGAAACAATAACAGGGTATGTGCATGATCATGATGGAACAAAAAGTGGAAATATGATGGGTATTTGTAGGGTATGTATTTACAACTTTTTTTTCACCCAAAATTGATGAAATGAAAAGGGTTTTAAAGGATATTCTTAGCTTTCCACCAATATAAATTATGCTTTACTTTGAATTTAATAAATAATTATTATTCATTTTCTATTTGAATTACTTACTAAAGTCCCAAATTGATAGGCTGATTGAAAAACATCTATAGCTTTCTAAACGGTATCACATTTTTGAATCCAAAATATGCATCACATTCTATGCTTTGTATACTATAGGATTAAAAAAAAAATGAATTTCATGAAGTTTTGACCAAGTTAAGGTGGTCAGACATATGAGTTTTTATATTTTTTAAAAGTTGTAAAAAAAATTCATAATTAATTATTTACTTGAAAAAAAATTACAAAAATATGTATCACATCTAGACATGAGTCCTCTACTTATGTCTAAAATATTATAAAAAATATTATCATTTTATTGTGGTTAGGCTAGTCAGACAGACACCTACTTATTTTTTCCCTGAAATTTAAGTACTACTGTATTAAAATTTCAAATTTTCACCAAATAGATTTAAAAAAATAAAAATAAACCTAGTATTTTATAAACTACATTTAATTTGCTAAAGATTCTATTCTTACATATTTTTGAAATAATATAGATAACTTATTCAAATTTTTACGTCAAGTTTCCTAACTCTGATTTTTCTAAATTTTTTTCCACTTAAGTGCCTATTTTTTCCATGATGATCCTGCACATTCCCAACATTTATATTAATCAAAATAAAGACATTACATAAACCTTCTTATCTACTACTTGTTAGTGTTTTTAATATATGAAGCTGATCTCACAAAATAGCCTATGGAATTGCCATCTTCCAATGGTTACCTAATTGGAGCTTGGATTGGCCAACGAACGAGTTAAAGCTTGGAAAGGATTTCATCCTATACTTTGGCCTCTACAAAACCTATGAGGGTGATCCCACACAATTTATTTAAGATCGTTTGTGCCAATTAACCTTGTACATTGTAAATAATAAATAAGATCTACACATAATTGCTTGACAATTCAATAGATGCAAAGATCTTGTAAATCCTTTGCATATTAATTATTTCAAAAGAAATAGAGCATGATAAACCTTGACTTGACATACATTTCAACAATAATTTCAAGAATTAATTGATTTGAATGTATCATTTATAAATGATCATGAATATTGTAACACAAACAAAAATCCAAGAATGTTCAATTCCTTAACCAAGTTACATAGTCAAATTAAATGCAAACCAGAATGGACAACAACTTAACACTTAGCATCACAAAGCTTCTACAACGTTGCATTACAACATCATACTTGAATACTCAAAACCAAAACTCACTATCATATCCTAATACTCAAATCACATAAACCTATGGTTTCATCCAAGCAATTTAACTAATTCTTTGAATTAGGACAAAGACACAACCACACATTCATTGAAACACAATGAAGACAACTGAAACAACCCTTGATTATTTTATTAATAATTCAAATGATGAATACACCAGGAGAGAAGTGGCTTTGAAACTATGCCATCCTTTATATTTAAAAATGATAGTATTGTTATAAAAAATTGTGTGTAGAAACAATAGACTCTTAACCTAGATACAGACTGAATTCTATTATGTGTATTGTCTTTTACAAAAAAAATCTCTAAGATTATTCCACAACCCATACAATTGGCTCTAAATTCCCTTTTATAAAAACAAGGGAGAAAAAAAAGCTTCATGCCAATGTACACATGTCACTTTTTCATTTGATAATTACAATTCATTCCAAAATAAAGTTATATTTTACAACCATGAGGGAGAATATCCTTGATGAGACAAAATTTATTTTCATTTTTGGTGTTCAAAGATACTTCCCACCTTCCAAAAGGAAATTTAGTTGGTGAAGATATTCATTCCACAAGAAATAACACCTTTTCCACGTGCTCCCAAAATTGTAGAACTAAAAGCATGAAAACAAGAAGAAAGAAAAAGGCAGAGAACTTCCACATTAGCATCCTTATGTAATCAACTTTGAATTGAAGAAGATACTATATTTAAACACTGATATAACAAGGCTTAATATGTACTATTTCCAAGCTATGTATTGTATTACTCCAACTACAACCATCCTTACTGAAAAGCATTTTTCACTAAAGATATCAAGATTAAAATTCATTACCACCTTGCCACTAAAGCAGCCTATAAGTCTAGGATATCAACATATGTTTTGATTCCATTGCTCAAAGTCCTCCTTAGATGGCCATTCACATGCAATAAATTCATCTAATTTTTTCCTATAGGGGCCATACTTGACCATTATCTAATTTGAATCTTTGTTAAAGTCCTCAAGAAATACACTGGTGATAGATAATTTTTTCATGATGTCCGTCAATATTGAAACATTGACATTACCTTTCTCATAAATTAAGGTGGCCTCTATAGTTATGATAGCATCCATAAGATCTCTCCATTGCTCATAAGTCTTAATAGCTCCATCACCATTCAAAATATCTAGCTATAAGCCAAGATCACTCTCTTCAAACTATTTCAATAATGCTTTGATCCTCTCTTCTAGTGGATCCACCAATCCTTTATATTCACCCATTTCTTTCACCATTTGTAAGTTGGTGCAATCTTTTATGGCTTATTTTTGTCATGGGTGGATCCAATGACCATGCTCTTCAAGACACTTAAACTAGGGATTCATGTTTTCATCAATGGGAGGACAAATTATTTATCCCTCTCAAACATGTTTATTGAGTTAAACATTAAAGAATAATTGGAATGAACACTCCTCATTCTTGGTATTTCCTTTGACAAACAAGTATCCAAAACATTTGAAACAATGAATATATTGTTATCATTATACAATGAAAAAAACTCCTCAAACATTTCCATTTTCTCAATCAAATCTTCTCTTGTTAACTCTCTTGGAGGAGTTTTTTTCAAAGTAACTCACCTTAAGGATGCAATTGGTATGTCATTTGGATCATTCATAACCACTTCCATTAATTTTGGAGGAATAGGGGGGTGGAAAAGAGAGGATGGTGGCTTCTTTGATGGAGATAGAGGAGGAAAAATCCTTGCTTGTGGGGGTCCCTGTGTATGCATTGATTAATTTTTTTCTTTTAACAGTTCAACTTCCAACTGCAACTTCACAATTTGTTGTTGCCCCTTATTATATTCAACCACCATGTCATTATACTTTGTCCTGAATGTATCACACTCCTCAATTAGAGAATTCACTATAGCCTTTTTGAATTGAGCTAGATTTATAGATAATGTAGCAGCCTCAACTCTAGATGTATCAAACACTCTTTTTATGACAAAGACCCCTCTCAAATATGTAGCTGGCTCTGTAACTAGTGGCTTCTTTACACTTGATGCTAAAGCCAAAATAGCCAATTTATCTGACTAAGCACTAAATGTTGATTCCTACAAAGCTAGTGTTACTTCTTCCTTAGTGGAAAAGAGAGGGGAATCATGCATTCTTACTATATCAAAAGCAATTTTTGAAGCAAGATCCCATTATGGTAATAGGAGAAACCCACTTTTTTTTGACTATCTCTCTGCCTTCATTTTTTGTTATCTGTTTATATTTGGCCCTCATTTCCTCAATAGATTTAGCTTCTATGATGTCTCTTGGAAATTATGGGTTTGCAACCCTTTTCATATCTATGTTTTCAACATGTTCATCTCTTTGGGTTCTCCGTACAAATTCTTGAAAATCTTTTTTCTTTACAAAAGAATCATTGTCCACAAACCTCTCGCAAGCCTCTAGTCTAACATCATCAAGACTATTTATTCCAATTAAATCAACTTTACTCAATCTATGGCTCAAACTTTGTGGCACCATCCCTCTTAGGGGAGAAGGCATACAATGCCTCATCTCATCCTCAGTGACAATAATTTCTTCATCAAAGTCATTTGTGGGGTAATCCACAAGGCGACTTGATCCAAATTTTTATTTCTTTGGTGGTGGTTCTCTTGGTGGTGAATCAAGTTCAATAATTTGTGGAGAAGATGACCATGGGGGTGAAAGTGGTGACAGTTGTGGTGGAGGAGAAAATTCCCTTGACCCCTCTGATTGAGTAGGGGTGGAAATTGTTAGTTGCTTTTTCACTGTGCTCTTTCTCCTTGCAAACACATGCAATTTATTTGGAGGATAATATGTTGAAATTTATTCCAACATAGGGGCTTTACCCTTATCCTTTTCTTCAATACCTATAACCTTTCCTTTCTCTTGTATTGCTCTTTCCTCTTTCAATTTCCCCACAACTTTATCAAAATTCTAAAGCATTGTTTCCACACTCTATATTATATATTTTATGTCAAGGACAACCTTGAATTGAGGATATCTCTCTTGCTTTTATTTCTCCAATTTATTGAAAGCTGTCCATTTCATATTTCTTTCTTCTTTCCTTTGAAAGTCAAGAATGTTTCTAATAAAATCCTTAGTGAAATAGAAATTGTGATAAAACTTACCCCCTTTCACTTTGTCCTTCAACTAGATCCTAAAGCCTTGTGGGTCATAATTTATGTGCCTACATAATTCCATTCTCAAAGGATTGAGTTTTCCAATGATTTTCTTCCATCTCCCATTGGTCATAACAAAATCGAAAAGAAATGTATTGGCAGGAAAGAAAGTTCCTTTCCTCATATTAAGCAAGTTTTTATCCTCAACATCTCAGGGTTTCCACATGAATTCTAAGAAGCCAATCCTCAATGGTACATCTCTAGGAAGCACATGAGGTGGTTTTTGAGTATGATATATACAGAGGATAGTGGAATCTTGATATAGAATCACATATCCCCAATTGTGGTCAATCCCTAGATCAGGCCTCCTCTCCTTAGGTCTGAGGAAGTCATGCAATTTCATTCAGATTCTAGGAAAATTTAGAACCAAAAACCTCATTAGCTTGGAAGAAAAAATATTTGAAAAGACCACAAAACTAGAGCTCTACTCATCCTTGTCCAAGATTCGGGTCCATGTTTGGACATGAATATCTTTACCATTCACCTTTCTTCTTAGTTCCATATCACTACCAAAGAAGTCATCCCCCTTGTACAAGAACATATGCATGAATATAGAGTACCACCAAAACCTCACTCCTGTTTCACCTTTCTTTAGAGCTACCAGACCTTTATGTATTTCTTTTGTCAAATAGGTGGAAAAATCATGAGATGTGTTGAGAATCATATGTTGTATGTTTGTAGCCATGTATACATAGGTGCAATCAGCATGCTTGGAGCTGGATCATATCAAAAAATATGACAAAGAGAATAAAAGGTTTTTTTGAAGAAGGTTGCAAAATAGTTGATTGGGTAGGGTTCTCTATTAGATGGACCTAGTATAATTCTACTCCCTCCCTTTCCTATTGCTAAGAAATTTGACAATATTGATATCATGAATGTTGGTCTCACCTTTTCATATTCGTCTCTCAATTTCTTCCCATCAATTTTCACCATCTCATCAGTCCACTGGCTTAGTCTAAAAAATTCAGTGAACTCTTCCTTAGCAACCTCAACCATGTCCTTGATAGAATGTGTTCTTACCACCATAATAGTAGGCTCATAGTTAGCTGCTATAGCTTTGAGGAGGTCCACATCGAGATACACATTTGGGACAATCGGTTTACCCATATCTAGTTTCCATGTGTTGTAAATAGGGGTTTCTGAGTTCTTGTTACCAAACCAATATGTAAATAATGCCCACCCAGTGATTGGTAGTGTGACATATTTGATGGAATAATGTTTGTCAGTAGTGCCATCATTTATTCCAAGACCTTGAAATATACACTGACCTATGCATTTATAATTTCTTGAGGGTTTTAATTAGTCCAATAAATCTTGGACTAGAGATCTCTTCTTGTGTTCAGAATCAGGGGGTTGGGATTTTGGAGGTGCCATTATGCCAATCAGTGACTCAAACTAGGTCTTATGTTTTACACAAATGAACAATGTAATTCAAATAATTGATGGTAATTTGACAAACTTCAAACCTCAAAAGAAGTCCTAATACTCTACTCATCACAAAAACGAAAGTATCTATGCAAATTGTGAAGAAATGAGTACAAAAGGTGTTCTTTCAACTTACTAATTTATTGATCTTGAGAAACCTTAATTCATGGACATTGGGGGTTCATCATAGGATCACGGTCGTCCAAACTAGGCCCTTAAGTGGAAATGAAAAATTATAAAAATAGAGTTAGGAAACTTGACATAAAAATTTGAATAAGTTATTAACTTAATTTGAAAAATATGTAACAATACAATTTGTATCAAATTGAATGAAGTTTCTAAGATACTATTCCTTTTTTGGAAAAAGTTAAATCTATTTGGTGCAAATTTGAAATTTCAATGTAGTAGTACTAGATTTTCAGGAGAAAATAAAAAGCTGGTGTATGTCTGACCAACCTAAGTACAAGAAAAAATAAAAAATATTTTTTGAAACCTTCAATATAAGTAGAGGGCACATGCTTGTATGTGCCACCATTTGTTTTGTAATTTTTTTCAAGTAAGTAATTAGTTATGATTTTTTTATTAATTTTTTTTTAAAAATATGAAGATGTGTTTGTCTAACCACCAAAAATTGGTCAAAAATTCATGAAATTCAATTTTTTTTTTTTAATTCTATAGTAAGGGAAGCATAGAATGTGATGCATCTTTCGGATTCAAAAAATGTGAAATCATTTAAAAATTATAGATGTTTTGCAATCAGCCTATCAATCAGGACTTTAGTCATAATGTATGTAGAAAATTTATAATAATTATCTATTTAATTCCAAATAAGGAATATCTTATATATTTGGAAAGCTATAATTTTCTTAATAAACCCTTTTCATTTCATCAAATTCAAATAAAAAATTCATCAACCACTTTTTTGTCATATCACCACTTTTTGGACCCCCATGATCCTGTACTCACCCTAGGAGCTCCAATTGCACTATAAAAAATATTGGATGCTTTAAAATTCCTTTTTGATCGAGTTCTTTCTTTCAATATTTCTTTTATGACAAAGAAAGCCTTTAATTAGGCAGATAAACATCAAATTTTCCATTACTGCTCACTCGTGTGAACTAGAATGGCTCCATGACATCCTTTTGCAATTTTAAATCTCATTCGTTGATCTCCCCATGATTTGGATTGATGGTCGACTTAGATGGAGTCATAAAAGTTTGAAAATTTGACCTGGTCTGAACTCAAAATCTAACCAACCAAATTTTTCCAAGTGTACAATTTCCTTGCTAGCTCCATAGGCTCCACAACACTTTACAAATCATGAAAAAGTCCAAGTGTCAATCACTCGCTAGCCCTATGAGATCTGCAAGATGTTGATCAATGGTCCCAGGCTAGTGGTAAATGGTTTAGATCAATCTAGTACATCCCATTATGCACACAATTTAATCCCCCATGTTCATGCCCAAGTGATTAAGGGTATGTGCAGGATCATGGTGCCAAAAAGTAGCAATATTATGGGTATTTGTAGGGTATGTGGTGATGACTTTTTTTTTCACCCAAAATTAATGAAACGAAAAGGGTTTTTAGAGGAGATTCTCAGCTTTCCAAAAATATAAATTATGATTTAATTTTAATTTAATAAATAATTATTATTCATTTTCTATTAGAATTACGACTAAAGTCCTGACGATAGGCTGATTGAAAATATTTATAACTTTCAAACAAGATTACATATTTTGAATCCAAAACATGCCTACATTCTATGCTTACATACTATAGGATTAAAAAGAAAAATTAAATTTCATGAAGTTTTGACCAAGTTAAGGTGGTCGATGGACGAGTTTTTATATTTTCTAAAATTTGTAATAAAAAATTCATAATTAATTATTTACTTGGAAAAAAATTACAAAAAAATATGCATCACATCCGAACATGAGTCCTATACTTATATATAAAATCTTACAAAAAATATTATCATTTTATTATGGTTAGGGCTTTATACACCTACTTTATTTTTTCCCTGAAATTTAAGTACTATGCATTGAAATTTCAAATTTCACCAAATAGATTTTATTTATTTTTAAATAAACCTAGTATTTTAGAAACTAAATTCAATTTTCTACAAATTTCTATACATATTTTTGTGATAGATAACTTATTCAATATTTACGCAAGCCTAACACGATTTTTTTTTGCCACTTAAGGGTTTGCACCGATGATCCTACACATACCCTTAAACATCCTTTCATGATGGATGGTTGAGATTAAAACATCTCACCAACCATTTATCTATATTCATTGTAGCCCTTTTATTAGCTCACCTTTTAATATCTCCATAGTCACCAAAACTATTTATCCAAATATTTCATGTCTCCGAAAGTTCTTTGGACAATATGGATCATGCTACATGGCAGCCGCCCGTTGCCTCACTGAGAGCCAAGATCTTCCAGTGGGTCCCTCATGGGTTGATGGGGAATGACTAGGATCAACACATAAGATCACATCAAAATTATTGATATTGATAACCTTTTTTGCATCGCTACCTTCTGAACTTTGTAGGACCCACCATGCAGTGGACACTTGTCACTACGCCCGCTGCCCTATTGGGTTTTTCCTCAAAATATTTTAATGCAATGGACTAGTGGGTGACCAATGAAAATGGAATAATGGGACTGAACGACCATGGCTTAATTTTTTAAACAACACATGCATTAATCAATGACTTAAAATGGGGACTTCATTAGGTTGACTTAATGTTTCAATCCTAGATGTTGAACAAGACAACTAAGAGGAGGGTGAATCAGTTGTCACAAATTTAAACCTTAATTCATTCACCAGAACTAATCCTTAACACTCCTTAAAATATTAAACATTAAATACTAGTGGAAAAACAAAAAATCATCACATAAACACAATAACACCTTATTTATGTGGAAAACCCAATAAGGGAAAAACCATGGTGAGGATTAACTCACACTATAGAGAATATAAAAATTGATTACAAGAGGCTCACTTCTTGAGAAACAAGGCTCACTGCCAAGACATGGACTCACTACCTCGGTCAAGACTCACTGTCCAACAGGGCTAACAACCTGGAGGGCTCACTACCACAAAGATATAAAGAAGATAGAAGAGATACATTATAGAGAGTAGACAATCTCAATGTAACAGAGAAATACACCATAATTTTCTCAACCACTTGTAGACATGCATGAATGATAGAGTACACCTTCAGCTCACTACATCCATAAACTCAACATTTAGGCTTTGCACTAATCTTCCACACTTGCATCACACAAAATTATTGCATCACATCAATCTCGCACCTATTTGCTCTATTTCTTCACACTTATCTCTCTTTCATCTTTCTATACTTTATTTCACCACTAACTCATCTTGTATTTATACCATCTTCAACTTTGAAACATATCCAAATTCAGCCATCCAAATTCAAATTCAAATTAGGTCAGTGCCAAAACATTCTAGGGTGAAATTATAATAAGGGTGACCCAAACACATGCTTCATAAGGACCCAAATAGATCCAACATGCTTCATCAACTCTGAAGATAGTGTTTAACAAAGGGTTGGACAAAACAATGTAAAACACATAGAACAATTAAGTACGAACCTTCAAGATACCAAAATTATCTTCAATACAATAAAAAAACTCAACTCTAGAATGGTAAGTCATAAGACTTCAATAAAGAGAAATCTAGACCAACAATATTTCTCCCAGACCTCAACTAGAAAAATACAAAACCACAGTTCACAACAGGTGAACATACTTGCATTGTACAAGGAATAAACAACCAAAATATAGATATAACATCTTCCAACCATCATGATCAATGTATCTAAACCACACAAACATTGGAGAAAATCCCAAAGAAAAATACGGTGCAACCACTGAACACCTGCAACATATCTTCATGAAAATTTTCTCAATATCCTTGACATATATAACCAATAACCTGTATCAATGACACTAATAAAAAAATAACTAGTTGATAACCAATTGACCATTTGACATCAATGACAACACTTTCATTATTTCTATTCTTTCAAAAATCTCCCCTTTTGTCATTGATGGAAACACATGATGTGAAAAACCATCAAAGACACCATACTAGCTTTGAATACACTTCTCAATAATTTTCTTTCCGTTCCTTTCTGTTTCTCCCCCTTATTAGATAGTCTTTTATATTCTCTGTCTTTTTTTTGCTTCCTTTCCATTTTCACATTCTTCCTCTCCCCCTTTGACATCAATGGAAAAGGAAAAATATATTTTACATTTATTTCCCCTCTAACAAAGAGAATACTCTTAATGACAACGCCTGACACTACCTGCTCCCCCTAAGAGGTAGCCACCAAAACATCAGTCCAGGAGAAAGATAGATCCATAGATCCACTGGACTGATGCATCTCCATATGCATCTAGTTCAAGAAAGGAGGGGAAATGACCCCTAACTTCTCCTAGAGATACTCAAAAGTATCTTTAGAAAGAGCCTTTGCATTTATATATCAACAATCTGATCCTTCGTCAGAACATCCTCAAGCTTTACTTCATTCTCCATGACCTTCTCTCTCAAGAAATGATACCTAATAGATATATGCTTCGTCCTCGAGTGCATCACAGGATTCTTTGAAATATTAATTTCACTTATATTATCACATAAGATAGAAATAGGATCATTATACACCACTGTGATATCTTTCAATATCTATTTCATCCATAGAACTTGTGTACAATAGGATGCAATAGTAATAGATTCAGTTTCAAAAGTAGACATGGAGACTGAATCTTTCTTTTTACTTAACCATCCCACCAATCTGCAACCAAGAAATAATGCACCAACACTTGTCCTCTTTCTAGCATCTACAAATCTAGCCCAATCCACATCTATATAGGAACTTAGAGTAAAATCAATATCTCTAGGTTGTCATAATCCATAATCTAGAGTTCCATGTTCAAATATTTGAATATTCTTTTAACAACGACAAAATGTGTTTCCTTAGGATCTTCTTGAAATCTAGCCGCAAGACAAACAACATGCATAATATCTGGTCTAGTAGTAGTCAAATACAATAGTCCACTAGTCATAGATCTATACTTGCTCTGATTAGCCTTAGGTGAATCATCATCTTTTCCCAATTTGCAACAAGTCACCATAGGAGTACATACCAGTTTGGAACCATTCATCCAAAACTTCTTCAACATCTCTTTAACATATTTAGATAGTGAAATAAAAATTTCTTTCTTTGTTTGATTAATCTGTAGCCCAAAAAAGAAATTCATCTCTCCAAACATAGACATTTCAAATTATTTCTATATTTGTTCCGCAAACATCTTTGCACATATTTTTATTTCCTATAGTTTTATCAACATATACAAATCAATCGAGATTTTTTCATTTTCAATCTTAAAATATGGATTACTATCTATCGTACATTTGTTGAAACCTTGCTGAATGAAATACCTGTCTAATCTTGCATACCAAGCTCTAGGAGCTTGCTTTAATCTATATAAGGCTTTCTTCAATCTGTACACCATATTTGGTTGATCTGACAACTTAAATCCTTCCAGTTGTTCCATCTAAACCTATTCTTCTAGCTCACCATTCAAAAATGCTAACTTGACATCCATTTGATAGACCTTGAAGTCTTTATGAGCAGCAAATGCTAAGAACATCCTTATAGCTTCCATTCTTGCTACTAGAGAAAATTTTTCCTTAAAATCCATGCCTTCTACTTGTGAGTAACCTTTATACACAAGCATTGCTTTGTTTCTAACTACTTCTCCATTCTCATTCAACTTGTTTCTGAATACCCATTTCGATCCAATAATGTTTTTATCTATCAGTCTTGGGACCAATTCCCAAGTTTGATTCTTCTCAATCTGCATAAGTTCTTTCATGGCTTCCATCCAATGTTCATCTTTACATGCTTCACTTATAGTCTTCGGTTCAATCTCAGAAAATAAATAGAGATTTACTTTAGCAATAGCTCTGCTTCTAGTTAATACTCCTTTAGTCTTATCTCCAATAATTTGACTTTTTGAATGATCCTTCTACACATATCTAGGTGTCTTAGGTGACACTACCAAAGCTTCTTCTTCTTCTCTTTCATTCTATTTATTCTGCTTCTCTTGCTCAACCTTTTCTTGCTCTTCGACAATCTCTTTAATTCTTACACAATCATGTTCATTAGATACATATCCATCAATGTCAATTGAATTCTTCATTGTCTCATCAACCTTGACATTTGCAATTTCTATAATTTTTCTTAGTCTATTATTGAAACCTCTATAGGCTTCGCTTCTAGTAGAATATCCAAGAAAAATGCCTTCATCACTTTTTGCATCAAACTTACCTAAGGTTTCTTCATCTCTTATGATATAACATTTGCTTCTGAATACTTTGAAATACATAATAGTAGGAATTCTTCCAAACCATAACTCATAGGGGGTCTTTGTACTGTTTTCTCTTGCTTGAACTTGATTGAATACATACATTACTGTATGAATAGCTTCTCTCTAGTAAAATTCCCATAAACCAGCCTCAATAATCATTGATCTAGCAACCTCTTGAACTATTTTGGTTTTCCTTTCAACATCTCCATTTTGTTTAAGAGTTCTTATAGAAGATACATGTCTTCTTATTCCATGCACTTCACAAAACATATTAAACTCATGGGAGGTGAATTATCCACCTCTATTATAGCTTAAGCATTTTATCTTCAATTTTACTTCATTTTCAACCATAGCTTTGAATGTCTTGAATCTATCTAATGCATTTGATTTCTCTCTAAGAAATGTAACCCACGTATATCTAGAATAATCATCAAACAAAAACATAAAGTACCTTTCACCTTGTAGACTTCTCACCCTTGTAGGACCACATAGATCTATATGAATTAAGTCCAGTATTCTAGTAGTATAATGTTCCTTTGGTCTATAATGACTTCTTGCTTTCTTTCCAAATTGATAATTCTTGCAAATGGCATTAACATGCATTATAATTCTTGGTAAATCTCTTACAGCCTCAATTGCACTAATCCTTTCCAAGTTATAAAAATTCATGTGACATATTCTCCTATTCCATAACCAACTGTCATTAATCTGAGTCATAAAGCATTGTCCATCAACACCCTTAAGTTGATAGATATTTGTTCATATTTCTTTCTTGCAACAATCAATGTTCCAGATCCTTTCTAGATTTCACATATCTCATCCTTAAACACAAGATCATATCCTTTACTATAAATTTGTCCAACACTCAAAATATTATGCCTTAAAACCTTAACATAGTAGACATCATCAGTATTATGTTTTCCATCAAAACTTACTAAACCTATCCCACAAATTTTAGCACCAATATCATCTCCAAACATAACCAAGCCTCCATCATATTTTCAAGTTTAACAAACTTACTTTTATCACTAGTCATGTGATGTGAACAACCACTGTCAACAACCCAATATAGTTCTTTTCTTGTTTAGCATGTAGGGTAGAGATAACAATACCTTCATTTTTCTACTTCTCTGGAGGGCCTTCCTTTACCTATCTTTCAAAATTAGCAGAAGTAGGTTCATCCTTTATAGCCAAGAACAAGCATTCATTATCATTAGGATCTTCATAATCAAAATCTTCATTAGATATACTAGCATTCTCATTCACATAATATGCTTTGTTGATCTTGTTTCCTTTCTTTTCTTTCTCATATCTTTGTTTATTCCTCTTAGCTCTTTTTAGATAGTTTGTAACATAATGATCTATTTCTCCACAACTAAAGCATTTAAAGGGTAAATTACCTTCATACTTACCGAAGCCTTTCCTCATCCTTCTCACAAAGTTAGCTTCTATTTCATCAAAATTTTCTTCATCTAGATCTTCAAATTTTGTAGCCTTAAAAGTAGTTTTTGATTTGCATCCATTCCTTAGACTTGGCTTCCTCATCTCATAAGATGTCAGAAATAACAACAAAAGATCTTTACTGCAGGTCTTATAATCTATACTCTGTTCAATAGTACACACCTTCTCACTATAAGCATCAGGGAGAGTTATAAGAATCTTCTTCATAATTCTAGTTTCCTCTATAGTAGCACCATGTCCTCACATTTCAGCCACTATCTCATTCAATCTCTAGATATAAGCTTTAAATTTATAATCTTCAGACATGTGTAGAAGCTCAAACTGTGTCTCCAAATTATATGATTTTGCTTCTTTAACTCTTTCATCACCTTCATGCACCCTTTCCAAAGCATCCCAAACTCCCTTAGCAGTCTTTAGATTCTAAACCTTAATCAACTCAGAATGTACCAGACTATTCTTCAAAATGTATTTCACCTTATTGTTCTCTTCATGTGCTTTGATCTCATCAGCCGTACTCAGACAATTAGTTGGAGGAGTGTAAGGATTCTTGTATGATTTCTTAACATCATAATTACAATACTCCAGATATTCTTCCATCAATATTTTCCAGATAGCATAATTAGTTCCATCAAACCTTAGATAATCATAAGGAATTTTTCTAGCCATCCTAGACCTTCCTCAACCGATTAAGCTCTTCACCAAGAAACCAAGCTCTAATACCAATTTTTGAAAAAGACAACTAAGAGGGGGGTGAATCAATTGTCACAAATTGAAACATTAATTATTTCAACGAAACTAATCATTAACACTGATTAACAAATTAAACATTAAATACTACTGCAAAAACTAAAAATCATCACATAAACACAATACTACTAGATTTACATGGAAAACCCAATAAGGGAAAAGCCACGGTGAGGATTAACTCACACTATAGAGAATATCAAAACTGATTACAAGAGGCTCACTACCTAAGAAACAAGGCTCACTGCCAAGACAAGGAATCATTTTCCGAATCAAGACTCACTGTTCAACTGGGCTAACAACCCAAAGGGCTCACTACTATAGAGATACAAAGAATATAGAAGAGATACGTTACTGAGAGAAGAAAATCTCAATGTTATAGGGAAATCCACTACAATTTTCTCAACCACTTGCAAACATACATGAATGATAGAGTACACTTTCAACTCACTACATCTGAAAACTCAACATTTAGGCTTCATATTGATCTTCCACACTCGCATCATACACACTCACTAATTCGCATCAATCTCCCATCTATCTGCTCTATTTCTTTGCACTTATCTCTCTTTCCTCTTTCTATACGTTATTTCACCACTAACTCATTCTATATTTATACCATCTTCAAATTTGAAACATATCCAAAGTTAGGCATCCAAATTCAAATTCAGATTAGGTTGGCACCAGGGTGGAAAGGGAAACCTAAACACATGCTTCATAAGGACCCAAATAGATCCATCATGCTTCATCAATTCTGAAGATAGTGTTCAACACAAGGTTGGCCAAACTAGTGTGAAACACATAGAACAATTAAGCACGAACCTTGCAAATACCAAAATTATCTTCAATACAATAAAAAAAATCAACTCTAGAACCGCAAGTCATAATACTTCAACAAAGAGAAATCCAGACCAACAACATTTCTCCCAGACCTCATCTAGAAACACAGAAAACCATAGCTCACATTTGGTGAACATAACTCACACTATACAAGGAATAAATAGCCAAAAATCTAGTTATAGCAGCTTCTAACAACCATGATCCACATATCTGAAGCACACAAACATAGGAAAAAATCCTTGAGAAAAACCCAAAGTAACCACTAAACACCTGCAACAAATCTTCATTACAATTTTCTCAATATTATCAACATATACAACCAATAACATGACAATAACAATCAGTTGATAAGCAATTGACCAGTTGACATCAATGACAACACCTTCATTCTTTCAACACTAGACTTAGGATAAAAGAAATATTGACTCCCCAAACTTAAGAAATATGTAAATATTTTTCAGGTGACATGATGACCAGATAGACTAGGGGATAGGGCTAGTAAGAAAATGATTTCAGTGACATAAATCATGACTTAAATGACTGGAAATGGGCCAAAACAAGTCAATTAGAGATTATAACATTTGGTGCAAGGACTTAATGCATCGATAGTTTTTTTCAAGGGTTTTTGAAGGGTTTAGGGCATAAAAAGAGCCTTAAAACATAGGAAAAAAACACGCTAACCCTAAACCAACCAGCATATGTAGAAATTTTTGAAATGTAAGGCCCAGAGCAAAGAATTTTTTTAAAGTTCTATCACTACACATTTGGAGACACATACATATGTTACACAACCTCTTTCACCTCCTTACATAAAACATAAACCTTTAGAGTTTGACTCTTTCATAAACATAGACATGCTAAAATAGTTACATTCATTCATACATCCATTACAACGATTCTTACTACTTCTCATTGACAAACATCATTCCATACTCCTGTTACAAAAACCTATTGAGTTGCTGCTCATTGAAACATATTCCATTACATTGTCAGACTGCCATTGGAGTTTATTCTCCTTCATATAAACCATTACATACCCTTACAACTTTGTGGAGCTAGACTCATTTGAGAGTACTTTCAACAATGCAGACTTAAACAATATATAGAAAGCATCATTGTCTTTAGAAATTCATTACCCAAACACCCAACCAGCCATAAGTAATTACAAACCTTACACTCTTCCCTTCTTAGTGAATAACAAGAACATGATAATGCATCATTTTTATTATATTGTAATTTCACTTCCTAAATTGAAACTAATGATTCAATAATAGATTAATCGATTAATCGATTTTTTGATAATTGATTCTTTGCTCCATCTTATTATAAATTTATTTAATCAATTTTAATGTGTTTTTTGGTATGTGACTTAAATTACTAGTCTTTAGTTGAATTCTTAGAGGTAAAGTTGCATCAAAGAATTAAGCTAAAAGAAATATTTGACTACTCTCGGTTTTGGTGATGAAAATACTCCCAACTTAGGGCATAAGATTTTAAAATGGTTTAACTTGAGTATTGGTGTGGCTAATAGAAGAAATCATTAGCCATTGTGTGCTTGCAAGTTAGATGTTGTCAGTTCAAATCTTGTACTATAGAGGGTCTCCCTGACATGAGCTAGAATTTGCAAACAAGAGATAAGTTTTTCATTGTTGCTAATTAAAATTAAAAACTGATTATAGTGTGATGCTAATGGATAAAATAAATATGGTGTTAGGTACTAGATTTAAAATCATGACCATGGTGGATATAGTACAATATTATAGCTAATCTAACTATACAAAAAATGTAAATAAAAAATTAGTTATATCAGCTAACAAAATCACTAATAAGTTATATTTAAGACTTACAAGCTTAAACACATTCCTTAGTGTAATTTTGTAATGAAAGATATAAATTTAAAATACTTATTAAATGACATACTAGAATACAAACAAATACTATCTTAGTGACATGGACATTTAGGATATGGATGCCAAATCTATAGCATTCACTAGTGATTATTTCTGTAGTTGTTAGAAAAAGTATTACTATTCTATTAGTTCTAGTAAATATCAATTAATTATATCAAAATTCTAATATTTTCAATATCAAACAGAAGAGCAAATCTTGTAAGAGAAAAAAAAAAAAATTTCTTAAAATGTTTATCTTACATGCAAATAAGTAATACATAGAATCTAGATATATAGAAATTGTAATGTTTAAAGCAATAACAATTAATGAACATGAAGCAAACCGTCTTAAATTTTATTTGAAAATGTCTCCTAATAAAGCTTTAACTGGCAAAGCGGAAAGCCTATGGAATTATTCTCAGCATTCTTTGGTATAATATATTGATCAAGCTTTGTCAAAGTAGAAAAGAAAAACAAAAGGGTACATTTTTGTTGTTTCCAGAATACTTTATTAGCACATGATGGATGGAAGGGGAAGAACAAAATGAAACAAGAACATTTATATTAATCACGATAAAGACATTACATAAATCTTCTGAGTTGCAGCTCATTCAGAGACATACATATGTTACACAAGCTCTTTCAACTCCTGACATGGAACATAAACCTTCAGAGCTTTGACTCTTTCATAAACACAGACATGCTAAAACCATTACATTCATTCATACATACATTACAACAATTCTTACTACTGATCATTGACAAACATCATTCCATACTCCTGTTACAAAAACTTACTGAGCTGCTGCTCATTGAAACATATTCCATTACATCATCAGACTGTTGTTGGAGCTTCAGCTCCTTCACAGACACCATTACATACCCCTACAGCTCTCCGGAGCTGAACTCATTTGAGAGTACTTTTAACAATACAGACTTAAACAATATATAGAAACCTAATCAATAAAGAAGAACATAAAATGATATATTTTGAAACACCCAGAAGAAAGCTAAGATGAGTTAAGGAGAAATCATTTCAAATCTTGCTTTAAATTTTTACTTCTGTAATACCAACATTTACTGCTGATATGCAGGACAGGTCTAGCTGGAGTAGTTGGGATTATATTTCCAACAGCACTCTGCAAAAAGCATGGACACACCGAAAAGAGGGTAACACAATTTGATGAGATGTTTTGTGGATGTCAGAGTTCATACTTGAGGAACAGGCCGGCTTCTTGGAGCTTATTTTCCACCGCCAAATCCATACGGCTGTTCATTTCTGGGGTGAAATGATTCTTCCAGTCACCCACTTCACCTTTGCGAAAAAGAGATCTTGTGTTGACATGGGTATTTTTGAAATTCAGTTTACCATTTCTGTTAACATCTAGAGTGGAAAGAGATTCAAAGCTGCATTGACTGTCTATGGAACGAATGTCTTCTTCTGTCAAAGAAGATTGCCCTAAGAAATCCGAAATCCTTTTGATCTGGGACAAAGAATCTGCCGTCATATCTTCATATGTCAAAAACAAGATGTTACTCTGATTCCTACTGGGAGTCCAAAAGCTCAAGACATGATCAAGAAAAGGACCATAGAGAGAGACGCCATTACAGAAGGAGTCAAAGAATACCTCCTTGGAAACTGGAGATGTCGTTTCACCAACAAACAGACCTTGTAGTGTAGGCAAGAACTTCCAGTGGGAAACGAAAGTGTCCTTGGGATTTCGAACGACATAAATGATTCGGCAGCCCAAAGATGTGACTTTAGGTGGAAGAGCAGAGTAAGGCAAATGGGTGCCGAGCAACCTTGGCGAGGGCATTTCTTCAATTTCGGTGGAGTCATTAGGCATTGCTCGTGAACTGTAGCTTACTTCTAAGTGTGGAATCAGTTCATGGGCATTTCTTTCCTTCAAAACGTTGCCCTTGCTTTTTCTCATAATGCTGGCAACGATAGCTTTCAACCAGGTGGTTCCCGTCTTCATTCCGGAGCACACAAACACATCGTCCTCCCGTGCTTTGAACTGTGAGTACATGTTCTTCACTCCTTCAAGAAATATGGGCTCGTAGAAGAAACCATCATGTTCAACAAGTTGAACTCCATAGGGACTTTCTCTTGTTCCACCAAATGTAGTGAAGGCTGAGGACATATTCGAAGGGTAGGGAATATACGAAGAGATAAGTGGCAGCTTGAGGGTGCTAATGATAACGAAGAGGAGCTCTATCTCTTGATTTGAAGTTCAGCACCAAGCTCTTAATATATAGATAAAAAATACTACTCACGAAAGGTACGTTCAATAATACAGGCCATGTCTAAAGCCCACTTGTGTTCGTTGGAAGACCCCACTTCACATGCTAATAAACGTTTTAACTTAGGGATCAGAAATTTTTCATAGTATAATATTCAATACATTATTTCCCCATTCTTTCACATGCCAATATCGTATGCAGACTATTCAATCGGTATTATTTATGCTTTTGGAAGATGGACGGAGACAAGGAGTGGTCGGACAAAAAAATTTAGTTAAAAAATTATTAATTGTATTTAAAATGTAAAAATGACAATTACAATTGAGTTAAGAAATAGATTTCATGAATAATAAATGACAGAGGTGATTTAAAGATTTCAATCTAACATAAAAATATATATATATATATAGGTGTTCATAAATATTATATAGATATTCATAAATATTAGATGTTAGTAATAGAAAGATTTTAAATCTATTTATTTTCAACAAATAAAGGGACATGAAGCATTTATTCATAGAATCTCTCAATCAAAATTTGATTCTTTTGTTGACAAATGAATTTATATTATCAAATCATTCTTCGAAACATTATTATGAACAAGGGATTCTACTTTATTTGTATGTGTATACAAAAGTATATGTTTTTCTCCTTTTATTTATACATTGTATTATAAGGATATATTATACCTTTTGACATGTAATACTTTTAAGTTTAGCATTTGTATGATTATATTTTTGTATTTTGGATAGAATTATATTTATGATATTAGTTTTTTTATTAGATTAAAATGACAATTTCATCTTTATTTTAATAATTAATAATTTATAATTTTAGTATTATTTACTAATATAGACATTAAAAAGTGTAAAGTATGTATTTAAAGTAATGTATTTTAAAATATCATCTTAAAATATTTTAAACATGTGGTTTTTTAATTCTTTTCATTAAGAGATAAAATTAGATTATTAAAACAAAATCTATATCCGCATACAACAAAGAGATTTACATAGCTATCAATAAATAAAGAAGAAGAAATAGCCAAGATGGTTTCACAAAAAATCACGATCCCCTCCAAATAGAACAATTTTTTGAACCAGGAATGGCATAGAGGACTCACAACTAGTTTTGAAAAGGAGGAATTAACCATACTCATGTTGAATCAATTGAGGAAGGAACTTAGATTTGTCTTAGTGCAAGGAACCCCAATTAGACACATTCAAGTTACCAATATTTTTGGAAGCCCATTTAATCAAATGATAAGATATTATTTCATTCCTTAGGAATATGAAAAAACAAAAATGGAATAAAAATTTGGAAACAAACATAAGATTTTCTCAAGTAGAGAACATGATTGTTGGGAAACCATATGAAACATTATTTATTCAAAAGAACCACCAACATCATGCAATCCATCTCACAAATAATACATGTCATCTTTATAGCCCACCCGTGTTCATTGAAATACTCCACTTGCACATGTTATGCATTATTTCCAACATAATGTATTAATAACAATTTCATAATAGTATAATATTAAATATATTAACTCCCCATCACCTTGCATGTCAATGTAATGTAAATTATTCAATCATTTTTTGCTTCAACATCTTATTTTAAATTTGATAAGAGCACATACTGATAATCATAACTCTTTGTTATTTCTATCTTTTATTTAAAATATAACTTATTACAACCTAAATAATTTTTATATATTTTGGTAATCGTAAATCTTTGTTATCTCTGATTTTTTATATCCAACACGAATGAACCAATAATTGAACTACAAATAAAAATAAAAATTGTTGTTATAAAAACAACACATTATTTTTCAAAATACAACTTATATTCAATCATAAATTTTTTTGGTAGTTCTTCACATTTCGTGGGTAAATACAAAGTATTTATTATGGTCATGTTGTATATTTATGATAGGAAAAACTATTAATATGAAATACTAAAATGCATATATATTGTTACCCTAGGAATTGTATACATAAGAATAGTATTTTTTCATTTATGACAACAATACCTTGTTTAAATGAGTACCTTATTTTATAAATGACATGCATTATGAATAGTTATGATATTGTATATAAAACAAAAAAATAATTGTTTCACTTGTTTATGAATGTAATTATGTTTTCTATATATAACATTCATAGGTTTTCATGTGTTCAAGTATGGATCCATCTTGACCAACATTTCATTCAAGTACTAGCTCCTCTCCCTTAGTAAACTATATATTTATTGTTCTTATCATATTTACCTTGTCAAAATCATCCACTTGTACTAGTTGAAATACCCCACTTCTACATGGTAACCATTATTAGCTATGAAATAATTCTATATTTTCTAAGCTCTTTTATGCAAGGAAAAATATAATGTATGAATCACAATTTCTTTTAGAAAGAAAATTATTTCCCTATCCCCCAACATAATAAGATAATATGCAAACTATCCAATCTATATTATTTATTTTTTGCAAGGTGGATGTAGATAAGAATTTGATGGACAATATTGTTGGGAACAATTAGCGCAAGTAACACAAAATAAAGTAATAAATAATAAATTAACATGTTAATATTACTTTTTTATATGTTAGTTTTTAGTTAGTTATTAGTTATGAGTTTATTGGTAGTTAGTGGTTTGGGTAATTAATAAGCTGAATAGATTTATAAATCCATAAAACCTAATCATTTGTATCTTGTTTATGGATAAGGAATTTATAAGTTTGAACTTTTGGCTCTCTCTTGTGACTATTTCAATATGGTATTAGAGTGGGTTTCGACAAATGCCTCTTTTAATTTTCACCCACTCATGCTTTGTTTGTCAAGTTGATTAAGGTAATGGGTTTTTGGATACCATAGACCTCGAAAACCCCATTACCTTTTTTCATTCTCATCCATTTGTTGTAAATTCAAGGATCAAAAACAAATGACTAGTGGATACCACATACCTCACATGAAATCTAGAGTTTGGAGTATCCAATGTTCTTGCATATTTGTGAGTGGTACTAATAGGTACCCCATGCCTCATAGAAAACTTGTTGACATCCACCATTCATTTGCATCACCTTTCTCTTCCATAGTGCACATTATTTCCATAGTATTACCTCCAATATATTCATTGTATTTATATTATAAATTACAAAGATATAAGGTGTTGCAAAAAATTTCAACTCCACAGGGGACTTTCTCTTCTTACACCAAATGGAGTGAATGTTATGGACATATACAAAGGGTGGGGAATGTATGAAGAGATAAGTGGCAGGATAAGAGTGTTAGAAAGATAAATAATATGAGCTACATCTTTTGATATAAAAATCAGCACCAAGCTTTTAATGTAATGATAAAAAATACTATTCATGAAAGGGACATTTAATAATGGAGATAATCTTTATACCTAGCCCACTTGTATTTGTTGCATTATTGGCTAGGAAAAGGTAAAATTTTAATGTATGAGTAACAATTTCTTAATACTAGAATATTATACATTTTATTTCCCCATTAGTTCACATATCAAAGTGATGCAAATTATTCAACCACTTTTTGATCCAACATCTTATTTTAAATTTGATCAAAGTACATTTTGGTAACTATAGATCTTTGATATCTCTAGCTTTGATTTAAAATATAACATATATGGAACATAAATTATCTCAATATCTTTTGGTAATAGTTAGAGTAAATTACACTTTGTACATTATATAATATATCTCATCTCAATGTATTTTCTCTAGTGAAATATCATGGTTTGCTTCTCTCATATTTTGTGGAGGATGTATTTGCAGATGATTTTCCTAGCTTATTTGCAGGTATGTGTAGGATCATGGTGGGCCAAAAAGTGGCAATGAGGAAAAAAACACGTCTTTCATCAACCCAAAAATGCAAAAATACCGTGTTGACTATTTTTAGGCTTGGGTGTCAGTACACACCACCAAAGCAAACACTAATCCTAGTTTTCCAAATCCGATATCCGATCCAAATCAGATATCTGATTTGTAAAAAGTATATATATAAATTTTGTGGCTGTTTTAAAATCATTTGATAGTCAACAACCCATGGGCGCACAATGAGGAGGTTCTTCGCATAATGGATATCTGATTTCGCCAATATCCGATTTGAAAAGGTAAGATTTTAGATTTTTATTTGCTTTGATTCAATTTTGAATTAGATTTGGATAATTTCAATTAGTTTTTTGTGGATTTTTTTTCAAAATAGGGTTTTTGATTGAATTTTTATGAAAATTTTGAGTTTAGAATGGATTTTGATTAAAAGTGATTTTTTTTTATGGATTTTGATTTAAAAATAGTGTTGTTTATGTATTTATATTAAAAATTAGAGAATTTTATAGATTTTTGTTAGAAAGTAGGGTTTTTTTGGTGTTATTTTAAAAACTAGGGCATTTTTACAATATTTTCATTTATACTGTCTAATTTCAATTAGATTAATTAGTTTTTAACTTTAATCAGGCATTATGGTTACTGAAAATGAAAATGCAAAAATTCCAAATGATCCACCAGCTAAGAATGAAAATGCACAAATACCAAACACTCCACCACCTCTACAGCCATCAATTGAAGAATTAATTGGTGAAAAATTACAGCAATTAAAGGGCATTTCTGAAGTTTATAAGAGAATCCCTCGATTATTCGAGATGTCAAACACATTGAAGGATATAATTAAAAATATAGAAACCCTCTCCACCCAACATAATGCCTTTCATTTGTGGTGAGAAGACATGAGGGAATTTTATGCATGTGGATTGTCTTATGATGATGTGAAAGATCTCAGAATAACCAAAGCCCAAATAGCCTCTTTATTTGTTAACCCCCGCACTAGTTTTCTAGTTAATGTTAATAAACCAAAAATTTCTATAAAATGGTGCATGCATATGGACATTGTAGATAACTTTTGGGATCGTTGGTGTATGGTTTTTGATAAACCACCAAACAACAATTGTGATATATACCATTTTACTTTATTAAAAAATTATATGCTGATTTTGTGTTAGGGCATCATGTCAATTAATTTGACATTAAATCCTTCCAGAGCATTGGTGGAGGTATGCCCCAGGATAGACCAGGGGTAGTTAGAGTAGTTCCGCACCCATATGTTCCCCCTCCTCCCCTTCCTCCACCACCTCTAGTATATCATCCAAATATTATGCAGGATGTGGCCACACAAACTATCCAAGCTATTCACTCTTTGAGTGGCCTTTTGGTTTTGCATGCTTCTATAGTAGCTCAGCCACATTCTGGTGATGTTGGCGATGGTTTGAGTGCTACTGCATCATCCTCATCAGGTCCACATATTTGTGTACCACATACTTGCTCCATGTGCCTCCAGATATGCTTGGGTCCTCTTGGACAGCTCGCAGAGCATCCCATGGACACTTTTGATTATGACCTCCATAATGTGGACATTATAGATCAGACTCAAGGGAGTGGAACGCACCCTACAGAGTCCTCTCCTACTAGAGAGGGGAAGATTGGAATAGTGACATAGGTAAGATTTAAGTTGTAAATTCATAACTTGCATTTGTTTTTAAATGAATATTAATAAGAGATAGTATAATGTACTAATATTTATATACATGGTCTATTTAATAGTTGATTTCTGAGGAGGAGCTTGCACAGGTGACTGATAGAACCCTTAGGGCCATTTCATTTGGCCTCAACATGCACAATATATATTTTCGCACTCACTGATTTACATTTTTTTATTATATACTTGCTTGTCATTTGAATTGTCATAAATGAAATTATATAATAACTTATATGTTTATCTTATTTTCCTCTTGTAGGAAATACCTAGTGCAAGCAAGGTGCAACCTTGTCCAGATTATGAAAGTGCAATGCTAGATAAGGGGAAGGTAATTGAACTCAAATTCGATTGAATTAAGAATATTAAGATCTTATATTGATTATACATACATCGACATAGATTGGTAGTTTCATATGTACTTGTCATTTTTATGTACAGGCAGTTATGAGCTATACATCATTGTTGACAAGTGCAAGCAAGGTGCAACCTTGTCTAGATTATGGAAATGCAATGTTAGAAAAGGGGAAGGTAATTGAACTCAAATTCAATTGAATTAATATTTTTAAGATCGATTATACATATATCAATATAGATTGGTAGTTTCGTATCTACTTGTCATTTTTATGTATAGGCAGTTGTGAGCTATACATCATTGTTGACAAGTGCCACAACGCCTGAAGGAGTACGTATTGGAACACTTGAAGGAGTAGGTGTTGAAACACCTCAAGGAGGAGGTGTCGAAACACTTATATGAGATAAAGAAAAAGATCATCCTAAAGAGGTATGTGTTTATTTTATTTTGTGTTTGGTATTTATATGTTCCTATTACTAACAATTGTATACTAACTTGGATCAATTTTATGTTTTTGTTCACATATATAGATTGACATTACAAAAGTTGGTTTGGTCGGTTCTTTGAGAGGGGCATATTCTAAGAATCTTGACCCTTTGAAGAGACAAATATTTCAGGTAATCAAGATTACAATTTTAGAGTTCAATTATAATTCAATGTATATTGATTTCGATGTTAATTATTTGATTTTAAATCATATTGTATAACTAATCTCAATTGTGGTTTGAATTTTTCTTGTGCAACTACCTTCAAAGCCAATTAGTGCTGCAAAGAAGCTCCATTTTGATGATCCACCAATAGTTTAGGATGAGATAGACATTTTGGCATGTAAAGTTTGAATAGATATCGAGATGGCATATGCCACATTTTGTAAAAATTTGTTTGAGTTGGAATTGATGCCATTTTTGTATATGGAGATACACTCAAGATTATTGGATAATTTGATATATAAAAGTTGACAATTGAAATTTAATTTCTTCCTCATGTGCATGATTAAACTCTTTGAAAATTTAATCAAGCGAGCAATGGTTAAATATCAATGTACAATAGCATAAAAATAATGGTTATATTATGTAGTTTATATTCATATTGCTAATTACATTGCATTTCACATCTTTCAAACTCAAATCATTACTTCACATTGCATAAGTAACAACTAGATGCTGATAGATGAAAAAAATTCAATAACAATATAGTTTTTACAAAGTCAACCTAAGCAATTATGCAATTACTTCACATTACATAACTAATAACTAGGAGAAACTATCAATTGCATTAGCTTGTCATGGAATTCTATGAGACCACATTTCTTTGAGGAAACTTGGCATAATCGGTAGCCTGATATGGAATTCTATAACCGTATAATAATAATCGATTAGATAGATCATAACATATATATAGAAGGAAGCAATCCCGACCCATCTCTAACATCAAATTTTGGTTGGGCCTCCTCTACTCTAGTATCTAAATCAGGCTCAACTTGTACCCCAACTTATGCATGTTAACTTGAACTCCATTTTGTGTATGTTGAGATCCTAATCATATAAAAGCCATAATACTTGAGAGTATATTTAAGGGATGAAAGACATAAACTTGTTTTCAAAAGACTATGTAAATTTTAACATTTGGATATGTTATCATTCTCTAGTATATATTAAATATAAGCTTAAATGTATAACATTATTTTTCTATTTACTCTCAAGCCACTATAAAATTAAATATGTATTTCTAACATAATTTTCATTATGTCTATATATACTTGTATAATGGTAGCATAAATAAGTGTGTTTAAAGATAGTTTGAGGTGACTTGCATAAAATTTTAAATTATTTCGATAACATACAAGATTGAATCCAAGTTGTGGTTCCTATGATGTGGGAAAGAAATATGAATTCCATGCATCTATGAAATAAGACACTTGGGTCTAAAATGATAGAATAAAGGTATAAAAAAATATCATTAACAACTTGCACAAACAAAGAAACTTAAGGGCATTTGCAAAATTATAAATGCAACAATATATAAATTAAAGACAATTTATTTATGAAAGATTCCATGGAGAAACTAGAGAAGGTCACACCTCATAGATTGTATTCTTGGTAGGAGATAAAGTAGTCTTAAGAGTTAAACCTCATAAGAGCTTGAGAGAATTTTGAAAGTATGCTAAGTTAGCACCTAGATACGTGGGTTCTTTCAAATTTTTAGAAGTTATTAACCTAGTTGCCTACAAAATAGCTCTACCACCAACTCTTTCTCATATGCATGAGTTTTTCCATGTCTTATTTAAAAAAATGTGTTTTTGCATTAACCATATTCTTGATTGGAATAATCTTCAAGATTAGGATCCAGGAGTGATCACAATTGAGCATCTCAAATTACTTGAGGTTCACAAGACCCACTTGTGCTATAGAGAAATTACTCAATATCAGGTCTAGTGGGACCAATATTCTGAGGATAGTGCCACCTAGGGGGACTATGAATATTTTCATCATAGATTTCATCATTTTTTTAATTAAACGCTTTGTTAGAAAGAATTTTTTTATTATAAATTATTTAAAGTTGAAATAAATCATAAGGGATAATGATCTTAAGGGGGGGATATGTCACAGCCCATTTATTGAGCCCTATAGACAATGATATATTTAGCTTTGCATTTTGATTATGATGCTAAGAACCTAAATTTTTGAACAATTAGAATATGTTGATTAATTAGTGTTATATCAATTGATATGGTTTGTTTAAAATTAATATGGAACTTGGTTTGCATATAAATGAAAAGGAAAGTTATACTTTGTATATTATTGGTTTATGTTAATATTTTCTTTATATAATCAAACTAGCTACCTTATTGGCTTGATGAGGTGGATGCAGGAGATTTTGTTTCTCCGTCTGGGATAGAGAAGGAGAGCATCACTAGAGAGAGTAGAAAATTCGAGAAGAAACCCAAGGCGACCAATAAATTGAGAAGTCGCACACAAACCATATATTGCATGGTTTCCTTAAATTATGAATTCTTTCTTGGAACTAGTTGAACTCCAAGTTTGTTTGAGTTGCCATTGGTTTAAGTATAAAATACATACATGTTTCCTTGTTTTATATTAAAACCTAACTTGGCATGGAATTCTATGATATACAGAGTCTATTGATGCCAAGGTTCAATTTGTATGATATTGAAAAAAGAAACCAATTGAGTAGAGTTATCAACATTCTTTAGAAATCATAAGAATTTTTTTAGTACACTAGCCATTTTGATGTCTTATTTCAGTCTCAAACAATATTTTTTATCATTGTTACATTTTTCTTGAGAGTGGTAGCTTAATATAGGTCCACAATACAAAATTTGGTTTACTTGTGTAGTGTAACAGTGGCATAGGAAGATTTTTCTTTGAAAGAACCAAAGGGTGATTGCACCTTTGAAGTGTATAAACACATACCTTTTTGTAATATCAAGGATAATTTTTTAATCTTCCATGCATAGCTAATCTAAAAGGAAAGGTATTTTTCCTAATTTGTATGGAGCCATGCTTTTGACATTGTCAAAAAGAGAAAAACTTCCCTAATGATGTAAAGGCATGGCCAAGTAGTTCTAACTCTCCACATGAGAGAAGAGAATTGAGTAGAGTTATCAGCATTCTTCAAATATCATAAATCAACATTCTTCAAAAATTATAAGAATCTATATTATTGAAAAAAGAAGACAACTAAGTAGAGTTATGAGCATTCTTCAAAAATCATAAGAATTTTTTTAGTACACTAGCCATTTTGATGTCTTCTTGCAGTCTCAAACGTTATTTTGTATGCAGATGTGTGATAAATTCTTAGTTCAATGATGTTGAACAATTTTTGAAAAAAGAAAGTTGTGTCACAGTCTGCTTTCAATCCAACAAGCAAAAATGAATGCTCCGCCCCTTCGAATGAAAATGCATGTTTAGAAAACAAATGAATAAAAATGAGGTAGTTAAGGTGTTAAATGAAGTTATTTAGAGGTAACTTTTAGGGTGGAAGGCTTAAAAATCCATTTTAAATGCACAAAAAAGAATGAAATTACTTCAAACCAAGTTTGTGAATAAGTTAACTTTGCTGCCCACTAGTTTCCCTTAAGATTCCAAAGTGCTCAAAGACAACAATATTTGAAGGGATATTTCTTGGGGACTATTATGCTTATAGACTCTCTGTCTAAGGCTATGGAATCATTTTGGGGCCATCTACAAAAACCTCTCTCAGTTTTTACTATCTCATAGGCATTTTCTTGTGGTGATGAGTTTTCAGTGGAGGGAAAAGTTGCCAGATGCAAGCAGTGTTAAGTTGCAAAGTGGTGCAACTTTCAGTCCACAACTCGTACGACCAAATGGACTATTCAAACACATCAGAATGGGTACATTTATTCTAGGGATGGTCATATTTTGCACCCAAATATACCAAATCACTCTGAGCTACATTGGACCGACGATTTCCCTGAAGAGTCCAAAGTGCTAAAAGACAACAATCTTTGAAGGGCTATTTCTCGGAGACCACGAGGATTAAAAAATCCTTGTCTGAGTCTATGGGATCATGTTGGAACCATCTCCAAAAACCTCTCTCAGTTTTTGCTATCTCAGAGGCATTTTCAGTTGCAAGCAGTGTAAAGTTGCAAAGTGGTGCAACTTTCATTCCGCAACTCATACAACCAAATGTACTATTACAACACATCTGGATGGGTACGTTTACAATAGGGATGGTCCTATTTTGCAACCAAATATGTCGAATCACTCTTAGCTAAATTGGACTGACGATTTCCCTTAAGAGTCCAAAGTGCTAAAAGGAAACAATCTTTGAAGGGCTATTTATTAGAGACCATGAGGCTTACAAAATCTTTTTCTGAGGCTATGGGATCATGTTGAGAATATCTAGGAAAACCTCTCTTGGTTTTTTCTATCTCGGAGGAATTTTCCTATGGTGATGACTTTTCAGTGGAGGGAAAAGTTGCCAGATGTAAGTAGTGTAAAGTTGCAAAGTGGTGCAACTTTTATTCCGCAACTTGTATGACCAAACAAACTATTCCAACACGTCTGGATGGGTACATTTATGCTAGGGATGGTCCTCTTTTTCAACCAAATACTCTGAATCACTCCGAGCTACATTGGACCAACAATTTCCCTTAAGATTCCAAAGTGCTAAAAGGAAGCAATATTTGAAGGGATATTTCTCAGAGAACATGAGGCTTATAGAATCTCTTTCTAAGGCTATGGGATCGTGTTGGGACCATCTACAATAACCTCATCAAATTGTGCTAGGAATATTGCAAATGTGGGAAAATGAGAAATCTATATTGTCACAATAGAAAAGATGCTTAGACTAACAAATCTATATTAATCTAAACAACTTGAATAATGATGAATTGGTGATGCAAAATATAAAAGTTGCTTAGAATAACCAATTTATATTATTCTAAATGACACAAAATATGATGAGATGGTAATTTAAACTATAAAAGACGCTTAAAATAACCAATCTATATTGTTGTAATATGTCACATACCTCTTTGAAAGGATCAGAGCTGGCTATTGTTGCAGCAGGTCCATGTTCAATCATGCCAAGAATATTGCAAAAGTGGGAAAATGATAAATTTATATTGTCACAATAGAAAAGATGCTTAGACTAATAATCCTATATTAATCTAAACAACCTGAATGATGATGAGTTGGTGATGCAAACTATAAAAGACGCTTAGAATATCCAATCTATATTGTTCTAGTCTATCGCATACCTCTTCGAAAGGATCAAAGCTAGCTATTGTTGTAGCAGGTCCATGATCAATCTTGTCAAAAATATCACAAAAGTGCATACAAAATATCACTATTAAAGACACATGTATTGCAATAGTATATAAACTATCAGTATTAAATAAAGAAAACTAATGAGCTTAATCATAATGAACATAAGCATTGTACCTTCCATTCTTGAAAATGCTATTCAAGTGTGCTTGAAGGGTCATCTCTTTGCTTAAGAGTATCCAATATTGCTTCATTATCAACATTACTAAGTGTCCATAGTTGTTTTGTCTTTGGTCTGGCATGATGCTTCAACAACTTAACATTTGTTGCTATAACAAGGTGTGAATACATGAGAATGGTTTTGTGTTTCTCGTAGTCTTCAAATGCAGGTATGTCATTCTTTCTAATCATGTATGTTCGCAACCAAGTTCCTGCAACTAAAACTAAACCTGTAGGATACACAAAACCATCATCATCTTCCATTGGTTGTGTTAGCTTATGCTTTACCCACACACATTGAGCGAACCAATAGTATGATCTCTCTTCATTCCCCTGTGGTGCAACAACTGCAAAAATATATCCTAGTTGCAGTAGATCTAAAAGTAGGTCATAGTCAACTGAACTTTCCATTGTGTCATTTGTCATGGATATTGTTTGAGATAAAGGAGTTAGATATTTTGGTACCCATGTATCCACCCACTCACTTGACTTGCATTGATCCCACTTACACTGAATACAACTCTGACAAAAACAAGCCAACTCTCATGTCCAAATGGTCCATGTGCCTACATTTGAGCTTCGAAATGAATGCATCTTCTAAGAATATTTGATTGTATGACAATCCAATCTACCTCCCACTTTACCCTCCTCAACGAACCAAAAGAATCTGCGCACTGTTGAATCAAGTGTCCCTCCCTGTGACAATGTTGAACTACACCAATTAATAATAGAATGTGCATCACTGAATTTTTCTCCTGAAATCTTCAATTGCTCCTTAACTAGAGCTCTCTTTATGCATGCACCTGCTCCATCATGCTCCCCTTTCCCATGTCCAGCTTCAAAAATACTCCAAATATGAGGTAGACCCCTCTCTACATGCATTCTACTCAACCAATAAAACATACGAGCATTCTTGAATTGACCTATGCAATTATCTAACCAAATTAGATGTTAGTCTTGTGCTATATCATGCTCCTGCAAGAACTCAAAAAAAATCTTGAAACAATGTTGGACATACTCAGATGAGTGAGGTCTATCATCACTCATATAAAAATGATATTCTCTGATTATCTTTTGACCCTCCTCTGTACTATCATGCACATTTCTAAACATTATGTGGACAAAAATAGCAATCTGAATGGAATTGTAATATTGAGATTGTACCTCGTTTTGTGGTTGCAAAGTGTAGTTTTCTGCAAAATCAACCACTGATATAATAGTGCCAATCAGAAAAGAGTCCTTACACATCCTAAATTGTTGATCCAACCACTGAGACCTATGACTATGCCTTGCATACTTGTAGAAAAGATTGTCCTTAAAATATGAAATAAAATCAGTAACACTGCATTCTTTTGTAACCAACTCACATCTAGAACCTTCACCTCCAGTTTGCAAAGTATATTTGACTATCTCATATCTCTTTTTCTCAACAAGATTCTTTCCAAATTCATGTTTGAAAATATCATGAAAACATTGAACAAACTTTGACAAGCCACCACATTGTGAGCACTTTGCATTTAAACAATCATTTCTATAGAAAAAGCAACCATCATCTCTAGAACATAAAAATAGATTTAGCAAGTCCCTTGATGATTTCGGAAGATGCATTGCACCACACTCCTGCAACATTTCATTAGTATGCAAAGTAGAACAGATATAGCATAATAGCACATGGTACATTGAAAACTCCACATGGTATTTGCAACAACAAGTATTACAAATCTTAAGAGGCACACAATAAAATGGCTTCAAACACTCAAAAGTCCTTTGCGAGATTTCCATATTTTTATGTGTTTCAATAAAAAATTTGAACAACATTTTTTGGCTTTATTCCAAGAAATGTTTAGGATGTGTTGTATGGTCTCGATTGCCAATTATTAACTTTAAAACATCTTTTGCATTGGGTGATACTCTAGAGTTATCATGCCAAAATTGTTGAATTGCCTACTTTACATTATCGGTTAGCTTCTTATCAACATGTGGAAGCCTCCCGACAAAAGCCCATGTATCTTTTTGAAGTGGATCATCTATTCTTTCTCTTCTTGCAAGTGCTCTATCCAAAGTTTTATGATTTATGTCAAAATCAATACAAGTTTGTCTCATAAAGTAAGTCTTTTTCAATTGATGGCTAACTAGGGCAATTGTAATGACTCTCCAAGCAGCTCTCTTATCCTTTTCCTTGTTATTTTTTCCAATAGACTTGAGAGCATTAAAAATATTTTTGACAATAATAGATTTTTTTTCGGTCTTCTTGTTCACATGAATCTTCAATTTGGCTAGCAAAGTTCTCATATTTTGCATCTTTAGCAATTGTACAAAAATTTGGCATTGCTCGATCAATGTCTTATCACTAAAATATTGGTTGAAAATTCTTCTAGCCCACAACCGAATAGTTTGTGTTGACCTCTTGCCTTCAAAATTGTTTATAATGTTCTCATCAAATTCAAGTAACCATTTAGGGGTTCTTGAAGGTCTTGAAATTGGAATATGTCTTTCTTCCACACCCTAAGGTTCTTCATTTCTCATGTAATCTGGTGAAACATAATTTACACTTGCTTCAATATTATGTTCAAAATCTTCATTTTCAACATTTTCACCTTGAACATTTTCAATATCAATTTGAATAATTTCATTCCCAATTTCAATATCATGTTCAACATCTTCAAATCCAACATTTTCACCTTGAACATTTTCATTATCAATTTGAATATTTACATTCCCAATTTCAATATCATGTTCAACATCTTCAAATCCAACATTTTCACCTTGAAGATTTTCATTATCAATTTCAATAATTTCATTCCTAATTTGAATATCATGTTCAACATTTTCAATTCCAACATTTTCACCTTGAATATTTTCACCTTGAACATCTTCAATTTCCTCTTCACTTGAAAGACCATAGTGGTTAGGTTCACTAATATTTAACATACCTTGTCTTCTCTTCCTATGACTTTCTCTATCTCCTTGTCTATATGCTTCAGTTTCTTATTTTGTAAGCTTTCTCTTAAATTTTTTCTTTCGACGACTGCTGCTTCCCATTATACTTCATAAAAGATGCTTAAAAATCATTTCTTATGAAAAATTTGAGTAGAAGATGCTCCAAAAAGTTGATCTTTGTCTCTTCCTATCTGAAACCGCATGTGTGTCGCCTACAAATAGAATGTAGGGTCTATTGGAATGCACAAAACGGACCACATGGGGATTTTCTATGGCCCAAAAATCCAATATCCATTATAATCTGATATCCGATTCATTTGAAAAAAAATTAGGATGTTTTGTAACTGTATGATTTCAGTTCTATAAATCAGGTATCCGATTTTTGTACACATAGGCCTAAGGGTTAATGGTAGATGGTAGAAGTTTTAACGGTTAACGGTTTAGGGTTTAGGGTATATGGTAGAGGGTTTAAGGTTAAGGGTTTATGGTAGAGAGTTATAAGGGTTTAGGGTTTCATGGTTAAGGGTATAGGGGAGAGAGATAGATGGAGTGAGTGTGTGAGAGAGTGACCTGAGAGAGTGGGATAGAGTGGGAGAGAGGGAGGGAGAGGGTGGGAGAGAGTGGGAGAGGGCGGTAGAGAGTGGGAGAGAGGGAGGGAGAGAGTAGAAGAGTG
>VDFB02105785.1:474000671-474045511 GCA_007258455.2 Sequoia sempervirens
AAACCTAGTACTTTAGAAACTACATTCAATTTTCCATAGATTCTATTCTCACATATTTTCGAAATAATATAGATAACTTATTCAAATTCTTATTTCAAGTTCCATAACTTTTATTTTTCTGAATTTTCATTGCCATTTAAGGGCTTCTTTTTTCCATCATGATCCTACACATACCCTTGCTCTAACATGGTATTAGAGCCAGCCCTTCCGCTCTCCTTCCCGTGAGAGTTTTCATCAGAAGATTTTGAGGTCATTTATATGTTAGAGATTATTTGGCATTTGAAATATTCTAAATTTCAATGTTGCCTCATTTATGATTAATTCAATTTCCTTTTTCTAGTGAATGCAATTGTCATCACTGGTGTGGTTTTTCCCATTCTCTCGAGGCATTTGCAAAAGATGTGATCTATGTTTTCTAGAGGCCATGCTTGGGGGCCGATTCTCTTTGCTGAAAAAAGGCTTCCATTTTATCCACTCTTAAGGAAATGATCTTTTCTATTGGAGAGCAATTCAAATTTTGAGGAAGTGATATTTTCCATTGAAGGGCTTGATTCCTATTTTGGAAGCCATGATTTATGTTGAAGAGATGCAAGCTTTAGACATTTGGTGGCTACATTTTTAAGCAAAGGCATCATTTTCTCTAGTTTGAAAGGTTGCAAACTATTCATTGTTTGTTGGGAATGATTTCTCCATTGGAGGAGGCATTCTCACCTTAAGGCTGTGGGTGCATTTTTACAAACTAATTCTCATCTTGTCCCTGACATTCTTGTGTTTCATGCCTTGGAGGGTGCAATTTTTTTTGTGGAAGGGGTTGTGATGTGATCTTTCCTAATTGGAGTTTGATTCAATTCATGATATATTTTTTCTTAGAGGCTACGTGAATCTTTCCTCATGGAGGAAAGGCGTTGCTTTTAATCGGAGGGCTCAGCTTCCGTGATTTGTAAGAGGCTAGATTTTTTCCTGGCAGAAGGTGATTTGTTCTCATGGGAGGAAATAAATTTTTTAAACTTTATGCTTTACAAAGTTTCCCCTAAAATATTTACAGTTTAAATTGCTCTCCAATCGAAGAAGAAGTAGGCCCATTTGGAAGATTGCAAAATGTATCCCACATTAGCAATGTGTGGAATAGTTATGCTATTTAAATAGCTTTACACCTCTTTTGGATGTTGTGAGAAAGTCTCATATATTTTTTCTCATGTGTGGTGATCAGTCTTACTATGCTCTTTGGAGTTTCTTGGTGAGTTGATTTGAGATCTGGCTTGGTGATTTGGCATGAGAACCTAGTAAGGTTTTTAATTTGTTGTTCAAATTTTTCAAATTCTCAACCCTTTTTTTGCATTATTTCATACTAAAGTACTTTGAGAAGGCTTCATTTGTAGTATTTGGGAGTTTCTAATTGTTGTTGAAGGTTAATGTCTTTGTATTCTTGGAGATTTGTCATAGTTGATTATGGGGTTTTCATTTCATCCTATACTAATTATGTTGATAATGAGAAACTATAAATAATGGAGAGATGATATCATAAAAAATCTCAGATGGCTTCATTTTTTTCCACATTTATATAATCTTGTTCCCCTTCTTGTTATTGATAGTAATAAATTTGCATGAAATTGTAAAAGGGATCATGTCCTAGGAGTTATTGCAATGCATATTGATGATGCTAGTTTGAATGCTATTGATCATTTTGAGTATCCTCATATTCTTTGGAGTAAAATTTGGGAAAAACAAAGAGATCTTGATACTTAGCTATTCCTAGATGATCATGTTTCATATTTTCTTGTGCCTCTTCATTTTTTAGATAGGATACCCTATGATCACACTACTATGTAGGAGTTTGAAGTTTTGGAATACTTTGATTCTTCAGATGTGGATGATGAGGGTTCTTCAGATTCTCCTTCTTCTCCATTAGGGATAGTTGATGTACCTTCACCTTCAGTGATTCATTGTGTGAAGTCATTGATTGAGGCTCCTATCATTCCTGTTCAGCAAGACCATTCATCTTGTGTTGATGATTCATTAAGCATGTCTAGTGATTCATTACAACAAGTATTTCATTGTCTTCCTAATTTAGATTCACATTTGATGAACATTGGTTCATTGTTCATGGAATCTCACATTTTTTACTTGGAAGACACATTTAAGGGTATATCCCTCCTATTTGATGATAGTTGTGGTACAACTATTGTCACTCCATCTCAATCTCTAGAGAATGTTAAGAATTAGTTTCTAGTGGTACCTTGTTTATCACCTCCTATTATGATTGGGCATGTTCCTGATTGGTTTGTGGCATCATCTTCCAAGGTCTTGGTGACACATGAGCAGATTTTAGAGACATCATCATACATTTTCATGCTTCTTTCTTTCAATTCCTATCTGGAGTGGGGAGCATTTCTGCATTTTTATTTGGTGTTGTTTCTTCCAAAAGGGAGACAAGTAGTTTGTCGACATTGGATTATGTTTTGTCTTTAGGCACTTACCATTTTTTCAAGTGATTACACATTGTGCGATGCTACATAGTCTCTCTATTTCCCACTTATGGGGGATATTGATTGTATATACATGATGTATGTAGTCCTTGGGGGTTGTGATTGATTCCTCCATCCATGCATCATTTTTTCTTTTCTCCCTTTTGGAGAGGGGTTTTTTCCCACATATTTTTTCTCCTTTTCTTCGGTTGTGAGATATTTCTTTTTGTAGTTGTAAATGGGTACCTAAAATGGTTGTGTAGCTAGGACCCATATTGCATATTCATCCTCCCTAAGTTGCACTTAATGGGGGGTGTTAGAGTAAATTGCATTTACTCTTAAGTTTACTTAGGAATTAGTTTTGCATTTATTTAGTTCGATGGTTTTTCCCCATTTCAGGTAGTTTTACACTCACCAATTATTTTCATGCCTTTATAAGGAACTTTGTACATTAGGTAATATATCTCATCTCAATGTATTTTCTCTATTGAAATAGCCTGGTTTTCTTCTCTCGTATTTTGTGGAGGATGTATTTGCAAATGCTTTTCCTGGGTTATTTGTTGTAACAATAATGGTAATTGTTTTTTTATCTCTAACTTTTATATCCAACATAAATGGACCAATAGTTGAAAACAAGAAAACAATTTGTTGTTATAAAGAAAAAAGAATTCTTATTTAAAATGCAAGTTATATTCAATCATAAATGTTTTGACAATTCTTCACATTTCATGAGAAAATGCAAAGTATTTATTGTGATCATCTTTCACATTTGCGATAGGAAAAACTATTAATATGAACTATTCAAGTGCATATACATTGTTATCTCATTAGTTGCACAAATAAGAATAGTTATTTTTTTATTATGTCAATAATACCTTGTTTAAATGAGCACTTCATATTATAAATGAAACACTGATATGGATAGTTATGATATTTTATATGAAAAAAATAAGTACTTGTTTCACTTTTCTAGGAATGTATATATGTTTTCTTATATATCATTCATAGGTTCTCATATGTTCAAGTAAGGCTTCATCTTTACCAACATTCAAACGGTTCAACTACTCGATTCTCTCCCTTAGGAAACTATAGATTAGTGCAAGTTGGATGTAGAAAAGAAGTCATTAGACAATATTGTTAGGAAATATTAGATCATGAAATAGACTAAAGTAATACATAATAAATTAAAATGTTAATCTTAGTTGATTAGAGGTTATTTTTAGTAATGAGTTAGTTGGTAGTTAGTGATTTGAATTGTTAATAAGTTGAAGGGCTTTATAAATCCATATAATGTAATCTTTTTTATGTTGTTAATGAATGAAGAATTTATAGATTTGAGCCTTTGGGTTTCTCTTGTCACCATTTGAATATGGTATCAAAGATGGTTATAACAGAGGCCTCTCTGAATTTTCACCTACTCATACTTTGTTTGTGAAATTGATTCATGTAATGGTTTATTGGATACCATGAACCTCCATAACCCCATTTCCTTTTTACATTCCCACATCCATATGTTATACATTCAAATGTTGCAAAAAAAATGACTAGTGGATACCACAAACCTCATCTAAAATCTATAGTTTGTAGAATCTACCCATCTTGCATATTTGTTAGTGGTACTAGCAAATACCACCAAACATGCAAAAAACCCATTGACATTCACCATTTTCCTACATCACATTTCTCTTCCATTATGTACATTATTTCAATAGTGTGTACAAAGATTTTGGAACCTAATGGCTTTCTAACACTTGTAGGGTTTTTCACCTAAAAAGAGAAAGATGGGCCAAAATGGGCAATGTATACACTCAAAATCAATGCAAGGATGGAAGAAGTATGCCTAAATGCAATTTCCTAATGCAATAAACTAAAAAAGAAAGATGATTATTAATGAAAAACCTAAGATGTGCAAGTTGTTTGAAAACACAGTGATGCATACAAAATGACCTAAGAATGTAAGTAAACAGTGACAAAAATAAACAAGATTGGAGAGGTGCACCTAGAATCTAAAGCGTGATGTAGAGAGGCTCTAGAATCTTGCATATTTTGATGTTGAATCCAACTAGGATAGTTGTGTGTGAATTAGTCCTACTTTGGGGATATTCTACCGGAATAGGTTTCTACCAAATGGGTACTCAGAAATGTAAAAATCACTTTTTAGGCATGGCAATGGGACTAATTCACTATAGATGGCGACTTAGTCCACCTAGGAATCTTGAGAAATTTGGGGAAGGAATCTATAGCTTTCAGTCTACACTTCCCTTCTTGACAAGTGTCTAATTCAAAAAGTACAAAAAAAGGGTTGAGGTCTCCAAGCTTCAATTAGGGCTTAGTTGATTTGACTGACTTTGATGGATTGCTGACCACTTTTTAACACCTTTCTCTTTAAAAAAAATTCATACAAAACCTACAAAACACACATGCAAAGAGGGGAAAAAGGTTTAAGGGTTAGAGAATAGGGGTTTTCCTTGGTCAAACCCTGGTTTGGTAATCAAATCCTTGAAAATGAAATAAAATGGAAAGAGAATGATGAATGAATAACATGCAATGTCTCAAATTCACCAAACTCTTGATGTTGAAATATGAAGATATGTAAGAAGTTTCTCCAATGGATGTTTGATGATGCTTAGAATACTTGAGAATGATTAAGTAAATGAATGTATTGCTTGAGTAATGAATGGGGGTCAAAATGAGAGAAAAAAACCTTTTTTTATACTTGATTTTTCAATATTTCCTGAAAATAACACATCACAAGCTGACCTTAAGGCTAAGAGAATAAAATCCTACTAGAAATTAAAATTATTTTTATTTTTGTGCCTAGTGGGACTAAGTCACCCGAGGTGACAACTTGGTCCCACGAGGGCAATTTTACTGGGTGTCTAGGATTGAAGTGTATTTAATGTTGTTTAATGTGAATATTTTCAAAAGCACACTTAAGTAGGGCGAGCAAGTGCATTAAGGGGTCATTTAACATAACAAAGGGTTGAATTAGTGATGGAAAGCCTATAAAAGAATGAGAGTTTGTTACAACTCTTTACAACACTTTGAAATAAGACTTGGTAAGTGATAAAAATGGGTTATTTAGCTGAATTATAATGGAAGGGTCCTAGAAAAGTGTGAAAGTCGATTACAACACTTCACAACACTTTTACAAGACATCCTATAATTCTTAATGATTCACAAGGGTCCAATACCTAATGTGAATTGTTGGCCACATTTCACCATTAAATCTAGGAAAAATCAAGCCAAAGTCCACTAGGAGGGCCTAAACATGAGAAAAAATAGAAGGGTTACTTTTTATGTGTCCACGGTTAGCCCCCAGTTTAGTGTGAGGATGAACTTTCTTCAAACTCACACTAAAGTAGTCGAACATGCAGTCATGAGGGGTTTCAATGAACTAAAGCTAGTAAGATGAGACAACAATGATCAAGAGGGATGATGAAGCCCCTAGGATGAAGATCCCATGGAAAACCAAACATGAGCACAAGAAACAAAAATGAGCATGATGTAAATGGAGTGGATCAATATTTGATCATTTGTCCAACCCATTATGGATCAAATCTAGGTTGTTTGTCTAGAAAGAAAATGAATACTCACTTTGAGGTGACAGAACTCGTGGCTTTTCGCTAGGTGAGAAGGCCCAAAAGGTGAGAAACATACACTCACATGGCTAGGATGCACTCACACACATGCAAGTGGCTATGGGGAAAATTCATGCCTTGGAATGGACTTCCCTCTCAACCATATCAAAGTTATACCTCTCGATAACTTTAATAAGGCACCACACAGTAAAATGACATTTTGAGCTTCATATGCTTGGAACTAATGAACAAACATGATGGCACCATAGGAATGCAAGCTGTGTTATGCAAGGTGGCCATATAACAAATGCAAAATGCAACATGCAAAAGATGTTCAAAGGAGTTTTTCTTATTTCATATGAGGTCTTTAACTTAGGGAACATTATATCTAATGTCTCCAATAGAATACCAATCAAGGAATAGAAAATTCACAACTTAGGGGATGCAATGTGTCACATCAAGCCACTAAGAGGAATGTAATATTATAAGATAGATCATGCTCATGAAGTACATCACACCCAATGTCAACCACAAAGTGGAAACGCATTGTATAAAGTAGCAAGGCTGCACTAAGTGGTGACACCATCAAATTTTTCAAATTTGAAGTGCCCCTATTGAATATTTTATTGAGCTACACTCTCAAAAGTGCCCCTGAAAAATTTGCCCAAGTGACCTACTTTGGAGGGTCATAATTCAGAGCCAGTTGATTTTAAAGCTAAAAACCTTTGTGGAAACATTCATGTGACAAATTTGAACGTTCTTCTAATTTTTTACCTTCCCATGATGAATTTTGATAGGGTTTTGACACTTTTCTGCTGTTTGCAAACTCTGTTCTGTGAAGTAGCCTCTCGTTCGAGCTTGTATTTCACAATTGGATGATTTTCATGATGAACGGATTGTTGCTCTCCATTCTCCATAAATTCATGTACTCCTTGGTCTAGATTTAGAGTCTCATGATTAGATTTTCTATTTTTTTGAGATCAAAAGCCAATGCAATTTGTTTTGTTTTTACATTTACATTTCTGACATGTTTCAAGGTGGTCAACTTTGACCCCTAATATATCATGAAGAATAATGAATGAAGGAAATCCCTCTTGCACACATGCTCAATGTACCTAAATGAGCTTGTGTTTCAAGTGGCAGCCCCACAAAAGTTGTTTTGATATTTTTTGAAATGGTGATTTAGTGAGTTTTAATTGATTCTGAACATGTGAAATTGCAAAAAAGTTTAAGCAACTTTGTTGATTAATATATTTCACCTCGGGATCTCTTTTTCCAAACCATCTTTTGCACTCCATTCTTGGTTCAAATGTCTACATGCCTATAAGTTTTTATAGCTCAAGGAGGTCATTTGACTGATTTCCCTTGGCAATTCCAAAGCCCACTTGGATAGTTTTGACCATTGTGCAAAATTCTTGAAAGCAAGTTTTAATGATAACCCACTTCAAATTTTCATGCCTAATGCATTTAGAGGCTATTTCAGATCAATTGAGCATCAAACTTGTTTGAAAATGATTTTTTTTTAGCCAAGCCCACATGGGGACCCAACATGCTTCATCGAGTTATGAAGTTGTAAGTGTTATATGATTGGTAAAGAAGACATAAGTGTTGTAGTTATGGACCACATTCCAAAAGGATGATAAAGGGAAAAAAGATATGGTTTTGTAAAGAACTCATATTTACTTGTGGTTCTTCGTCAATGTGAATGATTAGGCTTGAAGGTTTGATGGATGTTGACATTCAAACAATTAAGACATAGACACTTGTCCATAAAGGGAAGAAAAATAATGGATTACAACATCAAAAGATTCATGACAAAGCCAAGAGCAAAGAATTATATGCATGTAGATAGTTGGCTTGTGGCAAAGAAGCATTTAATGCCACACAAGGAAAATTAGATATGAAGTATTCACATCCTTTTTTTTCACTTGGGAAATGGAATCAATCTTGCATAGCCCTATGATCAAATGGGAAGGAGAATCCAAAGCACATGAGGAGTCAATTTTGCAACAAGAAACCATTTTGTAAAGTTTGTTTGGCACTTGAGATTTTATGCATTTGAAGAATGGTTATCAGGGGCACTTTTTTTTTATTTGTGGATCTTGTGGCAGTGTTACATGTACTTCCTAGGAGAATTTGACAAATGCATAAAGCAAAGTGAGTCAAGAGGATCGTGCATGGAAGAGGAGTTAGGGTGTGTAATGGGGACATCCTACTGTGGTGCACCTTCATGTATATATTCCTTTGATGAAAGGGTAAAGAATCAAAAGAAAGAGGCCACACATTTTGAAGATTTGGAAACTATGTGGTGAAGTTCATGCATATGGGACACAAAATTTTAAATGATGTGGCCAAGATAGCCACTGCACTAAAGTTTGATGAGATTCCATCTATTGACATCCCAAATGGCACATCAACATTGCAAACAGAATATTGCTACTTTGTTTCTCCTGAAAGAGAAAGATGATCACATGGATATCTTAGCTCCCAAGGTCTTTGTAGTTGGTTCTCAACTGTGCTGATGTGCCTCAGTGGTCAATGTAATAGTAATATTCAAGGGGCCTACTGGTGTGAGCTTTTGGACTGTTGTGAGATCAAACATAAACTTAAAACCTATTCTAACCGGGGTTTTAAGGAAATATAAAAAGATGCATTAGGGATTTGGAACATAAAAGAATGACACTTCATTCAAATTAACCAGACCTATCACCTTCCAAGGAATTCCTAACTACAACTGCAGAACAAAATTAACTTGTGACTAACACACAGTTCCATTCATTCACAGTGTTGATTTGATAGCAGATTGCAAGTCATCTATTTAAACAAAACATAAAATCAAACTTCATTCCTTTAAAGCTTCACAAATCAAATAATTAATTCAAGACAAACACCATTCGGGAACACAACATGAAATAGATTTTAATCTGGTTGCTTCTATTGTTCATAAAATAGATAAACAACAATTACAAAGCTGGCACAATCACCAGTGTACAGAAAATCTGTGACTCCAAGTTGTTTCCATTTACACTAAGAAGACTGAAAGATACATTGGCCTATTCTAAATCTAACTTCTACTCTAAAAGTCCTCTATCTACCACTTTCTAACCCTACCACTTCTCAATTCTAACCTAGAAGTTCTATTCTTGGAAGATATAACGTTTACAAAGAGGCAAGAATGCCTTATATACTTAATGCATCAAAAAAGGATGCATTGTCCCTGAGCACTAAGGTTTACAAAATATTTGTCAGCTGCAAGAGAGTCGACTCTTAGATCTTTTGAAGAGAGTCGGTTGTGCATTCGATGTGAATCCTCATTGTCCATGCTAATGAAAGATTTCTGGGAAAGATCTGTAGATGTTTTACTATTGTAGCATTAACTCCCTTGTCTGTGTGTCCATACTCGAACTCCTTCTGAAATCTACCTTGACTGCTTAGAATATCATCATTAATGTTGATCTACCTATCAGTAGTCACTACTGTTGTCCCTATGACTCATAGTTCCTTTCTTCATCTTTGACCTTTCTTCATGTTCTAGACTCTCTGCATGTTGATCATCTCCTAGAAGCACCATCGGGTCTCCCTATAGATCTTTGCACTTCACCTGAGCAGAGTCATCGTCAACTATTCTTAGAAAGAATCCATTCGGTCACACTCTGTAAGTCCATCCACAGGGGCGGTCAATTGATTAAACTATCGCAGGTCAGCCCTCTTAGCTCCTCTTGATTGGTTAAACATTCACCATGCAAGCTTCCCGGGCAGTCAAAAGTGGTCCACCTTGAATCACATGTCGGTGAGACACTCATCGTGTCTCCCCAATGCGATTTGTCTTCTAACAGTTATTGGCGTAGCATAGATCAGTTGGCAAGATGTTTCGGCGAGCTATAAAAGTTATATTGAGCTCACAAAAACCATTGGCAAGACCGCATTCCTTCGACAAGACCACATGGTAAAGATTTTGTTTTCCTTTGGAGTCTCCCTGACATCCTCATCACTGAGACTTATCAGAATCGGGGAGACATTACCCCGAAATTCTCTTCTCTTACCGAGCCCCTCCTTGTTATGGGTGAGACTCCTGAATGTCAGCCAGACCTCCTGGTGCATACCTTTCCTCTCCCCGAAGGGAAATCCTGTCAGCATGACTTTCTTCCTTCGCTAAGACCTTTTGGCAAAGGTATTACCCTCTTGGCGAGCTCCATCTATTTCGGTGGGACCTCGCTTTATGTTGGTATGACCTTTGCTTATCACCGTGACACCATAGCGAAGTCCCCTCATTTATTGGGAGTCTCTTTGAATTCGTTTTATTGACCCTCTCATGTCGGTTTCTCTTTTTGTTTTGGCATGACCTTCATGAGTCGGTGAGACATTCCACCGAGTCCCATAACCTTCGGCGAGCTCACCTTATCAGCAGGACCCTTCTCCTTCAGCAAATTTTTTTTCCAAAGGAAACACCTCTTGGCAACCTTGACCTGTTGTCATTGAGACCTTCTGTATTGGCAAGACCTTTCGTCGATTTCTTTCACTTTCGCTGTGCTTCCTCTGTGTTGCTAAGACTCTCTTTGCTCGGCAAGAGTATATAGTGACCAAAGCTTCCTTTTGCCAAATTCTGCTATCGCCAAGACCTTTTTGTAGTCACACCGATGTGTTTTCTTTGTTCCACATGTGTCGCCATAGCTTCCTCTTGTTGGGGAGATGTCTTATAGAAACCTCATGTCTTGGCGAAAGCCTCCACATGTTCTTTCTTTGGTCGCTGAGACTTATTAATTCTCTCACTGAAAACCTTCAATAGAATCCCTTTGTGGCATGTCTGTGTGACTTTATGAATTCACCGAGACCATATGCCAAAGAAGATGACTCCCGCCGATGCCGCTTTTTTTGCTGTGACCCCACCTCTTCGGCTAGACATTATACCGAAGGTTTTATCCTTCACCGAATGCAACTCCCTTTGGCAAGACTTTGGGATTTCGCATAGACATCTTTCTGAAGAAAAACTCCCACCGAAGTATTAGACTCTTCTTGTTAGTCGGGGAGACTTCGTGAACTTGTCAAGACTTCTTGGCGAAGAGAAAACCTTTCGCCGATGTATGAATCTTTTTGACATCGGTCGGCAAGACATGGAGATTTCGCCAAGACCTTTTCCCGAAGATAAACTCTCACCGATAGGAAACTCCTAGTTGCTGAGACAATGAATGATGTCTTGGCAATAGTTGCCTGTATTTGATTTCTAATCACTGTGGCATCTCTATGGTCTTGCCAAAATGTAACACAGACGCATGTTGAGCAGAATGCACTAGTAGTTGGCAAGACATCTGCAAGGTCTTGTCGACTTTCTTCTTAGCTATTTTTTATGACCAACTAAACTAGGGAATGCATTCTAGCTAAGCTCCCATGACAAATACCATCTTGTATGTGATTTAATCCTACATTCAATGAAGAAAACCATAATAAAGATCACATAAACAAAAGTTAATTAATCAAAATCATCATTAAAATGACTCCTATGTCAGTAGGGTACCGTTAAATCTTCAAACAAAATGATCATATAGCAGTTCGGGTTTCAGGTTGACCCGTGGAATCCAAGCCAGGGAGGAGTTTCAGAGAATTCTAAGTCAGGTGGATTCCAATGGAAAAAGCATGAAAACACACATTAAAAACTCAATCTGATCATTATCAAACCAAGAACAACATGTGAGACCTCAAAATAGCATCAATCATTCATAGAATGCACCATCATTTATTAACTAGTCCTGTTACTCCATACTTCTTCACATTTCTTCAGATTCTGGGGAAATCTACGTAGGATGGATTTTTGCAAAGAAAGTGACATTCCAGCAAACTCAGAAAAAATAGGGGACGACAGATTTCAGGAAAATCTGAAGGAGACAGAAAACCGCGAATAAAGACATTCGAGATGAGGAGAAAATTAGAAAAAAAGAAGACATTGGGAAAATCTGGTCCACGAAGACCAAAAATCCCCAAACAACAGTGTTCAGCTAGAGTTCGAGCGAGATCCGGGAAAATCCGAATGGGATGGAAAATCCTGAACCCAGGAGAAAACCTGAAGAACACCAAGAACAAAAGCAAAAAAAACCAAAGGCAAAGAAAACAAAAGAAAAGGGGACCCATTTTGTTCCAAATCAAAATGGGGTGGTTATGCAGGGCATAAAAAATGGTGACTCAGCTGGAAAAGTGGTTTAACCATTTTCAAGAATCTGAAGGATTCAGCTACCCAGAACTCCTAGTTCATGAACATCACAACTACGATTGGGTCAGATTTAGAAGCAAGGTTGAGCTAGGATCTTAAATGTAAGTCAACAATAGCTACCCCTGAATCTATGCGTGTGCTTGATTGTGCATCACTCTCTCATGAAGTTTTCTTCATCTTTTGGACAACAACGTGTAAGATTTGATCTACATGAGTTGATTTTATTTTAGCTGTCGTGCAATGATATCCTAGGCATTGCTCCACTGCCAGTCAGGCATCCATAGCCCCAACGCAGATACCTCTAGTTTTCTCACAACATTTCTCTACTGCCAGACATGCGTCCATAGCCCCGGTAGAGATACTGGAATCACCCATTCATATTGAATCTTCTTTTCTCTTTTGATAATTCTTTTTTTTTTTTTTGAGGTTTCAGATATTTCATTTAATTCTCTTTTCCTTTCAATATGTCAAATGTTTAACATCTAATATGGGTTGAAAACTACCATGAACCTCATGACAACACTTGGAAAATTGGATTTTTCACTCAAGTCTTACAACATTGCCATCCTAGGACAAATATACCATTACAAGAGGAGATGATCTTGTTAATTTGTGACAGATTCATGGAGAGCTAATGAAGGTTATTTAGTTTGCACCTTTTTTTCAAGATGTTCCACAGCTCTTATTGACAATGGGCATAAAACAAAAGTTTAGGACAGAATCACCCAACCAGAAAGCATGTAAATATCTAAACCATTATTCTCCAAATGGCCAAAGTATGCTTCAGATAACAACCACCATTTTATGATGGGAAAGAACAAGTCAACCCCAAAAGAACAAAAAAGACAGAAAGCAAAAGAGCAAGGGAAACAGACAGACAAAAAGGAAAGGACAAACAAACAAACAACCAAGCTATTTACAACAAAAGAAAAAGCAGAATATTTACAAGCAAAAAAACAAACTACTTACAAACAAAAACAAAAAGAACAAGAAAAGGGAAAAAAAACAAAACAAAGGAAAAATAACTAAACCAAAAACTAACACTAATCTATCCTAATCCTAAACTAACTCAAAAGCTAAACTTTACAAACACAAAACTGTAAAGATTTATACATTGACTTGACTAATTTTTCATTATGTGCAACAATCTTAACTTACTAGGCACAGTTCTAAACCTAGCAAATTTGTCTTTATACTCAGAAATATAAAGTTTATAGGCAATAAGGCAATAAGTTCATTCTGAGAGCATAAAGCTTGAACTATTATCAACTATGGGTTCTGAGTTTTGTCATGATTTACCCAAAAACATGTTTTACTATCCCCAACGCCATAATCAAACTAAAAATTATTAAAACACAGAGGATAATGAAAGGACACCACCTAATTCTGAAGATTTCTAGTTACCAATGCAGCCGTGTGTTGTATGATCTCCTCCTAACAAGGTCTTAGCTCATGGAACACCACTGAATCAGGGTTCATCTTGTAGTCAGGATACTCACTCACCAGCATCTCTATATTCATCTCGGGTATAGAGTCAAAAATTTTCTGAATTTCTTGAGATGAAGTCTCACTGTCAACATTCTTTTGCAACATGTCATCCCCAAGGGTTTGAGAATCTGCCTCCATCTTATCATCATTGATGTTAGGGATACTTGCACATGGTGAACAAGGATTTCCTTTGAACTCATTTGAAATCACAGAGTTAGAGACAGGAAAACACTCCATCAATTCATATTTTTGCACCTCTTCAGCAAGGAGATGCCAGATAGCATCAAATTCACTAGTGTTAGGAACAGATTGATTAGTGGATACCAAGCAAGGACCTTCTTCCAACAATACATTTGAGCAATCAGAATCAAAATCAAGAAAATACTCCCTTGAATCATTCTCTTCGTTATGTTGAAGAGATTTAATTTTTGAGATAGCCTCTTGGTTGCTTTCTTGGCATTCCTCCACTTCATCCAAATGTATTCCGTCATGAACTCCTTCAGGGAGCACTTGATTGACCTACACATATGGTTGGACTTCTTCTCTTAAATTTCATTGTGACATTTAAGTCCTTGATGTTGACCATCAGGTTCTTTAGCAATCTCATCTTGAAGCATGTCACCTGTTTCAATCTGCCCACCACTTAAATCAGCAGAGTCATCTTCCTGCACTAACCCCCCAAAGGGTGTTTCCTCCTCATTCTTATTGGGGGGATAGGTACTTCAAGGATCCTCCATAAGTATTCCTTGAATAGTGATCATTTGCTTGAAATACAAATCCATCCTTCCTAGGAAGACATGGCAGTCCATCTGAGAATGCTGATCAGTTCGATGTGTCCTACATCCACTTGGCCCAACAAGTTCTGATAGTTTCAAACCTCCTAGCTCTTCTAATTTCTCCCTTATTCGATTTTGTGCACGTGGTATATCAATCCAGCATGAACCATGTCTCTCTGTCCATCCCTCATCACTCTGATTCTCATCTTGGTCAGAAGAGTTTACCTCATCTCCTTCACATCCACTTTCATCATTTTGGATGAACTGATTATCATTTTCATGCGTACTAGTTGTCTCATCCTCTTCATTGTGGTGCAATGAACTATGCTTTGGAAGATGACTGAAAAGAGATGATATGGTTATAACTTCATTATTGAATGAAGTACTCAACTCTATGATTGGATTTTGCAGGAGTGAATTTCCCCAATGGTCTTGTGTGCGATTGACCTAATATGGGGTGTCAGAGAATGTGGTGCTTGGAACCTTAGGAAGGTTGTAGCTGCTTGGGGAGAATGATTGCATCTTGGTAGGGGTGGTGGGTGGAGTGGCATTTAAGGCTGCAGATGATGGCAGTTTGCAAGCACAAGAGGATTATAACCCTGAGTTTGGCTATTTGAATTTCTAGTGTCACCTCCAAATTGTGCCAATAAGAAAGCCTTTTTAAGTACATCATGCAAAGATGCAGCCTTACCACAACCTCTGACTTTGGTTGCCAATGAAAAATTTAAACCCCAATAGTAATGTTCTATTAGTATATGATCATTTGCAACCAAACCTAAAGATTGAACCCTTTGATACATAAACAAAAATCTATGATTAAATTGATCAATGGGTTCTAATGGTATCCTTTTTGTAGTCACAAATTCATGTAAGGGGTGTAATGCCTAAGGATCAAACTGATCTAAAAATAAGGTTTTCAGTTCTATCCATGAATAAATAGATTCTGGTAGAAGATTATCATACCATTGTCTTACTGAACCTTGAAATGTTTCAACAAATAACTGGCAGATGATATCCTGATGCTGAACCTGGAGAAAAGTGAGAATACGCCTGCAAGTTCTAACATGTTCAGAAGCATTTTGCCCACTGTTAGGGAAAAATGATGGAAGTTGATCATACAGGTGACTAGGGATTTCATGGACAAATCCCAGTATATACAAAGGGCTACCCATTAGAGATGGGCTTTCCAAAACCTGGCCCACTCCAACTCACAACGATCCACAATTACTCATAGGCCCCCCCTCTAGCACTAGTTCCTGTTAATGTCCCAAATGGAACAACAACATTGCAAAGAAAATATTACTACTTTGTTTCTCCTAAAAGAGAAAGATGATCACATGGATATCTTAGCTCCCAAAGTCTTTGTAGTTGGTTCTCAACTGTGCTGATGTCCCTCAGTGGTCAATGTAATAGTAATATTGAAGGGGCCTGTTGGTGTGAGCTTTTGGATTGTTGTGAGATCAAACATAAACTTAAAACCTATTCTAATTGGGGTTTTAAAGAAATATAAAAAGATGGATCAGGGCTTTGGAACAGAAAAGAATGACACTTCATTCGAATTAACCAGACCTATCACCTTCCAAGGAATTCCTAACTACAGTTGCAGAAAAAAATTAACTTGTGATTAACACGCAGTTCCATTCATTCATAGTGTTGATTTGATAGCAGATTGCAAGTCATCTATTTAAACAAAACATAAAATCAAACTTCATTCCTTGAAAGCTTCACAAATCAAATGATTAATTCAAGACAAACACCATTTGGGAACACAACATGAAATAGATTTTAATCTGGTTGCTTCTGCTATTCATAAAATAGGTAAACAACAATTACAAAGCTGGCACAATCACCAGTGTACAAAAAATATGACTCCAAGTTGTTTCCATTTACACTAAGAAGACTGAAAGATTCATTGGTCTATTCTGAATCTAACTCCTACTCTAAAAGTACTCTATCTACCAATTTCTAACACTACCACAAGTTTCTCAATTCTAACCTAGAAGTTCTATTCCTGGAAGATCTAACCTTTACAAAGAGGCAAGAATGCCTTATAGATAGAAAGCATCAAAAAAGGATATGCTATCCCTTAGCACTAGGGTTTACAAAATATCTACCGGCTACAAGAGAGTCAGCTCTCAGATCTTTTGAAGAGAGTTAGTTATGCATTCAATGTGAATCCTCGTTGTCCATGCTGATGAAAGATTTCTGGGAAAGATCTATAGATCTTTTGCTGCTCTAGCATTAACTCCCTTGTCTGCATGTCCATACTCAAACTCCTTCTGAAATCTGCCTTGAATGCTCAAAATATCATCATTAATGTTGATCTACCTGTCAGTGGTCACTACAGCTATCCCTATAACTCATAGTTCCTTTCTTCATCTTCGACCTTTCTTCATGTTCTAGACTCTCTGCACGTTGATCATCTCCTGGAATCACCATTAGGTCTCCCTGTAGATCTTTTCATTTCACTCGAGCAGATTCATCGTCAACTATTCTTAGAAAGAATCCATCCGATCGCACTCTGTAAGTCCATCCACAGGGGCGGTCAATTGATCAAACTATTGTAGGTCAGCCCTCTTAGCTCCTCCTAATTGGTTAAACATTCGCCACACGAGCTTCTCGGGCAGTCAAAAGTGGTCCACCCTGAATCTCATGTCAGTGAGACACAATGCAATTTTGTCTTCTGACAGTTATCGACATAGCGCGGACCAGTCGACAAGATGTTTTGGCGAGCTACAAAAGTTATATCGAGCTCACAAAAACCATCGGCAAGACCGCATTCCTTCGGCAAGACCACATGGAAAAGCTTTTTTTTCCTTTGGAGTCTCCCTGACATCCTCCTTATCACTGAGACTTATCAGAATCAGGGAGACATTACCCCGAAATTCTCTTCTCTTACCGAGCCCCTCCTTGTTATCGGCGAGACTACTGAATGTCTGCCAGACCTCATAGGGCATAACTTTCCTCTCCCCGAAGGGACATCCTATCGGTGCGACTTTCTTCCTTTCCAAGAACTTGTGGCGAAGGTATTACCCTCTTGGTGAGCTCCATCTATTTCGGTGGGACCTTGCTTTATGTCGGCATGACCTTCGCTTGTCGCCGTGACCCCATAGCGAAGTCCCTTCATTTGGTGGGAGTCTCTTCGAATTCATTTTATTGACCCTCTTGCGCCGGTTTCTCTTTTTGTTTCGGTGTGACCTTCATCAGTCGGTGAGACATTCCACCGAGTCCCATAACCTTTGGCAAGCTTACCTTATCGACAGGACCCTTCTCCTTCGGTGAAGCTTTTCGCTAAAGGAAACACCTCTTGGCGACCTTGACCTGGTGTCACTAAGACCTTTTGTATCGGTAAGACCTTTCACCGATTTCTTTCACTTTCGCTGAGCTTCCTCCATGTCCTTGAGATTCTCTTCGTTCGGCGAGAGTATATAGGGACCGAAGCTTCCTTTTTCCAAATTTTGCTGTCGCTAAGACCTTTCTATAGTCACATTGATGCATTTTCTTTGTTCCACATGTGTCACTGTAGCATCCTCTCATTGGGGAGATTTTGTATAGAAACCTCATGTTTTGGCAAAAACCTCTGCATGTTCTTTCTTTGGCTGCTGAGACTTATTAATTCAATCACCGAAAACCTTTGATAGAATCCCTTTGTGGCATGTCGGTGTGACTTTATGAATTTACTGAGACCATATGCCAAAGAAGATGACTCCTGCCAATGCCACTTTTGTCACTATGACCCCACCTCTTCGGCCAGACATTATACTGAAGGTTTTATCCTTCACCGAATGCAACTCCCTTCGACAAGACTTTGGGATTTCGTTGAGACATCTTTCCAAAGACAAACTCCCACTGAAGTATTATACTCTTCTTGTTAGTCAGGGAGACTTCGTGAACTCACCAAGACTTCTTAGCGAAGAGAAAACCTTTTGTTGACGTATGAATCTTTTTGACGCCAGTCAGCGAGACATGGAGATTTCACCAAGACCTTTCCCCGAAGACAAACTCTCACCGATAGGAAACTCCTAGTTGCTGAGATAATGAATGATGTCTTGGCAATAGACGCCTATATGTGATTTCTGATCGCCATGGCATCTCTGGGGTCTTGCCAAAATGTAACATAGACGCATGTTGAGCAGAATGCACTGGTAGTCAGCAAGACATCTGCAAGGTGTTGCCGACTTTCTTCTTAGCTGATTTTTACAACCAACTGAACTAGGGAATGCATTCTAGCTGAGCTCCCTTGAAAAATACCATCTTGTATGTGATTTAATCCTACATTCAATGAAGAAAACCACAATAAAGATCACATAAACAGAAGTTAATTAATCAAAATCATCATTAAAACGACTCCTATGTCAGCAGGGTACCGTTAAATCTTCAAACAAAATGATCATACAACAGTTCGGGTTTCAGGCTAACCCACTAAATCCAAGCAAAGGAGGAATTTCAGAGAATTTCGAGTCAGGCGGTTTCCAACAGAAAAAGCATGAAAACACACATTATAAACTCAATCCGATCATTATCAAACCAAGAACAACACGTGAGACCTAAAAATAGCATCAATCATTCATAGAATGCACCATCATTTATTAAATAGTCCTGTTACTCCATACTCCTTCATATTTCTTCAGATTCTGGGGAAATAAGCGTGGAATGGATTTCCGCGAAGAAGGTGACATTCTGGAAAACCCAAAAAAAATAGGGGATGGCGTATTTCAGGAAAATCTAGAGGAGACAGAAAACCACAAAAAAAGACATTCCGGATGGGGAGGAAATCCGCAAAAAAGAAGACATCTGGAAAATTCGGTCCATGAGGAATTCCACGAAGACCAAAAATCCCCGAACAATAGCATTTAGCCAGAGTTTGAGCAAGATTCGGGAAAATCCGAATGGGATGGAAATTCTCAAACCTAGGAGAAAACCCGAAGAACGCCAAGAGCAAAAGCAAAAAAAAAACCAAAGGAAAAGAAAACAAAAGAAAGGTGGACCTGTTTTGTTCCAAATCAAAATGGGGTGGTTATGCAGGGTATAACACCATCTTGAGGCCTAGGTAAGTGTGTTATAGAGCAACCATTGGCATTGATGTAAGGGATTTATTTAGTATTTCAAGGCATCCTTGCAAAGAATGGGACCATCTAACGTACATATGTAAAGGAGGCTTTTTGATATTTCAAAACATATTTAATACTAGTATCTAAAGTAGCTACAAAAACACCATTTGTTTAATGCAGATGTGAGCACCCTTCAACAAAATGAGGGAGGATGATTTGAATGCTCCACTATGCTAGCTAAATGGAGTCATTTTGATGCTGAAAACACAAATCTTTTGCACATACTACTATTTTAGGGTTTCCTCACTTTGTTGATACATTTCAATTATGTTGCTATGTTTTAAGTTTGAAATGAGACCTAGTTGTGCATGGTTTAAATGGAGGGCATTATGTTCACTATGGGAGAAACGATCAAGTGAGTGTAGTGTTATAGCTTGAGGAGGATCAAAGCTATAGAGGCAATAAAAATTACCTAAGTGAAAAGAGGAACCATAGAAAGAGAAAATGCATCTAGGGATGATTTGAGAACTGTGAGGTGTGGCATAGAAACTATGAGGATAGCCTGTGTGTGCAATGAAATTTCACTGAGATCATTTGAGGAAATTATATTTTGAAAAGGCTTTATAATTTTTTAAGCAAATGCATTTGGACGATGTAAGGCCGAACTCCATAACATCTAGCTCAAACACATGAAGGAACAAAATTCCTCTATTAAATGTGATGACATGGAACACCATGATTGTAGCAAGATATATGAAAATAGGGCAAGGATGGTGCCACTATGACTAGGATAAAGATGAAGATAGAGGAGAAAATTAGGGCATTGTCGATGCCATTGCCTGTCATTGGTTCACTTTTCCATTTCCCAAGTTGATGTGTGATGGGTGATGCCTCATTTTATTTTCCATCCCTCATCGCCAGTTTTGTTTCTATTCTTCCACTCCAACCCATAATGTGTGATGAGCTACTAAAGGGAAAAGTCTGGTGGGCCCAATAAGTTATTGGGAAAAGCATAAAAATGAAAACATTGTCTGATAGCAACTTTAAAATTAAATATTTAAAAATGTGAAAAGCTCAAGGCATGGGTAATTTTTTATTCTACCCAAAAAAATTCTTTTCCATTTTTAAATGGCAATGAGTGAAGGTTTGGAAAGGGGTAATTAAATATAAGGCATGGGTAAATTTTTTACTTAGTGAACATTTAAAAGCCTTCATTCTATAAGGCAATATTTCTAAATGTAAAAGGTGAAAATAAAAGCTTCAACTACGAAAATTTTAAATGTGGAGTAGATGATTGATGGGCTCTGTGAAACTTCTTAAAGGGGAGAAATATTTTTATTGCAGGGAACATTTTAAAAGAGGACATGGGTAAAATATTTGTTACCTGATAACATAATATTTTAAAGCCTTCATTTAAAAGTAAATGCTTTGGGTGAAATATAAAGTGAAATGTAAAGGTGCCAGTGAAGTTTTTCTCGAGGGTAAAATATTTCACAACCTTTATTATACAAAACAAAACACTTTAAATGTGAAGTGAAAGCATGGTGGACAGGTAAATGGCATGGGAGATAATTTCATGGAATGAATAAAATATTGGCTATATGGACGATTTTCTTTCCTAGGTAAAGACAATCGTAAAATGCATATGAAATATTATGTGCATGAGCTGGGAGGTGAAAATATAAAGTGCGTGGGAAAATAATGAGCAAAGGTAAAAAAAAAATTATAGTTGAAATTGAGCAGTTGCAGCCTAGGTAAAGTGAAGGTAAAGATTTTTCATGGTGGGAATTTTTTTGCTTCAAATGGGTGTAAATGAAATCAAAATTTGTTTTGAAATGAAGGGAAGATGAAATGTAATGTGACTAGCTAGTAGCTTGAAGCTTTTCAGCTCCCTTAATCTTATTAAATGGAATTCAAGGCTATTGTGCAGGGGTCTTTTGTCAAATTATGGATCTAGGAAATGCAAAGTGATAACATAGAGAGTATACATTATAAGTTTGTAGCTTAGGCTTTGAGTTAGCTGAGTAAATTTTATTAATTATGTGGTTTCTAGGCATGTTTTAATTAAATGTGCATATCTTTTGATTCTATTATCTCTCCAACTGTAATATCCTTACATGAATGATTAAAGAGAATTCAATTAAGGGTCATTTTCATTAATTTCCATTGTTGTTACAATGAAATATGCTTTTGTTCTATCTTTGGTTCAAGGAATCAGTTAAATGCTTTGATTAAGGTGTGAATTCATATAGGTTTTTAGTGGATTTATAAGTAGTGATAGAATATGGGTAAAGATTGTTAATTGTAATGCAATTCATGAAGACCATGGCTACTTAGAATTAAAATTTCTTTATAGTTTAGTTTGCTTTGTTTGAATCCATGCCCTGAGATATTCATTGATCTTAAAGTGTTGAATGCATTTCCTATACTTCTGGTATTTTATTTGAGAACAATCATTCATAAATACACTTTCAGTTAACCTACTTTTGTTGTATGTGAATTTTCATCTTTTAGTTGTTTAATATTTAAAGGAATTGCCAATTTTTGAAAATATTTCATCCATTCAACATAAAATTATAATGTCTCTACTATTATGCAATGTGTAATTAAGTTGTGTAACAAGATTTGAGAAGCACATTGTGGGATTACCCTCCTGAATTTTGCAGAGCTTGAAGTGTAGGAGGAAACCTAAATTGCTTTCTCTTGTTCGTTAGCCAACCCCTTTTAGGTTGCTAATTATTGGAATTGGAAAATCCATAGGCTTCCTTAAAGATCTGGTTGGAATTTAAAAGAGCCAACACTAAGAACCAAGATAAAGGAAAAATGCAAATGAATAATGCCAATGTATGCCCCAATTTTATAGAAATTGCTACACACCCTACTGTGAGCAATTACTTTAAAGTAGCCAAATGAAAAAAAAATGCAAAAAGAAGGAAAAAAGACATGAGAGCCAACTTGGAAAGCCCCAATGCCAAGTCATATGATTCTGAGTAAGGATACATAATGTGAAGGAAAGGAAAAGCAAGAGGGGTTTCCCCCGAAAGTAAAACACCAAACTCATAAGGGATCTATGGATTTAGGGCTAGTTTGTTCGTTGCTGCAATGTTTTGTAAAGAGCACGAAACTATCATAATTCCCCAAATACATAGAACTAGAAGAATGACACAAAGAAAGTAAAAAAAAAAGAAATATTTGTTTGGGTCAACATGGAAGATCCATAGTATGTCTTGACACTTTGCATTGTCCCCAAAAGGAAAAAATAAGAAAATGAAAATGAAAACGAAAAAGAAAAAGGAAAATATTTTGGGTCAACATGAGAGAGACATTTCGGTCTCAATGCCTTGTGTCATCCCCAAAAGAAAAACACAAGAAAAAGAAAAAAAAAAAAACAAGGAAAAGGGCTCTTTTGGGTGAACATGAACAAGAATTATGGTCTCAATGCCTTGTGTCATCCCTAAAAGGACATGCAAAAGGAGAAAGCGATGTATGACATATAGAAGAATGAAGGTACAAATAGAATAATTTCACAAAGAGAAGGAGAACATGAAAAAAACATCATGGGGGAACACATTATGTACATACAAACACACTGAAGAAAAAGCAAAAGACTAATAAGGAAAATACAAGTGAATTGTCGAGCAAGTCATCTACCTCCCAATCTTTATCGGTATAAGTGGAAAGTGAATAACATAGCTAAGGGACAATGAAAAATGCATTACTAGGACAAGGTTAGAAAATTATTTCCCCCACTGAGTACAAGACAAGAATGAGCTGAGGTAGGTGATGAGAATAGGTCATGTAATAGTGAGAAGATAATTTTTTCTTCAACTATTACATGACAAGGGGTTGGATGGTGGTTTATGTATTTATGGGATAAAAATTATCACTATCAAAATGATACTTGCTCATTATTTCTTTGAATTCATGAAACTCATCACTTCTATGTCCAAGAACACAATGATATGCACAATCTGGAATGTTAGCATCTTTAAGATATATTACCAACCTATTCATAGGGGGTAATAGTATGAGTCCTTTGTTTAACAACATTTACAATTTCCTTTCACATTCAGGTGGTCAACAGACATGAATCTTTAATTTTTATAACTTGTAAGGCCTCTTGCATTTGCTAGATTCTCCAACCTCTCTAGAGGAGTTTAGGGTAGGAGGTCCTGAGATGATTTTATTGTTTTCCTTCTTATCATTCATGAGGAGAATCTTGATATACTAACCTTCTTGTGTTTTCATATTTTGGATTTTGTTCTAAAAGTTGATGAATTTCATGTTCAGTTGTTGTGTCACATCCTTGTTTGCTTAAGATGGTAAAACCTTTGCCATAGGTTTCTCAAAGGTTGATTGGGGTATTTGTAACTTTGTTATCATAAAATGGTTGAGTTTCTTATTGAGAAGAACTAGGTTCACCTAATGGAGGGAAATTAGGTCCTTCATTTGTTTCAGGATATATCAGGGGGTGAGATTGTAGGAAGTTCTTATTGTTTCATGGATGGATAAAAAGATGCATTAGCTTCAATATTTTCAAGGAATTCATTTAAGAACGTATTCATGTTGTCATCATCTTCTCCAATGATTTCAACATCATGAGGAGATCATAGATGAGGAGTTGAAGGAGCATGAGGAAGCTCAAAGTCATTAGGATTAGTTCTAAAGGCACAATTTGACATGTCAACTAAAGATTTTAAAGACATCCAAAACTTATTAAAACATAGAGCCATGATGCAAATGTATAAAAGAAAACTAAGTGCAAGAAATGGAATAAAAAAACTAATCGGGAAACTATGAAAAAATGCAATATTAGAAATTAGAAATGTAGAAAACACTCAGAAAATGACATAAACTATAGTGCAGAATGTGCAGGAGTAAGTCGCCAAGTGTGGCAAATTAGTCCCAGTGGTTATGTTTTGAGATTTTTTAGAATTTTCAAATTCAATTTTATGAATTTTAGATTTGTAGATGCAATTATAGTTTGAAAATACAAAATTTTGTTTTTTTCCAATGAAATATAATGCAAAAATGCAAGCTATATGACCTTTTCACTAATGCAATTTTTAAAATCCTAGGATGAAAATTAAACAATGCAAACCCTAATGCAATGTTGATACAAGGTAACCCTAGGATGAACTTGAAATCAGAAGTAAAAATGTTCAAAAGTCAGGTTCACCAAAATGTGTACAAATATTTTGGCACCTAATGGCTTTCTAACACTTCTAGGGTTTTTCACCTAAAAGGAGAAAGATGGGCCAAAATGGGCAATGTATACACTCAAAATCAATGCAAGGATGGATGAAGTATCCCTAATTTCAATTTCATAATGCAATAAATTGAAAAGGAAAGATGATTATTAATGCAAAACCTAAGATATGCAAGTTGTTTGAAAACACAGTGATGTATGCAAAATGACATAAGAATGCAAATAAACAATGACAAAAATAAACAAGACTGGAGAGGTGCACCTAGAATCTAAAGTATGATGCATAGAGGCTCTAGAATCCTACAGATTCTGATGTTGAAGCCAACTAGGACACTTGTGCCAAGCTGGTCCACTTAGTCCTACTCCAGGGAGATTTTGCTAGAACAGGTTTCTGCCAAATGGGTACTCAAAAATGTATAAAAAACTTTTTAGGCCTCACGCTAGGACTAATTTTCCACAAATGGTGACTTATTCCACTTGGGAATCTCAAGAAATTCGGGGCAGGAATCTGTGGCTTTTGGTCTGCACTTCCCTTCTTGATAGGTGTCCAATTCAAAAACTACAAAAAATGGGTTGAGAGAGGTCTCCAAGCTTCAATTAGGCTTTGTTGACATGAATGCCTTTGATGGATTGTTGACCACTTTTTAACACCTTTCTCTTTGACAAAACTGCATACAAGACCTTCAAAACACAGATGCGAAGAGGGGGAAAAGGGTTAAGAGTTAAAGAATAGGGGTTTGCCTTGGTCAAACCCTAGTTTGGTAATCAATCTAGGTTGAAAATGAAATAAAATGGAAAGATAATGATGAATGAATAACATGCAATGTCACAAACTCATCAAACCCTTGACGTTGAAATTTGAAGATATGTAAGAAGCTACTCCAATGGATGCTTGATGTTGCTTAGAATGCTCAAGAATGATTAATTGAAAGAATGAATTGCTTGAATAATGAATGGGATTCAAAAAACGAGAAAAACCCTTTATTTATACATGATTTTCCAATATTTCCCAAAAATAACACATCACAGGCTGACCTTAAGGCTTGATTTTTGTGCTCAGTGGGATTAAGTCACCCCAAGTGGCAACTTGGTCCCACCAGGGCAATTTTACTGGGTTTCAGGGATTGAAGGGTATTTAATGTTGTTTAATGGGAATACTCTCAAAAATACACTTAAGTAGGGCTGGAAAGTGCATTAAGGGGTCATTTAAACATAAGAAAGGGTTGAATTAGTGATGACAAGCCTAGAAAAGCATAAGAGTTTGTTAAAACTCTTTACAACACTTTGAAATAAGACTTGGTAAGTGATAAAAAGGGGTTATTTAAGTGAACTATAATGAAAAGGTCCTAGAAAAGTCTAAAAATGGGTTACAAGACTTCACAACACTTTTACAAGACATCCTAGAATTATTAATGATTCACAAGGGTTCAAGACTTAATGTGAATGTGTTGGCCACATTTCAACATTAAATCTAGGAAAAATCAAGCCAAAGTCCACTAGGAGGGCCTAAACATGAGAAAAAGTAGAAGGATTACTTTTTTCGTGTCCACAAATAGTATTTCCTCCATTAAGTTCATTGTGTTCATACTCTAAATTGTAAAGATATAAGGCATTGAGGAAAAGTGCAAGACATTAAGGTGATTGAGAAGAAGGTTTTAATCTTTTAGTTGAGGGTTTCGTTGTTTCAAGATCGGTTGATATGTACAACTTGCAATATTTTGTTTTGAAAAAGGGAAATAAATTAAAATATTTACATTCAAGATTTTACAAAGGGAGCCATATTGGTAATTTCAATGACAAGAATATCTCAAAATCTTGTAAAATAATTATTGTGAAACAAATATTAATGGTGTATATTTTCACTAAGTAGGATTCCTTTTATGTTGATATTCCTAGATAGTTTTATAACTCTTGTAAACTAGCCAACCAAATGTCATTTTGAAAATGAGGGATTATGATGTTTTTTTACATTCATTGTGTTTATTTATTGCATTATAAAAAAATCTTGAAGCTAACCACTATTATGTAAGATAATGACCATTGTTTTTGATAAGTTAAGTAGCATTTTGAAATGGCCTAGAACATTGTACAAAGTGAAGAAAAGGAACACATCTAAACAAAAAAGTATCAAACATTGCCAAATAAATAGAGTAGAAAAAACAAGTTTTGAAGGGAACCTGAAACCTTCACAAAAAGTAGAGAAATAGTGGAGGTACCACAAACAAAAAAAATCTATCAACAAACACCTAGCAAGTAAATAACTAGTAGAAAAATAGGCCAAAAGATGAGAGAGGCTAGACCAAAATAAAGAGTCCATTGATCAAGGAGGTTGGAATTTGTTTCTAACCAAAGAGATCATAAGGAGAGCTTGATCTAAATGGTTCAATCCAAGATTCTTAGAAGAATCAATCTCATTCACAAGAACAAGAAAAAATGTATCCTTAAAGGTGATTCCCCTTAGGAAATTGACAATATCTTCCACATCCAACTCCATAACCAAGGGGTTCACCAAGTCAATCATTTTAGTGAGATTAACAGTAGAGGAACCCAAAGCCTTCTTAACATGACAAGTCTTCAAGGGATTGAAGGCCTAACAAGATGGGAAAAGTGGTCCCAACTCTAAGGTAATGAGAGAACACCAAAGAGGAAGAATCATAGTGGATACTCTACTCCCAAAAACCTAGCTTGGAATAAATCTTAACTTTATTTGGTAGAATCTTTCCAAATTCAATACACATACAAAAACTTACATAAATGAAGTTTTTCTTGTATTTTGTGATTCTATCTACACCTAAGAAAGAACAAAGACTGATACCAATACCACAAAAGATTGCTTCATCCCAAAATTCCAAAGGAAGTGCAAGGAGTCATACCCAAATAGGGGCCTAGCCAAAGCTTTCCTTGGAAGGAACAAACCCAACCATCCAACTTTTGAGAAGGAGGATAGATTTTCCTAAGAACCAAGGCCCACCAAGTAAGGAACCCTTACTCTATTCAAGGAGTTGGAAGGAGAAAAGGAAAAATCCCTTAGGCATTGCATCCACCTACAACAAACCAAAATCCTTCCACTTAATGAAAGCCTAGCTGTGAACAAAGTCAATATTTGGATGAGAGCTTGAGAACCTCCCAATAAGAGCATTTTCCATAGCAACAATATAAGTTTCCACCACAACATCAGGAATACAAAGTGAGAGGTAGGAGACCCCATGGGTCCCCTGAATCTCAGCTTGGACAGGAGTAGCAGCATCCAACAACCCATCACAAGGTCATTCTCTAGGGGTAAGAAAAGGAGAAGCAACCAAAGGAGCAACAGACTCAAAAAAGACAGCTAAGGAGGGGCAACAACTTCTTCAAAAAATGATTAAGAACTACACCCTCTAGAGCAAGAGTCTCCAAAGCCATCAGAGTGCTATAAATTGCATTAGAACTACCAACTTCCACAAGTTTAGGGGTAAGAACAAGAGCAATGACCATACGAATAGTAGACTCTAAAATGACAACCAATAAAGGGGCAACAATCAGAGAAGAATCAACCAACGATGAAGATCTACCCTCTTCTAGAGTAGGAGAGATGGGAGAGGAAAGGATGAGATCCAAGCTATCCTTTGTGTAAGGGAAGCCCCCCTTAGAAGGAAAGAGGAAATCTTTCCTCAAACCCAGAATCTTTGCACCATTAGTGGCCTCAACAATCGGTACCTCAACAAGCTTATTTTCCTTCTAACAAGCCTCCAGAAAGACATCCATGAGGAACTCCTCCTCATCATATGAGGAATCCCTATCATAAGACACTATAGGAGGGGAAACATGGTGTTCCAACTTACACCAAGCATCTATCTCATCACAATCCAGATCAGAAGCATGGGCAAACTCAACACCCATAGCCTTAGAAAGAGCAATAGCCCCCACAAGAGAAATAATGCCCTCACCTTCTCCATAATTGCCTTTAACTTCTTTTGAGTTGCAAACAGTATAATAAAGAATTTTTTTTTGTTGCTTTGCACCTCCCTGTGTGCCCTTCTTTGCTCTGCCCAGTCTGTTCTCAGTAGAAAAATCCTTCCACAAACACTAGAAGTGCCTTCCACAATCTCTAGATCTCCATTCCCATTGTCATCACCATCCTCCTCTTCCTCAACAGGTTCAAAAATACTGCTACTCCCTTTCCCCCTTGTTCATTTTGGTTATTGTCGTTTCTTAATAATATTTGTTAAATTATTAACTATTAAAAATTATATGAGATTTTTTGTTCTATTTTACGTTTACTATAATTTGTAAGTGTATTAGTGTGTCAAAAAATAATTTATTCTTGTTAAAATCTTGTAAAACAATAACTCTGAAGCAAGTCGTAATAAAGTTGAATAGATTTTAATTTGCTAAGATTAAATTTAAAACATAATATAAGTACTACAATAGTTCAAATCTCACTTCTTATGACAATGGAGCAGACCGTGTCTTAAATTTTATTTGGAATGTCTCATAACAAAGACTTATATTGCCAAAGTGAAAGCCTACAAAATTAGGCTTGTCATCTTTGGTATAATAGATAGATTAAGATTTGCCAAAATAAAAAAGACAAAAGGACACACTTTTATTGATTATAAAATACCTTATTTCCACTCCAAAAAACATGAGATGATTGCCCCAAGAAATCCAAAACCATAATATAAAAATAAGCGTCAATCTCTTACTATATAAAAATAAAAATACTATTCATAAAAGGTACATTCAATAATGGAGGTCATTTTCAATTTACGCTGGTAAATGACAGATTTATTTTTTTATCATCCTTATAGCCCACTTGTGTTCGTTGAAAGACCCCACTTCACATGCTAAACGTTTTAACGTATGGATCAGAATTTTTTCATAGTATAATATTCAATACATTATTTCCCCATTATTTCACATGCCAATATCGTATGCAAACTATTCAATCGGTATTATTTATGCTTTTGGAAGATGGACGGAGACAAGGAGTGGTCGGACAAAAAAATTTAGTTAAAAAATTATTAATTGTATTTAAAATGTAAAAGCGACAAGTACAATTGAGTTTAGAAATAGATTTCATGATAAATGACAAAAATAATAAATCTCATACATGATAGAGGTGATATAAAGATTTTAATCTAATATAAAAAAATATACAGATGTAATAAAAACTGAGAATCTCTGAACTAAAATTCAATTCTTTTGTTGACAAATGAATTTATATTATCAAATATTTCAACAAGGTATTCTACTTTATTTGTATGTGTATATAAAAGTACATGTTTTTTCTTCTTTTATTTATACATTGTATTATAAGGATATATTATATCTTTTGACATGTAATATTTCTAGGTTTAGAATTTGTATGCTTATATTCTTGTATTTTGGATAGAATTATGTTTATGATTTTAGTTTTTTTATTAGATTAAAATGATAATTTCATCTTTATTTTAATAATTTATAATTTGTAATGTCAGTCTTATTTACTAATATAGGCATTAAAAAATTTAAATTATGTATTTAAAGTAGTGTATTTTCAAATATCATCTTAAAATATTTTAAAACATATAGTTATTAATTCTTTTCATTAAGATATAAAATTAGATTATTAAAAGAGAATATATATCCACATACAACAAAGAGATTTCCAAATAACAGTAGCTAACAATAAATAAAGAAGAAATAGCCAAGGTGGTTTCACAAAAAGTCATGAACCCCTCCAAACAAAACAATTATTGAACTAGGAATGACATAGAGGACTCATAACTAGTTTTCAAAAGGAGAAGAGTATGTTCAAGATCATGATGGGCCAAATAGTGTTGATCTAATGGGTATGTGTAGGGTATGTGACTACCAACTTTTTTTTCACCCAAAATTCATGAAATGAAAAGGGTTTTTAAATGAGATTCTTAACTATCCACCAATATAAAGTATGCTTTACTTTGAATTTAATAAATAAATATTATTCATTTTCTATTTGAATTACAACTAAAGTCCTAATTGATAGGCTGATTGAAAAACATTTATAGATTTCATTTTGAGTCTGCAACATGTGTCACATTCTATGCTTCACATTCTATAGGATAAAAAAAGAATTGAATTTCATAAAGTTTTGACCAAGGTGGTCACACATATGAGTTTTTATATTTTTTTAAATTTGTAATAAATTTTTTATAATTAATTATTTACTTGGAAAAAAATTACAAAAAAATATGTATCATATCGGGACATGAGTCCTCTACTTATATCTAAAATCTTATAAAAAAATATTATCATTTTACTGTAGTTAGGGTGGTCAAACTGACACCTACTTATTTTTCCCTAAAATTTAAGTGCTACTGCATTGAAATTTCAAATTTTCACCACATAGATTTTAAAAAAAAACCTTGTAGTTCAGAAACCACATTGAATTTTCTACAGATTCTATTCTTACATATTTTTGAAATAATATAGATAACTTATTCAAATTTTTATGTCAAGTTTCCTAACTCTGATTTTTTTGAATTTTTCACCACTTAAGGGCCTATTTTTTCCATTCAATGATCCTGCACATGCCCAAAAGTTAACCATACTCTTGTTGAATCAATTGAATAAGGAATTTATATTTTTCTTAGTGTAAGGAACCCCAATTATACACATTCAAGTTACCAAAATTTTTGGAAGCCCATTTAATCAAATGATAGGATATTATTTCATTCCTTAGGAATATGAAAAAACAAAATAGAATAAAATTTTGGAAACAAACATAAGATTTTCTTAGGCATAGAACATGATTGTTGGGAAACTATATGAAACATTATTTATTGAAAAGAACCACCAAAATCATGCAGCCCATCTCATAAATAGTATTTTCCTTCTGTATTCACAACTTTTACTCAAAGCTACAAGAAGAGTATGGGCCTCCATTTAATTGTTAGTAAGTTGTGTCATATAGATAGTGAGAAATGAAATGTATAATGCTCACAATTTCAAAGGAAAAACTTAACTAATTAAACTTTTTCTTCATTAAAGAATCAACAACATACACGCTTACAAAAGTATAACTATAAAGGCTTACAATGTTCATTAGTTGTGGTATGAAAAACTATAGTAGTTTTTTATTTTGCATGACTTGATGGTGCAAGAATAATGCATAAGACACTAGATCACCATAAGAGAAAATGATGAGGCAGTCCAACTCATAACATGTATGAACTAATTATTCAAAATTATGTTGGGTCTCCAAAAGAATTGGAATGAGTCATAAAAATATGAGGTTAAAGCTAATTAATTAATTATTTGGATAGATAACATGGTTGTTGCATTATTTTCTAATGCACCAAAAACCTTTAATATTTACACTAACCAATAGTTCCTAATATTGAGATAAATTTTTGAGACCCATAGAAAGAAGGCTATATTGCTCATGTATTAACATCTCAAAAATGATACAAATGAAGGTGTAGTCTATGCAGACCCTATAGTTAACCTATGAGTATGAAATCTAGAAACATAAGAGACATAATCAAGACAAAGTTTGTTAAAAGCATTATTGACTAACTGAATTTTCCTTTTCTCAATTCCACATGCTTTACATTGCTCTCTTAGATAGTTAACCTTAGTCATGTATTCTTTGATGTTGTAAAAGATGTTAGGATCAAGGATTGCCAATTCATTACCAATTTTGTACCCTTTTACTTCATTTGTAGTGACATACAATGTTTTCAACTTTTCCCAAGCTTAATGAGATTCCTTAGATGATTCAATTTGAAACAATAGATCTCATGATTCAATTAAGATACAAAGAAATACAAAAGCTTTTGTATGTTTAATCATACATTTTATATTGTTATCATCATCTTTAGGTTCAATTACCTTATTCTCAATATATAGAGAATTTATCTTAATTTATTCAAGAACTCCATACATATTAATGCCAATATAAATAGTTGTATGGCATTAGCAAAGGAATCTTATAATGATCCATGTAAAACAAGAGAAATATAAAACATATTGGAAGAATATACCAAGAGATGCCCCCCAAATCACTCAGTCAAGAATTCCCCAAGATTGTGATTTTGAACTTTATATGTAGTATGATTATGATGCCATAATTGTGTTACATATTTTACATTTTCGAGATGGGCCTAATATGAAAAGAAAAAATTAGAATGAGATCCTCAAACTAAAATTACAATTTTCTAATATGATCTAGACTAAAAATGAAGCCTTTAAAAAAGAAAAATCTTCTCCAAGTGTTATTATGTCCAAGTAAGCAACAAGAATATGAATATACAAAAATATTAATGAAATATATCTAGTTCTAAATATAGAAGAAGTGTATGGATAAAACTACAGACATCCTTAATACCTTTCCAACATTGCAAAAATCATGAAAATTGGATAAAATGGAAAAAAAATTATGGGCTTAGAGGTTCAAAAAGGGAAAAAGAATTCAATAAAAAATAAAATTCACCTATAACAAAATTTGAAAAAATGGCTTGTAACACTATGAAGTGCTTAGAATTATCTATCCATTGGTGTCTCATTTACAAAATTTCAACACCTTGACAAAAATTTATCACATTTTTTATAAAAATTGCTCCATTAGGGCTTGGTGGGGAAGTGTTAAGCCCCTAGATAATTAGTCCCAAGCACTCATAAAACCATTCAACTTGTAGAAGTTTTTAAAAAAATTCCCATTGGCAGTGACATTATTGCTGAACAAGTGGTTATCCTAGGTGGAAATTGATGACAACAACTCTCGCATGCTTCTAGGGTTAAGCCTCCACCCCCCACTTCGTAGAAATAGGGGCTTCCAATAGAAGTGACTAGGGTCCAATGAGTTTAAATTCTAAAAATAGTAGAAAAAATATTTGATTAATAAATCCTACATTTTATACCCAATGTGACAAAAATACAAACTTGCCAAAAATCATACATTGGTATAGGAGTGATGCACAGAGTATTGCCTAAGAATGTGTTAGTTCCTCAGATTATGCTACTAATGCCTGCAACAATGTATCTAACACTATTTATGGTAGAGTCCATACAAACTATACGAAATAGTACATATTCATGCAATGTATAGACTACACGCACAAGAGTCTACCAATCCCTTCAAAAATGGCCATTTTTTGTTGCTCAAATATCAATTATTTTATATGGAATAAGTGCTTTTTGGCTTTTTATACTTAATGGTGAGGTCATTTTCAGCCTAGTCTGCTTCTTGAAAAATCTCAATCTCAAGTCACTCTTATATGTTACAAGGGGATTCATAGATATGAATCTTTCATATCATGTTAGACACACTAAAAGTCTCAAACTCCCAAATTTACATGCAAAAAAAAAACTTCTACAAGAGAAAAAAGAAAGACCATAAATTTGCAATAATAGATGCAAAATTGATTGATTGAATATGAAATGTACATGAGATTCCTTTCTTATAAATAAAAGTTTGACAGATGGTATTAGACAATATCATGACATTTGTCTTAATCATGTGTGAGACAATTACCTCAAAAATTATGAGTGAGAAAATTACCTCAAAAATTATTAAATGGCCTAGGAAATAGGACTTAAATTAAGATTGGATAAGGTCACATGACATCTAAAGTTCTATGTAGGATCATGGGGGTCCCAAAAGTGGTGATATGACAAAAAAGGTATTTTTCATTTGTCAAAAATCATGAAATTTTGTTATGGCTTTTACTAGGATTAGGTAAAAAGTACATGTTTTAATCATAAGAATGAAAGAAAAACATATATCCTTTACAAATGGGTATTTTTTTTGTTGAAATTATATAAAAATATTAATATATACTATTTTTTTATATATACATTAAAATATTAATATATATTATTGAATGATTTCTATATATTATATTATATAATTAATATATAATATATGTTTTGATTAGATTAAGACTAGAAAGGCTAGTACCCAATTACAAAACAACCATCGAGGAAAAATGATGGGCCCACAAGAATTCAAATGCCTAGAAAGAAAAAAACTACAAAAATATCACTAATGTACTAGAAAAAATAGAAAAACAACAAACAAAGAAAAAATAGTAGAGGTCCGAAATAGTCTTTAGTCTCCCAAAATACTAAGACCACTAATTTCCTAAAACTCCTTGGCTAGGAAGTCCTCCTTCTTCTTGAATGATAGGGGTCCCTTCTAGATAGTGTGTGTCTCCATAGTAGTGTCTTGAGATCCACTACCCACCACCTTTTTTTTTTACTATGCATGATGATGATCATCAAGATCACCCTCTACTACCCTTTTACCATAATTATTCCTAATTTCTTGTTGAAAAACTTGGATGGTCAAAGTGGTATTCTTCATAGTCTCCTTGTTGTAAACAAAAAAATCTTAAAGAAACTACATGGTTTTGTCCTAGTTTATTTGAATAGTAGCAATCTCCTCCTTCAACTTCAATTTCTTCTCCTTCATGCCCGTGAGAGCCCTGAGCTCATGCATCTTATTGTCCCAATTAGCCCAGTAGTCAAAAGACTAAGCTAGGGAGAAAATCATATCCCAATGCCTATTGTCCTCAACCTCACCCAGTCATAGAGCCTATTGGTCAAGCACCTTATTTTCCAGCACCTAGATTTTCTCTTTAGCAATAATAAGTTGACCCAAAAGCCACTTGAGCGTGTCATTCTAGACATTGAAAGTCATTGAAATCTCATTTATTTTATTCCAGTGGGGATAACAAGAAGCACAATTAACATTACCCACATTAGGGTTAGTAGAGATCCCATCCAAATTAATGAAAAGCTTAGGATAATTTTGAGGAATAGGAGGATTAAATCTAGGAGGGGTGTTGGGGAAATAAAACAGTTTAGTATGAATAGGGGAGTGTATGAGAAAATTACCAAGGGTAGGGTTCCAAGACTCATGATCCAAGTTGTATAAGTTGTTAGATCTATATTTGGAAATAGGGGTAACTATAGGGATGGACACACTTTCGATGGGTTTGGGAGGGGTTTCATCATTAGTAGGGTTTTTTCCTTACTCCCAGGTGCTGCAGCGAGTGGTGAGTTGGGTTTCATCTAGGGTAACAGTGGGATTGGGGCCCTATAAGGGTTCAGTAGGGTTACAAATGACTAGAGTGTTACTTTTGATTATGGCTAGGGAAGGTGATAAAGTATACTGGTGTTGAAAGAGGCGAAGGATTAAACCTTGGTGAATGGGGAGATGTTTACCCTTACCCTAAACATTCTTAATAAACTATTCATGAGAAGAAAATAGCCAAAAAGAAAAAATGATTTTGTAATTATAGAAAAAATGGTTGAGCATAGGAAAAATATGGGCATGAAACCGATGAAAACAACCCTCAAGCATAACATACATTATTAGTACCTCAACAATTTTGCTCCACACCATGGTGAGGTTAGCCCTATTGTAACCATTTTAGATTCTATTAACCTTTTCCCCATCTTTCAAAAATCTCTCCATATCTTTCTAGTAGTGCCCTTTAGGGTTGTGAGGGATGCAAGCACCTTCCAATGAAAGCACCATCAACACCATGATCAACTCTGCATTCACAGTGAAGTAGCACCCACCAATGGTGATGGTGCCATCCTTCAAGAAGTTAGCAAACTTCATAGACAACTTGGGGTCATGCTACTTCATAGCCTCCACAAACAAGGCCAACTTACCACATTGAATAATAGGCCACACCGTCTTATCTTGTTTCCACATCTCACAAGTAGCGAGGTTGTCTTGAACAAGCTTTCTTCCCATGGAGAAATTTGTAGATAGCTAGAAAATAGAAAAGGTTCTATAGATATGGTGAGAATGAAACTAGAGCCAAGAATAAAAAGTCTTGTGAAAAGACTACTTAGAGAAGTTAACTTCCCATAATGGTAAATCATGGAAAATAAAAAGGGGGTTGACAAAAGATCCAACTCAATCTCTTTTTTGTACCAATTTGACAACATGTTTAATTAATTCACCAACATGCCTAGGGATATGTTAAGAATTATCCCAAATAACTAAATTAGGAGAAAAAGCACCAAGGTTAGCAATCACATTCACAACTTTGTTGCCATTTCTAAACACGTGAGAAGATCTACAACTCCCCAAAGAAATCATGAGATTGTGAGCTGATAGGATGGGCTTTCGGTGGGACCAATAGGGTTTACCCTTCCCCGTCAACAAGAGAATGGTGTTTTTGGAGTCTCTCATGATTTCTAGGTTGGAAAGGCCAACATTCATGCAAATTTGATTACTATAGAATGTCATTGCCACCTCAACAAGGTTGGATGCTTGGATGCCAAGATTAACCGCATACACCAAAATCATTTTTCCATCATGATCATGGATGACCCCACCCCAACTTGCCCAACACAGGTTATGTTTGGTTGAACCATCAAAGCTAAGCTTAAGATGGTTGGGCTCATGGGAGAGGGGACCAATATATAATATATGTTATATATTATAATATATTATAACATACATTATATATTATATAACATATATTATAATAACATATATTATAATAATATATATTATATAAGCCTACACATGTAGCAAACTTGGCTCAAGGGCAGTGGATTTTCTCCCCATTGGTCTTGGGTTTGACTCCACTCCCGTGTTTAAGAGGTGGGACTTCTTGTGGCCGGGGGATCTCACCTACAGGGGATTATTCTCACCCCACCTTGCCCTAGGTACCCAAGATATAGGCTGTTGGGCTATTGGGCTAGGTCACAAGGACACCCCTATTGTATCAATATATATTATATATTAATCCCTATAATACTATGTATAATTATTAATATATAACTATATATATTAATATATATTATTATATAGACTATATATATTATACTATTATTAATATATTATATATATTTTTGATAAAGGGTAAAATGGGTTTTACAGGGACCTGAAACCACAAAGTTTACAACATAAAAGAAAGGACAAAAAATTCCAACAAACAAAACCAGGTGTACAAAAGGAAAAAACTAGAACAAGCAGCAGCCACCCGTAAAAGACCAGGAAGGTCAAACAAAAAAAGCCAGCAGAAAAGCCAACAAAAAGACTAGCCGCGATTAACCTAGAGTCTTCAAGACAAACTCAGTCTCAGCCTCCAGGTTTTGCATATCTTGAACACCCATCTCAAAGGTTTGAATCATTTGCGGAGTGGGAGGAGCCTTCCTCTTCAAATTGGCCCTGGTTCTCTTAGAAATGCCAGCATCCTCCTCCTGGTTTCTTTTGTTGATTTCCTCTAGATCAACCACCAAAGACCCCTATTGAACTTTGTCCAATTTCTTTGTCATGGCATTGATGATGATGGCATTGTGTCTGGCCATATGATTGATTTGCTCAGCAATAATTTTGATAGTATTTTTCATTTTCTCCAACTCAATTTCAACATTTCTTTCCTTGCCAGCTTGGTACTGGGTATCTTTACTGACATCATGTTCTCTTTGTTTCACCTCTTTCTTATCATGCGCCTCAACCTTAGCTCCCAAATCTTCTAGTTTACTTTGAAGGGCCCAATTTTTTATCTTTAGCTTTTTAATTTCATGAAAAGTCCATTTCAAAAGTTTGAAATGGTTATCAACATTATTTCTAGCTAAATCCAAAACATCCACAGAGGGATCCCTATCAGTGTTGAAACAAGTATTAGCAGGGTTAGGAGTAACAGGGGAGCCAGTTCTTGCATTTCTATCCAATGATAGATTACGACCAAAGGGAGTGCGGTGTTATTGCTTACCCGGACTCTCCTCAATTCGGAGAAAGAATCTTAGTCTGAGGCTCAAATTTACTCAGGAGTGCCTCCAGCACTTTTGGTTTAAAGAGGAGGACTTGCAGCTTAGGCTAACCTGAAGACTTCCGCAGTGATGGGGGTTAGAGTTTTCCTTACCGGTTTGAATGATGGGGCGGAGCTGGGACCGTTCTTGGAGACTTAAATTGGGCAAAAACCCTGAGCAACTAGGTTCAGTATCATCTTCCTTAGAATCAGGGGAGGCTTCCAAATTAGTAGGGACGGACATTTTTTGGTAATGTTCAACAATTAATCTAATTATGCCAATATGAAAAATAGGGAATCTTCTAGGGTTTTTCTTGTGGTCATCCAAATTTTTTCTCAAAGAATAGAGAAGATAGTAGGGGAAAGAAACCCTGACCTTGTACCAGAAATGGTTGAGCAGCGAAAAGTGATAATCGTAGACCCTGGTGAAGCGACCATCCACAGTTATGTACTCCATGATAACATGAAGACGCTTTCTCCATAGAGCTTTAGTGGTGTCGACTTTGAAGTAGTTGTTAGCAATTTTCACCAGTTTCAATCTTTCCTTCTCTTTTTTCAGAAATTTGATGATGGCTTCATCAGAGAAAACCCTATCCCTGAATTTTTTTTTCCCATCAGTAGACATTCCCATCACTTCAACTATAAGGTTTTCATTGAGCTCAACTTTCCTACCAAAAAGGGTAAGATTACTATTATCCCAATTTTTTCTCAAAAGATCCATAGCCTCCTTATTGGAACCATGGAATTTTTTCAGGAAAGGAAGTAAACCCCCACTTTTAACTTTATTCCAAGCCTTAGCATTTCTTGTGTGCATCTCAAAGCTGTCCAACTCAATTCTTTGCCTATCTCCACCCATCTTGGCAAGCACAGTGGGGTAGATAGAGACAAAATCTTTACTAGAACTGGTCCCACCAAATCTAAGAACCCACAAAGTGTGTCAGGCCACCTTGTAGACTAAGTAACTAAGCTCAGTCCCATACAATCTAATGATTGTGATGTGATAACTCTGTCCTATCCTCATTAAAGAGATGAAACGCCTCTTGCCCATGTGATTCATCATAACTCAATAAGGCATAGACATTAACACTTAGATCACTAAAATTTAGCCAAGTGCTATGTTCATTACTCCTAACCCTTTCATTAGCTAAAAAATCCTTTACAACATTGGCTTCTCTATAGGAATGTGAAATATTTACATTGTCAAACTTAGCTAGAGTCGAGATGGCATCATCAATCCATGAATTTATTGTCCATGAGGGGGGGGACTTGCCAAAAAGATAATCAATAATATTTTTGGAATCACCTTCAAGCCAAAAGTTTTTAAAATTAATACTTTGGGCCAAATTTATAATATGAAAAGCACCAGCAACCTTGGCCAGGTGATTGGTTTGGGAACCTAGAGGAGTGGTTGTCGCACCTAGAAAGTTGCCAAAGGAGTCCCTTATGACTCCGCCACAACCTGCCACCCCTGGATTACCTTTAGCCGCTCCATCGAAGTTAGCTTTGACCCATCCATTAGGCGGAAAAGACCAATGGACACCCTCTCTATCCTTCTTAGCTTTTTTAGGGGCACAAGGAAAATCAAGACTTATATTCCATTCCTTGGCAACTATAAGATCATAGGATGAATGAACCCCTTTCTCAAAATTGCTAACTTTCTGGGAGATAGCATTGACATTTTCTTTCAAAAATTTGATTATTTTATCAAAAACAGTGTCCACCGGAGCTTCTTTATCTCTGTAAATTTTGTTGTTACGTTCTTTCCAAAGATCCCAAGCAACATGAGGGAAAGAGAAATCCCATAAAAACTAGAGAACAGGATTGTGAGTCAGGGCTTTCCATTGAAGGAAGAAGTCTTCAATAGACGAGGGAAAAACCCAAGAAAGTTGCCAATAACTGATTATTTTTTCCCAAATTGAGGCAGCAAAAGGACAATGAAGGAACATATGACGCACTGAAGTTTCCTCCATCTTACAAAGAAAACATCTATTAGGTATTTGAAAGTCGCATTTGAATAGGTTATCAACCGTGAGCACCTTATTTTGGAGAAGGATCTTGAAAAAAATGTTGATTTTAGGGACCAAATGTTTGAACCAAGCCTTGACCAGAAGGGAGGAGAACCCCGGGAAGAAGTAATCCTAGCAAAGGTAGAAAAAATAGAATAGTTTCCTGAGGGTTCATCAGTCCGGACAAGATGATCTTCCATCTGATCAGAGCAAAGTCTAGCAGCCAACAAAGAATACTGAATAGGAGCAAGAGCCTGACTGACAAGACACAGATCCACCCATTTTCCATCCACTCTATAGTCTTTCACATAAGAACCAAAATGAACTTTGTAATTATCAACCCATCCACTAAAGGAATCAATTTTTAAAGGGGCTCCTTAAACAACCATCTATCCTCCCAGAATCTAGCTTGGTTTCCACTTCTAACTTGCCAACCTGTTCCAGAGTCAACAATTTTTTTTCCATTGATCAGATTATTCGAGTAGGTTGAACCTATGGGAAGAATATGGGATTCCTTAAGTATTATAAGAGAACTATTGCTCTCTAAATATTTGCTAGCTAGGATATCAGTCCATTCACCTAAAGATGAAAAAATTCTCCAAATTTGTTTTGCTAGAAGAATCTTATTAACCGTTCTGATTCTTCTAAGACCTAATCCTCTAGCCTTTTTCAGTCTGCACACTAGTTCCCATCCTATTAAAGCTATTCTTTTCTTTTCTTCAATACCCGACCAAAGAAATCTTTTTTGAGTCTTTTCTATGGCATCCGCAAACTTAGCAGGAATCTTAAAGAGGCTTAGAGCATAGATCGACAAATTCTGAAGAGAAGCTTTGAGGAGTTGAAGTTTACCCACTTGACTTAATAGAGCTCCTTTCCAACCAGCAAGCTTCTTGCTAAACCTCTCGACCAACGAAATCCAAAAGGATTAAGGTGGTTTAAGGCTTAAGGGTAAACCAAGATAGGTGGTAGGCAAGGAGTCCACCCTACAACCAAGGATTCTGGCAATTTTGGTCTGTCTATGAGTCGAGGTGTTGAAGAAGAAAAGATAACTTTTTTTATTATTAATCAGTTGTCTAGATGCTCTCCCATATTTATCAAGCAGAAATTTCAAAGGTTCTCCTTCCAAGACCGAGGATTTACCCAAGAGCATATTATATATGTTATATATATAACATATATTATAATTTTTTTGATATAAAAACCATAAAAAAGGGTGTTGTCCCTTTAATACAAGGCACCACCAGCCATCCACAATAGAGTAATATTAACAACAAGTCTAAAAACCAAACAATCAACCAAAGTAGATCATATCAAAAACATCCCAAAAAAACTAAAATAAGAACTAAAACTATTAGTAATTTCCATCATGATAGCATGAGTTAAAAAAGTCTTAGCCGTAGACCACCAAGGGTCATACTAGTCATAGAGAAAGATAAAACTATTAACAATGTCTTTAGCAAATAAAACATAAATGAAGGCTAATTTAGCCAACCCCAATCAAAAAACCAAAACCTCCAAAAAACTAATCCTTCTTCCCGTTGCATGGCTTAACTAAAGTTATGGTAGCCCAATCCTCAGTGAGGAACTTAAGCAGTTCCTTGTTGTTGTCTTCTTCATCCACAACATCTGAAAATTTGTCCCTCTGCAGTAGACATAACGTAGTGGCGGACTTGTGCATAATTTTCAATGCAAATTTATGCATAGCATCCTACAGTCTCTTTTCTAAACTCTCAACTTTTCTTTTTAGGTTGTCAACCTCCTCCCAGAGAGCATCATATTTACTACAAGCTTCCACCATGGGAGCCTTACCTTCAAGAATGTTCTAGGCCCGAGACTTGACCTCCTTGATTTTAATGCTGGCAGGATGCCCTTTAAGGCTTTCAAAGACATGGGAGGAGCTACTAGAAGAAACTAAAAGAGGCTCCTCCCCCACATCCTTTTCCTCCTTACTCCTACTCTCACTCTCGTCCCCATTTCAGGAATATGAGGCCTCCTTAAAACAATTCACTTTTTCTTGCTTTATTATTAGTTTATTTGACCTATGATGGGTATTACTCTCCTCGGTGATATCAATGTTAGAGTCAATTTTTTGGAGTTAGAATTTAGTCTTCTTGGAGGATTTTTCCTTATTTCTCGGGGTGGGGGCTATGCATTTTTTATCTTTATTCTTCACCATAGGCCCTTGAGAGGGGGATGTGTCCTATGGAGAGGCTTTCATGGCTCATTTTTTGGTGCATTTTTTCTTGCTAGGGCTAGGGGTGTCCATAATGCTAGTAGATGGGGGAGCAGAAGAAACTAGAGCCTCTTTGACAAAGGTGGACTGGGGAGCTTCTTCAACAATGATGGGTCGAGGAGGGCAGAGGTCTAGAAGAAAATGGTAAATTTTGGACATAAGCCCTTGGTGAAGGATGGTGAAATTTTTATTCGAATTAATGGATTCAACTGCATTGAGTAGAGTACTTTCAAGAGAATAAATGAGAAAAAATGGGATGGAAATATTGTGCTGGTTTCTAAAATGATTCAGGAACTGAAATGGAAGTAGTAATACACATCATATCTTCCTTTGAGAGTGAATTATTTCATCACCACCATGCAAATTTTGTCCCATGGCTTTGGAAGAGCCTCATGATCATAGCCTCCATGCAAATTGACAGGTTTCTCATCGCCCCAGAGAGTATGTGTAGGATTATGATGGGCCAAAAAGTGGCAATATGATGGGTATTTGTAGGGTATGTGGCTGGCGACTTTTTTTTTTACCCAAAATTGATGAAATGAAAAGGGTTTTGAGGGAGATTCTCAACTTTCCACCAATATAATTATTCTTTGAATTTAATAAATAGGTATTATTCATTTCTATTTGAATTATTACTAAAAATCTGATTGATAAGGCTGATTGAGAAAAACATCTATAGTTCTCAAAGCGATTTATCCACATTTTGGAATCAAAATATATATCACATTCTATGCACTTCACACACTATGGGATTAAAAATAAAAATTGAATTTCATGAAGTTTTGACCAAGTTAAAGATTAGTCAGACATCTGTGGTTTATAATACTTTAGGGAACATATAACTTCCACATCTACCATCATTGTTGCTTGGAAGAAATTGCAAAAATATGCATGTATCTATGAGTCCTCTACTTATGTCTAAATATTATAAAAAATATTATCATTTTATTGTGGTTAGGGTGGTTAGACATACACCTGCTTCTTTTTTTTTCCACAGGGGGAATTTAGAATTACCTACGTTTGATTTCATTTTCTCTAAATAAATTAAAACCTATTAGTTTAAAAACTACATTCAATTTTCTATAGATTCTATTCTTACATATTTTTGAAATAATATAGATAACTTATTCAAATTTTTACATCAAGTTTCCTAACTTTGATTTTTCTGAATTTGTTGCCACTTAAGGGCCTTATTTTTCCATGATGATCTTGCACATACCTCAGAAGAATAGGTTGAGGCTAGTCTAATCAACAACTTTGGTGGTTCTCTTCCATGTACGCCCATCTAGAGCGAGACCTGTAGCACTAGCGATGACTTCCTCATCGATTTCAAAGGAAATGCTTCCAATGGTGACCCTTTTGGCATTCCAAGAGGTGGAAAATTGTTTGGAGAGACCCTCATCATGGCCAATCATGTATTCCATATATTGATACATTCCACCCTGCTTGCATATATGCCAGACAGTGTCATCCGTCTTCCATTCATCGCACTTATCCAACTCGACATGGACCTAGTCCCCACCCATAGCACCAACACAATTTTCACAGAAAACTAGAATATTGAGAGGCAAAAAAATAGCAAGGTGGATATAATGAAAACTAAATCTAGAAAATACCACAAAGAAATGGTCGAAAAAGGGTAACTTGTAAAATTTTAGAAGATGACAAAAAATGGCACTCCTTATGTGAGAAGTCCATGGAATGAAGAGAAATAATAGAGGAAATAAATCTAGATAGCTCAAAAAATTGAACCAAATCTGCAAGTCTGAAAAGATCATCATGAAAATTGAGGGGGTTCAAAAAATAATGACCCCATCGGTAATTAGAATCAAAATTATGAGTCCCAATGAAAATCCAACAGAGGCCATATGTGTCACATGGAAAATTCTCCCCAACAATCTTCCTGCACAATGACCACTTATTTAAATAAAAAATCCTGCCAACATTACTAACGAAAGTTAGTAACAAGCACACCAAGTTTAGAAAGAATTTAGTAGAAATCATTATGAATTTTATTAAAATATTTTCTTAGAAGTGCCACAATAGAAGGGGAGAAATACTCTTCTTTCCTCTAGCAGCGTAGCCCTTCTTGATCAAGCCTA